>CM053625.1:47971735-48012051 GCA_028646595.1 Phalanger gymnotis | reverse complement strand
ACATATGTTTATGTGTATGTATGTATATATACTTGTGTAAATGTATACACACACACCGACACTCTTGTGTTTGTAAAAGTATGTGTATGTATATAAAAAGTTTATGGACCCCTATGTTAAGAATCTTATTCTTGCCCTACTTTTACTGTTTCCTTGACATTAGTCTCAATTCCTCAATCAGATTGTGAGCTTCCCTAGGGCAGGACTACGTCTCTTTCTCCCATTTTCTGTTTTTTCCATGTGTCAACAACATAGGGGCAAGGTGTACAGTGAAAAAGAATAATTTTGAGCACTGGGTGACAAATGGGAAGATAGATGTTCCTATTATAGGTGGGGTACACAGCACAAGCTACAAGCAACAAAGATTAGGCAGCTTAGGACCCCATGACAAGAGGGACTGGGGGCTAGGGTCAGCCTGGACTCTTGCCGAGTGGAGAACAGCTACTGTATTCTGGGAGAATGGATTATAGATGTCAGAATAGTATGTGTTTTAGGGGAGAATTAGAGAATCTGTATCTCTAAAAGATAAACTAACCCCCGCTCCGGCACCATATGTGTTTGTGTGTGTGTGTGTGTGTGTGTGTGTGTGTGTGTGTGTGTGTGTGTAACAGGAGATACAGAGTGAGGATCCTCCAATTCCTTTCCCTGCCCCCACCCCCAAACACACATCCAAGACAATAGTGTGGTGCTGCGGGAGAGGCGTTCTCTGATTCAGTCAGTCAGAAAATAAAGGGCATCTTTAGGAGGGCAACCAGGCTAATAAAGGACCTTAAGCCCATGCCATATGAGGATCAGTAGAGGGAATTGTGGCTTTGTACTCTGGGGAGGAGCTGGGGGGGGGGTGGAAGGGTGGGGCATAATAGCTGAATTTAAGTACTTGAAAGGCAGTCAAGTGGAAAAGTGATTAGACTTCTTTTGTTTGGTTCCAAAAGCAGTGGGTGGAAGTTTCAAAGAGGCAAATTTAGGTTTATTATGTTGTGAGTTTGCTCTTTGGACCATTATCCAAGGGCCAGGCTCTCTACTTCTTCCCCATAGGGTTCTCAGGGGTTCCCTGAGGGGTGGGAGCATCTTTCTCTAATGCTGTCAACTCAAAACCTCAAAACCACTTATCTTCCCTCTCCTACTCTGTTAGCCACTAGTGTATAATCATAAGTCGGATTTTACAAAGGGATATTTACTTTAAAGATATAGCAAGAGCAGAAATACTAACACCCACCCCCCATCCTCCCACCAGTTCCTTGGGGGCATACTTTCCCCTTTACCACTTTGGTCTCTGATGACCATGTACTCAGACTTAAGTCATTTAAGACATAGTATTGGTTCTACTAAGGTCACATCCAAAAGCAGGCAGTATCACAGCCTGCTGAGTCCTTGTCTCAGTTACTGCTGGCTTGGGTCCCAAAAGGTCACTTCCAAAGGTCATGCCTTTCTTAGCGTATCAATGTTGGGCTGGTTGTAAAACTTAGATGCCTAGACACTGAGACTCCAGGATACTCAAGGGTCTCCTGACCTTTTGAAACCTGCTGAGTCAGAGCCTCAAGATTAATATTCATAGAAAACAGAAAAGAAAATGCATTGAGGCAAAAGCTCTAAAACCTATTTCCACAGGGCCACAGGTTAGTCTTAGAGGTGAGAAAGCACAGTGCCTCTTCTGTTAACATCATATTTTCTCACTGATGCATTTAGCAAAGGAGTCAAACCAAGAGAAAACAGATGGAGAGAATGGAAAGGCTCTATTCAGATAGTCCTTTTTGAATATTTCTTCGGCCAATTAAAGAGCCTCCTTTTCAACCCACATGTCTATGTATACTCAAACATCTCCTGAAGGCATTTCCATTACCTGTCTTCACAACTATCCCAGGAGCAGGCTACCTAGCCTACCTATGGAAACATGTCAAAGGTTCTCTGCACATGTATCAGTCTGATACAGATGTAAAGGAAAACTTCCTAACAGAGCTATTCAAAAGTGGAATAGGTGGTAGCAGGTTCTCCCTCACCCCAGACCTTTATTGTAGCAGGGATTCTTTTTTGAGTGTGGTTTGAGATGTATGATTATTGAGGTTCTTTTCCAATTCTGAAATTCTGTGATTATGTGATCCTGTAATTCTGCATTAGATACACAGATGAGTCACATGCAGTGACTGAGCTGTGCCTTAAGAACTCTGATCTGTGCGTGCCTTCCACTTAACTATGAACTGCCTGGCCACCAGACTGGGTCTGCTGGGGTATGCCATGCCCAGATTGGGAAAAGTTGTCATTCAGTTCTGTCTAACTCTGTCCCAGAGACACTCTGACTGAAGTCAAGGGGAGATAGGAGTGCTTCCTTCCCGCAAAGGCTTTTATGCTTTCAGATCCCTCATGGTAAGGTCTTCCAACAATAACCCTAGAGCCCTTTGCCAATATGAAAGATCACCTAAACTATATGGACCCTGAATTGGAGACAAGAAAAATAGCTGGAGATAATGAAATGGACTTTCCCATTCCACCATCCATCCCTGCCAGAGCTAGGAGAGGGGGACTGTAGCCCTCAGCTGGTGTTGCTGACGTGAAATTGGACTTTGTTTCACACAAACATGGGAACACCCCTCCCCACCCCACAGATTACAGCCTGCCCAATGCTTAGCTCAGTATTTGGCACACAACGGGTGCTTAATAAAGTTTACAGACTGATTAGCTAGCTACTTGGCTGAGGTGTTACTGATTTTATTGATCTAAATTCATTCTCTCTGTTCAGCATCTCCAATGTTAGATGATACTTTAGGCATTTTTTTTTTTTGCAGGGGGGAAGGTGGGAAAAGAGGTTATAGGATCATAGATTTAGAGTTAAAAGAGACCTCAGAGACCTTCTAGTCAAACCCCTTACTTTAAAATTGAGGAAACTGTAACAGAAGGAGATTAAATGACTTCCAACATTACACAGATAGTGGCAGGATTTGAACCTAGGTTTCTTGGCACGAGAATCATTGTTCTTTCTACAGCACCATGTTTAGGAAAACAATTAGGTTTACTAGAAGCTTACTAATCAGTAGCTATGAAAGACCCCCTTAACGATTTTGAACACCTAGGCCAAGAAAAAACTGTGGATCTGGTATGGAACAGCTTCTACTGGTCCCGAATCCCAGCTGCTGCGTATGAGAAGTGTGAGACTTAAGCAGGTGTGTTCAAAGGAAAGTATGGCCAGGCCCAGCTGCTTACTTGGAGAGCAAAAGCAGTAACAAACCTTCAGAGTGGTTTCCAAAGACTTCTTGTCTTTGGCTTTTATGGGGAGAAATATTTCTCTGTCTATAGGTTCCCCGCCAGGATTCACTTCAGTTAGGGTTAGAATTTTGAGAGCAATTAACTAAAAGAAATTTTTGTCCAGAAAGGAAATAGGAAATCTAGAAGTATCCATAAGGAGAACCATGGGCAGAATGCTTCAGCTACATCCTAATAAATACATTGGGGACACTGACTGAGGCCCAAGAAGATCTCCAAGGATCCAGCAAGTGACATTTATAGTAGCACTTACAATGTCATCAAGGACACCAGAAGATTATCCTGTATGTGTTGATATTTGGATGAATTTCCCATTGATGCTAGGGAGATTGAAGACCACAGACCATTTAGAGAGAGCGGTTGAGAGAGGCTTGCTGCCTATGTTGGTCTCAGGCCAGACAAACAAGTAGAGGTATGAAGCTCATTTGGTACTACAAACAACAGATTAAGAAATCTAGGGTAGAGAGAGAGAGAGACAGAGACAGAGAGGGAGACAGACAGAGAGACACACAGAGAGAAACAGAGAGAGAGAGAGAGAGAGAGGAAGGAAGGCAGAGAGATAGAAAGTTTGGTTTTTCTGGAGAACAAAAGATATAGGAACAGTAGAGAGTAAAACCATGCCAGGAAGTAGGCAAACTAAGTGGTTGACTAGCAGTCTACAAAATAGCACTGGAGAAAGTCTGGGGCCCTACAAAGACAACCTGTAAATTTATGTAAATTACCACTCCCTTTCACCCATGAGATAGTTTGTAGCACTAGCATGGAAACAGGAGAGTAAGAAGCATTTGGGTCTCACAATTACCCCATCTCCCAGTTGTAGCCAAGCTCCTAAGGAGAACCTGTGTGGACATAAGTGAGGCCAAATTTCTGATGAAGAGGAAACTGAGTTAGGCTATTGCACAAGGGAGCATGGAATGCCACTAGAGCTCTCCCAGACAATGGGAGAACTCTGCCTGGGTAGGATGAAGAGACTTACAGACACAGCCACTTTTCCTAATCCTTCTCACTAGCTACAGGTCTCAGGAGAGAGAGAGTGATACTGGACAAGAGCACAGCTCTTGAGTAAAGGAGTCAAGAAGATTTACCACCTGTGTGTATTTGGGTAGGTCTCTTAACCAACCTGGCTTTCACTATCCTTACCTGTAAGATGAAGGGGTGAACCGTCTTAGAGGTCCAAATTAGAGGGTGGCCTCTAATTTCTCTGCCTGCTCTAGATCTGTGATCCTGTAGTGTCCACCTGTCTAGGAACAGGAGAGAATCCTGATCACCACCTTCATCCATCAATGGGCTCAGAACTTGAGCAACTAACTAGCAATGGTGTCAGAAGATAGCTCCTTCCTAACAGAGGACAGAACAACAGCATTCAGAAGCAGCAGTAAGCCACTATAGATGTGGCAGACTATTAGGACAGTGGCTAGGTTGACACACATTGACAGAATGCTCCAGGGTAAGGAATGAGGATGCCACACATATGGGCGACATTGATATCTGAGGGCACAGAGCAACATCACGCATCTTGAGGAGGATGCCACCCAGATAATAGAGCACATATATGGTCTCCTGTGAAAGGTAGTGTCCTTTTGACCCTTGGATCTTTGGTAGGACCAGTATTAGAGTTAGGGAGTCATTCTGGCTGTGTAAACCTGGCTAAGTCACTTAACTTCTCAGACCTCCAGGAAGCTTGAGGGAATTGAAGTTACAGAGCAGTGACCAATCTGCATTCAGTTGAAAGAATTTCTACACTGGAATCTCTGCACACAGATGAAATCACAAGTCTGGATGCAAAACCCCCAAAGTCCCCATGTATGTAATTTACTTCACTCATACATTATAAATTACTACTCACATTATGTTATAAGTTTATCACACTGTCCTTCCCACTCTTGACAATGGTTGTGCCACTCTAGAGAGACATATGCCCTGGGGCCCCACTGTTTCAAAAGGGACTATCTTTCCCAGACCACTATTTCAGGAATTCTCCAGCTACATTGCATCACTTTCCTCTCTACTTTCTAGCCCTCTCCTCTTCGATCTTGATAATTGCTTCACTGCCCTTTCCTCATCCACTGTTTCAATTCTGGAACCATGAACCACCATCAAATCAACTGTGCCATTGTTCTGGGATGGGGTGTGTTAATTTCTTCTTCCATGGTTTCAATCATCATCTCTGTAACATTCAGACCAAAGTGTCCCTCCCTGGTCACTATCCTCATTGCTTAGATTTCTCCTCCATTGTAACATATGCTCCTTGAAAGTAAGAACTGCCTTCACTCTTATGTTTGTATCCCCAGTCCTTGGTATGGCATTTGGCAAAGGTACTTCATGTAATTTGTAGGGATGACACATACATTTTTATTGCCCTGATATATCTGTATCATGGCATTAGAGACTTTGTAGATCTTCTTACCACATTGGGTATCCTTTCTTTTTGCTGATGGAAAAAGAAGTTCCCACTACTCTGTGAGGCATCTGTTCCCCTAGAAGGTTAAGAATGAATGCGACAGACAGACTTTAACCTTTAGAAGAGCTTTATTTCAACTCTCCTTCTTTCAGATCATTTATCCGGCTCATCATCTCCCCTCCCTCCTCCCCAGGGGCTGATTTCCACAGCAAAACTTCCAACCCATAACTCCGTGGGTGGGGAAAATGTACCTGTTTTTATACACCCAAATTAATGACTTCTCTATCTAGTGCCAGCTACGGTTTGCTTCTCCCTCCTCCTTTTACTTTCCAGGCCAGATATATTCCTGATTTGTTTCCCTTGTTGAACCTCTACAACTCCTTTTTATTTTCCAAAGCTATTTTTAGTAACTCAGTTCTACTCTGAAGGAAATAGTTCACATCTCTGTGCCCAGGGCTTTTTTAGCTCCTTTTAATATGAGAGGATAGCACATATCAACAATTCCTTTAGCCACCATGTCATTTTCCCAAGAGGCCCAGAGAAGAACAAAATGTCTCTGTCAGATGAATTTTGGATGTTAGTCTCTCAGTGTCACATACTGTACATCACCGTCCAGAGTAAAGGATGGGAACTCGGCTCTTTGTAACTTCTTTCTTTGGGGTGAGACAGTCACGTGCATATATCCAGCTAAGGTACCAGTCCACATTCATTCCTTACTAGCTCATCCCTACTCTGGTAGGGAAATGTACTCTTTACTTATTACATATGTTTTGATCAGTGGTTCATAGGGTCGAGATATTGGAATTGAGATATTGGCATCTAGCCCTGCTTCCAATTCTTTTCAGAGTGTTAGATATCTTCAGACCTAGCAGCACATGCCCAAAGGTTGAGCGCTTGCCATTTGACTTGTGACCTGGTCTTTGATGACTCTTATCCAGTGTTGGGCAGCAATAGATAGAGTGTTCGGCCTGGAGGCAGGAAGACTTGAGTTCAAATATGACCCCAGACACTTAAAACTGTGTGACCCTAGGCAAGTCGCTTAACCCTGTTTGCCTCAGTTTCCTCATCTGGAAAATGAGCTGGAAAAGAAAATGGCAAACCACTCCAGTATCCCTGCCATGAAAACCCCAAATGGGGTCATGAAGAGTCAGACATGACTAAAAATGACTCAACAACAACAACAATGAGTTGTGCTAGTAAATGTTTAACAA
Organism: Phalanger gymnotis; assembly: GCA_028646595.1. Lineage (NCBI taxonomy): Eukaryota > Metazoa > Chordata > Mammalia > Diprotodontia > Phalangeridae > Phalanger > Phalanger gymnotis. Next base: position 48,005,184 of record CM053625.1, on the reverse strand, counting down.
CCAGCTCTCTGAAAACAGATGAAACATTTTAAAGTTTAATCTGCATTATTAGCATTTTCTTTATCATTTTTTAAAATTTAGGCAACCCACAAAACAATAAATCAAGCCCTCCTGATGTCCAGGGTATAAATGCTCTCAGTGAAAATGTAACAATTGGTTTATTCTGAGCCAGTCCAAACCAGCTCCAGCACATCCCTGCTCTTATCCTGTGTTGTAACCTAAGACTGGCAGGGTTAATAAGAAGTACCGTAGAGGAGTCGGAGGAGCTCTGCTGCCCTGACAGGGACATCTCCAGAGGATCAAGAGGGATCTAGGTAGTTAGGGAAGAGGAATCATGGTTACAGTGAAAAGACTGGATTTAGAGGGAGAAAACCTGGGTTCAAATCCAGTTTTTGCCACTTACTATCTGTGTAACCTTGAGCAAGTCACTTTCCCTCTTCTGGCCTCAATTATCTCATGTATAAAATGATGGGGCCTAGAGTAAATGACTTCTAAAGTGCCTTCCTTCTCAAATTTGTGATTCTGTGTAATGCCATGACCCTGTGAGACCTGTATCAGGCAGATCAAGCTGGTAGGAGAGGACACATGCACAGAAAGAGAAAGAGAAAGAGAGATATGGGGAGGGGAGAGCCACTGAGAGAGACAGAGACAGACAGAGAGAGGAGAGACATAGAGACATACAGAGAGACAGAGGAGAGAGAAAGAGTGAAAGAAAGAAGAGAGACAGAGAAAGAGAGAGAGAGAATGAAAGAGATACAGGGAAAAAAGAGAGAAAGAAAGAGAGAGATCCTGAAACTATGACAGATAGTTTATATTACATTGGGGGAAGCAACATGCAGATGGACAAATCAATATATGATGTATATGATATGACTCGGGGGCGGTGGGTGGAACACGATCAGCTAGGAGAGTCAGGAAGGCCTGGTATGGGAAGGGTCACTTGAACTGAACCCAGAAGCAAGCAAGGGTTTTGAAGAGGTGGACACAAGGAAAGAGGGCATCCCAGGCAGGATGCGCAAGGTATGCAAAGGAATAGAAGGAGAAGAAATGTCATCTCATGGCGGGAGCAGAGCACATAAGCTCACTTGAAGCAGAGTCTATTAAATAAAGTAGTATGAAATCAGTGTGGGAAGATGGGTTGGAGGCTTTTAGTGTCAAACAGAGGGTGTTGCATTTTATCTTAGAGACAATAGGGAGCCATTGAAGCTTCTTGAACAGAGGAGTGACATGGTTGGATTTGTGCCTTAGGGATATCAGTGTGGCAGCTGTGTGCTGCCATCAAGCTTAGAGAAGCAAAAGACTAGTGGGACGCCAAGGTGGTAGGCTTTAGAGAGGCCAATTAAGAGATTATTTTAATTGTCTAGGAGAGATGTGATAAGAGTCTGAACTAGGATGGTGGTTATGTGAATGAGTGGAAAGGAGAAGGTAGATGCAAGAAATATTGTAAAGGTAGAATTGAAAAAGACTTGGTAACTTATTTTTTTCCTTTCTGAAAATAGTGTTTTATTTTTCCCAATTAAAGACAATTATTAATATTCATTTTTATATAGAATTTTGAATTCCAAATTTTCTTCCTCCCTCTCCCCTCTTCCTAAGATGGTAAGCAAGCTGATATAGGTATATATGTTTGGCCACTTATTGAAGATAGTGGGTGAAGAAGAACAGAGTCAACAATGATTCGAGTCATTAACCTGGATCCTTGGAAGCCTGGTTGTCCTCCCATTAGAAATAGGGATGAGTCTGGTAAGCGTGGGATGGGGAGAAATAGAAAGAGTTTTATTTTGTTCACATTGAGCTTGATTGGGCCATAGGGCATACAGCTGGAAATGTACAATGAACACTTCCTGATGCAGTACTGGAGCTCGAGAGAGGGACTGGGGCTGTCTATGAGGCTCTGGGAGCATTCGGGAAAAGAGATGGTAAGTGATTCCATGGGAGCGGATGAAATCATCCAGAAAGAGGATGTGAAGAGAGAGAAGAGAGCCCAGGTCAGAGCCTTGGGGGGGGGTCACCCCCACCTCCCCAGTTAGGGGACAGTCATGATGATGATTGGGCAAAGAAAGGAGACAGAAGAGTCATCAGACAGACCAGAGGAGAAGGAGGAGGAGAGAATGTATATAGGAGAAGAGGATGGTAGACAATGCTGCAGGATGTTTAGGAATGATGAGGATGGAGGAAAAGTCATTATGTTTAACAAATAAGAGATCATTGGTAACTTTTGAGAGGGCATTTTCAGTTGCAAGGGAGAAAAACAAATTGGAACGAAAGAACAGGAAGTCTAATACTGCCTTTTCTAGGAGTTTGACTATAAAAAGGAGGAGATAAATAAGATTCAATTTAATTCAATTCAATTCAACAAACATTTATTTAGAGCCTACTGCGTGCCAGGTCCTGTGCTAAGTGCTGGAGAAATAAATAAGAAAAAGAGACAGTTCTTGCTCTCAAAGAGCTTACAATCTAATGAAGAAAGACAATACCCAATAGGACGCTGAAAAGGTTTGTGGGTTGGAGGGAGAGGGGGAAGGGTGCCAAGGGGGTAGGTACTCTATAGGAGAGTATAGTGTTCCATGGAGAGTTGAAGCCAAGAAAAGTTGCTGATGAAAAATGGAAAGGCTTTAGAAGGAGTTAAGAGGTCCATTCTCCAGTCCTACAGTCAGAGGGGAGAATCAACTGAGAATGAGCTGATAAAGTATTGAACATAAAAATCTAAGCCAACCTCAAGACGATAGCTTGAAGAGATGGTAAGGTCAAGTGAAGTTTGGTTTTTTTTTTAATGTAGAAATTACATTAAAAAAGTTTTTCTTAATGTGTGGAATGACCTGAGCATGCTTGTAGGCAGCATGAAAAGAGGCGGTAGATAGGGAGAAAAAGAAGATTAAAAGAGAAAAGGGGATATTAGATAGGACACATTGCAGGGGAAGATAGGAGGGGGCTAGATCAAGGGCACAAGAGGAGAGTTCCCCCTGTCGAGGGGAAAAGCCACCTTTTTGGTAGAAGGCTGACGGACATAATGGGGGGACTGTGTAAAGGGGGTTTGATATACATAATCAGGGAGAAGAGGGAGCTCATGATGTATGGTTCTACTTTTTTAAGTAAAGTATGAGGCAGAGCTCTCTGCTGAGAGGGAAGGGAAAGGTAGAAACAAGAAGAAAAGGTTTGTAATAACCTTCATGGAACATGCAATAGATAATCAAATACGGAAGAATGAAAAGATTGGCATGAGGCTCTGAGGGCCCAGTGAAGATTAAAAACCATAATACCACAGTGGGCCCTGTCAGCCAGGTTGTATGACTACCTTCAGTGACATCCAGCAGCCCATGAACCAGAAATAAAACTGATAGTGAGAGGCATCCAAGGTTGAGATTTGCCAAGGCATTAGCAGGGACAGGGCAAAGAGACAAGGGTTTTAAGAACTGAGGACAGTCTATCATTGGACTAGTTAACTATAGGATTAAGACTGGGAAAGGAGAAAGTAAGTCTGGAACAGCATGGTGTCCTGGGAAAGCACAAAGCTAATGGAGGTGGGGTCATGGTGAAAGCAAACAACAAGGTTAAGAGGAGTAACACACAGGGAAAGAAAGAGGACATTTAGAATTCTCAGTTATAAAAGTGGAACACTCGTGGGTAGTGGTGGGGGATAGCTGGGTGGTGCAATGGATAGCGCAGTGGACCTGGAGTTTTTAAGGACAGGAGAATAAGAATAAAGATGTGGCCCAGTAGATGTTCTCCATACAATGATTGCCATGCTAATACCCTTCTTAAAGTATCTCATGCCTGGCACATAGTAAACACTTAAATGTTTATTGACTGACTGACTGACATTCTTGAACAAGAGCAGAGTCCCCTGGGAGGTCATGCTCTATAGTGAGTCAAGTACCTTGGAAGCACCTTTATGGGCTTTGTAGTCTTAAAGTAATTTGATGGATAACAATGTTGCCCTGGGAATGAGTAAGTCTATATGGTCAACTTTGGTTCTAATGGGACTATGGAGAATCATGATTTGTGGAGATAAGGAAGGAAGTTAGGATTGAGGGATATAAGGCAATCCTTTCTTCCTTATCTCCACAAATTATCTTATTATCCTCATCTCCATAAATTAGACATCAGGGCAGAGACTTTCTTTTTGCCTTTTTATCCCTAGGACACACAGTAAGTACTTAAATATTTATTGACTGATTGACTAAAGGGAAAAGTCTAAAACAGAGAATCATCTGATCCTGCAAAATACATGGAAGCTGGAAGTCCAGACAGAGCAATGAGTCAGGAGCCAGGAAAGACATAAAACCTAGAAATCTAAGCGAGAAACCAGGGCAACTTGAGGCATCAGTGGCAAAGTACTGGGCTCTAATTGCCTCATGAAAACCAAAAACAAAGGTAGTTCTTGGCCTACCCAGAAAACCTGTAACAGGCTTTCTGCTATAGTAGGAACCACTGGCTGGGTTCTTAGAGCATACCTAACCCAGGCCTCAGAGTGGAGTATTCACATCACTTTGGGAAGGTGGTAAGTGGGTTTGGCTAGTAATGGGGACTGTATGGCCAGAGATAAGGACAGATATTAAACATGTACCATGAAGATAAACTAATTAATGGTCTCATTGGGCAGATGAGAAAACTGGATGTCATAGAAAAGGTAACTAATTTACAAAAAGTTAAAGAGCTCAATAGGAGGGCCCCAGGAGAGGAGGGCAACCCTGGGACCTGGGAGCCAAGAAAACACAATTTAAGATAGTTAGGAGGGAATTTTGTTAGTTCCCACCTACCTAACCACCCTGGGGAAAAATATCCTCTCTAAGCTTATTTTAAATTTACCAGCCAAGAAAACAGTTCCTTTTGATGGAGGCTGTGAATATTTCAAAAGTACATCTGTTGACGCTTAAGATGAATAAAAACAAAAGAAACAGCCTGATTAGTGGACAGAAACAATCCTCACTCTAATAAGTCCATTTCAATAAGGAGGCAGACCTCTGATGGGCCAGCCTCTTGTGTACATGGAGGATTCATAATTACAAAATCATTTTTTCAATGTCAATGACAGGTCCGGCCTAAGGCACAGCTCTATAAAGTTTGTCTCCATCCCTGAGAGCTTTCCTTTTCTGTGCCCGTCATGGCCCTACCCTCCATGCCTTTCAGGTGCCCGGTACCCACAAGGTCTCTCTCTGACCCCCTCCCCACTCCAATAAGAATCTACTTTCAGAAAATATTCTGCTATAGACCCTTTACATATTAGAATAAATGTCACTTTGTCCCATATTGCTCTTTTCTGTATTCCCTCTTTGTACCTTGGCCCTCAGCTAGAGGCAGGTAGGTGATATAACGGATACAGAACTGGACTTCAAGTCAGAAAGACCTGAGTTAAATGTGGCCTCAGACACTTACTAGATGTGTGTCACTGGGCAAATCACTTAACTTCTGTTTGCCTCAGCTTCCTCAATTATAAAATGGGGACGATAATAGCACCTATCTTTCAGGGTTGCTTTGGTTAACCTGTCTTTGGGATACGGTAAGATCTTTGGCTGATGTCAGGAGAAGAAGAAAGGGAATGTAGTGGATAGCTGAGAGGTAAATTATTAATAATTCTTAAGTATATGGAAGATGTCACCCAGAACCAAATGAACAATGACTGCATGCTGATATGCTGAGTATAGCTTAAGAGGGTTTATTCGACATGATGAAGAACTCCCAATGGTGAAAGTTTGGAGGTAGTTGAGTAATTGACTTTTTGAAGGTCTTTACAAGAGATTTTCCTCAGCAGACTGGTACAGGCAAGATTAGGTATAGTAGAGACATAGGGTAGCATGGTGGAAAGAGTGCTAGATAGAGTCAAGGAGGTTTGGGTTCAAATTTTTTTCCCCCTTACTTACCAGTAATGTGATCTTGGGTAAGTCATATAACCTCTAAGAGCCTCAATTTCTGCATCCATAAATAAAGAAAGAAAGGCCTGTAGCCATCAGAGAACTATTGTGAGGCTCAACTGCACTAAGACTTTTTAAAGCATTTTGCAAACTTTAAAGTTCTTTATAAATGATTCTGAGCCTCAGTTTCCTCATCTGTAAAATGGAGATAAGAATGCCTGTAGTACATGCCTTCATGCCTTGTAGAACTATAGTAGGAGTAGATTGATACGACACACGTAAAGTACTTTGCAAACTTTAAAGGGCCATAAAGATGTAGGTCCTTATTGTTCTGGGTAGTATTATCTGTCCAGGGTGGTAAAGTTATACTCCTGGCTAGAGGCAGGAAGATGGGCAGGATGGCCTCAGGGGGTGTGCTTTCTCTGGCCCAGTCAAAGTATCCCCTTCAGTCACATTTTCTCAAAATGCCACATTCCAAGAAAATTCACACATTCTGTGGAAGCAATCAAGATTAGCACGATGTGCCCCAGACTTCCCATCCCTCTGAGATAAGTTCTTGGGTCCTCAAGTTTCTATTTAATTGAGTGTCTTCACCAAAGAACTGCAGTTCCAAGAACAGAATACATTTTCCAAACCAGATACCTTTTTAGGCATTGAGCTTCCCAAGTCTTGACAACTGGAGTCACAGCAGGGCAGGAGGAAATGACTGACAGCTGAACATCGAGACAGAACAAAAGTTACTCAACTCTGAACAAGGACTGGCATGCATCCATTTCTCTGCCTCGTTAGAAAGAAATGAGGCAATGCTGTAGGAGGGACTTTTTTTTTTGACACAGTCATTACAAAGGCATTTACACAGGATTTGAACATCATTCCATGTCCACTATGAGCTGAATGAAGAAGCTTTGAGTTAATTCAAGCTGTCTCCTCTAGATGAGCCCAAGATGGCACCAAACTTCTTTCAATGATCCTGTGTAGACAAAGACCTTTCTACTCAGAATTGGCCCTCCCATTATTTTGCTTATTGCTTTCACATCTCAGTAAACCCTTCTTATTTCATATTTATCAAACTCAACCACAAAGAATTAATTACCAGGCTCCCATCGTGCCCGGGATTATCTAAAAGCTTAATGCCATTGAAGGAACATCCAACTGTTCTAGAAGGCAGAAACAATGGGAATATGCCATCTGTGGGGGGCAGCTCAACCTCAAAGAATATCTATGCTCTATTCCCACAGTTACGACCTTACATAGTAAATTATGTTGCTTGGTTCAAGAAGACAGCTTTATGAGTGCTGCATCCATTTGGTCACAGAGAAAACGTTTTCTCTGGCCAGGGGATTCTGTTACATATCCCATGAATTCCCCCTAGTGCCCAGCACAGAGCTGAAGAGACACTTAGCAACTACTCCTCCCATCCCCGCCCTAGTGGTCTTCTTCATCACTTGCCCGGGCCATTGCCACAGCCTCCTAAATAAGTCTTCCCATCTTTATTTCTTCTCCCCTCCAATCCATTCTTCTAATTTCTGCCAGAGTAATTTTTATTCTCCAAAGATCTGGTCTTGTCACTCCTCTGATCAAAATGTTTTGGTGCCTACAGAGTAACATTCCTACTTCTTCTACTTAGCATTTAAGGCCTTCCATAACTGAATCCCACTAACATCCATATAACACCCCTCCATATATTCTCCTCCTTCTGCTTCTGCTTAAGATGTTGCCTATGGCTCGTATGTTCTTCTAGCTCTCTTCCATCCCATCCTTTAGAATCTAATACCACATTTTCCATGAACTATCCCCTGATTCTTCCTGATTAACAATGACCTCTCCCTTTCCCACCCTGACTCCGCTCCCCTAGACCATAAGGTTGTTAACTCAGAACCATAAAGGACTTCAGAGACCATCTAGCCAACCCCATCATATTACAGGTGAGGACACTGACGACCAGAGAGGCTGTGATTTGCCCAAGGTCACATAGGTAGTAAATATCACAGGAGAGATTTGAATCCAAGTCTTTTGCTTCCAAAGGTTCCTCTTTCCATTGTACCACAAATGATACTTTGATAACTTTCTAAAAGCATTATGTGATACTGTGTAGTATTGTATATTTTCTGTGCTACTTGTATTATCTCCCTTCTATACTTCTTGAGGATATGGGCCCTGTCTTTTTCTTTTATCGTCATTCTTTTTATCTTTATATATCTTTATGTAAAAGATATATCTTTATAATCCTTTCTTTTATAAGTGTTTTATTGGTATTTTTTTTTCTTATATCACTACTATTTCCCACTGGTTTTCACTCCACCATCAATGGACCCTCTTTTGTAACAAAGAGGTACAGTGAAACAAAAAAGAAAGGAAGGAAGGAAGGAAGAAAGAAAGAAAGAAAGAAAGAAAGAAAGAAAAAGGAAGGAAGATAGAAAGAAAGAGAAAGAAAGAAAAAGGAAGGAGGAAAGATAGAAAGAAAAAAAGAAAGAGAAAGAAGGAAAGAAAAAGGAAGAAGGAGAAAGGAAGGAAGAAAAGAAGGAAGGAGGCAGAAAGGTAGAAAGAAAGAGAAAGAAAGAAAAAAGAAGGAAGGAAAAAAGTAAGGAAGGAAGAAAGAAAGAAAGAAAAAAAGAAAGAAAGAAAGAAAGAAAGAAAGAGGAAGAAAAAGGAAGGAAGGAAGGAAAAAAGAAGGAAGGAAGGAAAGAAATAAAGAATGTGTGTATGTATGTCTCATTTCACGGCCATACGTGTACCACATCTCTGACAAGAAGGAAGTGTACTTCATGTCAAGCTTGTACTTCTGAAGTCAAGCTTGCACAGGGACCATGTATCACCTAAATCTTGATCCTTCCCCAGTGCCTAGCACAGTGTTCTGCATAAAGTAGCTACTTAGTAGATGTCTGTTGTTCACCTTGTGGGAACAAATACTTGTTGACTGGCTACTTAACTGCAGCTAGGGTGTGATCCAGTGCAGGTGGCTTAACCGCTCTCAACCTCAGCATCGTCATCTATAAAATGGGAATGATAATAATAACATAGCGCCTGCTTCACGGGGTGCTGTGAGTATCGAATGAGATGATGTATGGTTTGGAAGGTGATTTGTAAAAAGGTGCTGGCCTTATGCATTCCTTAGGCAAGCTGCAGGTGAATCGAGTCACACAAATGTTTCTTCTCATGATTAATTGGTTTGAGTATGATTTTATTTTAGGCAAAAGTAAGACTTGGCTTTAAGGGGCCCTCAGAATCTGGCCCCACCCTAATTAACTGATCTTTCTTTATTCATCCATTCCTTCATTCAACATTACTGAGTTAAAAGACACTGTTCTGGGTCCTGTGGGGGATCTAGGAGTGAGTAGGACTGTGACTTCAAGGCTATTGAAGTACTAACAATGACTGACATTTATATAGCTTTTTAAAACTTTTTACACATTATCTCATTTGAACCTCACAACAGCCCTGTGAGAGAGGTAACACAGTTATTCTTCCACTTTGCAGATAAGATAACTGAGGCTCAGAGGTGAGTGGATGACCTGCCCAGGGCCACAAGGTCTGGTAAGTGTGGGAAGCAGTTTTGAACCCTGCTCTTTCTGATTTCAAGCCCCGTGCTCTACGCGTTGCACCACTCTGTATACCCCTCTACTCTATTTAGGTCTGTTTCACTGGCTCCCAGTACATTTCAGTTGAACAAACTTACTAGGCATAGTACTTACTAGGCATAACTCATAAGCCCATGTTGAGCATTCTAATTTGTCTCCTTGTTTTTCTTTCACTTATGTCTCCTAGCCCATCTATTAATTCATCCTTCAAGGTCCACATTCAATTTTCCTTCTGCCTTGGAGATTATTATTACTGCAGCTGATATAAGAGCTGGATCTGAAGCTAGAAGGGATCTCAGAACTCATCTAGTCCAACCCCTTCCTTTTCAGATAAGGAAGCTGAGACCCAGAGGAGCTAAGTGATTTGTACAAGGTTACATGTGTATTGAGGGCCAGATCCTGGTTCCAACATAGGTCCTTCAAGGCTAGATCCACCTTTCTTTCCTCTGTACCAAGCCGCGTCCTTAGCGATCTCCTACTCCTTTGCTACCCAGTCCTGCCACCCCTGATGAATTCCATAGCATTAAATATCTGACTTATACAATCAAGATACTGATCCTACACTACCTTGCATTATTTCTCCGATTGCTTTGCATGGCTAGGTCTTGAAATTTGGAAGCTTCTCAAGGACAGGCCTACGTCTTCTATGCCTATGTTACTGGCTGTGTGCAACCAAAAAATAGCCATATAGGATCATAAATCTAGTGTTAGAAGAACCTTCTAGTCCAATTCCTCCTCCCTGCCCCATTTTGTAGATGAGAAAGTTGAGACCCAGGGAGTTTAACTTAGGTGGCCAGTCAGCATCAGAAATAAGACAACTCCAGAGCCAATACCCTTTCCACTGTATTATGTCATCTTACAGAGGAGCTCAATGGCTTGGAGGAAATATTGCCTTGACTGAAATGTGCTCTGATCACAGATAGGATCATAGATTTAAAGCAAACCCAGCATACTTTTCACTTACTTACCAGTAGTGTGATCTCACATGATGCTTTTCAGAAAAATCTTTAGGACCACATGGGTGTCAGCTGATGCCTTTCACATAGAAGACTTCATTCAAAAAATATTTGCTAAATTGATAGGAAAGGGGATGGACAGGATTCAGGGCAATTTTGTGTATTTCTTTATTTTGCGGGTGGCAATGTAAGATGTTAGACAGAAAACAGCCTTGCAAGTAAGGGAGTATGGGTTGTAGCCCCGGCTCTGTCACCAGTTAGACAATATAACCTTGGGTAAACCACTCTCCTCTCATTTCTACATTTCAGTTTCCTTTTCTAGGGAAGACTTAAACGAGACGATCCCTATGGCGCCATGTTTCTGTGGTTTCGTGTTTCTATGTAGTGGCCACTTTGAGGGAGGGCACAGGGACTTCACTGCCATCCTCTTAGGGCCTTCAGTGTCCAGGGATGAATACATTCATTTTTTTTTACATGGCACTGACCCTTAGATGCAGCTGAACTCAGTCCCTGACAGATGTGTATGTGTATGCATGTACATATGAACACGTGCATATGTGTGTGTTTGTGCCCGTGTGCTGCCTGCTTTCCTTCCTTTGAGTTTGGGCAGTGAAATTGGAGATATGTTGGGGAGCAGTGAGGGAGAAAAGGGGGGCTGGTGATTTCTTACATATCTTTTCAAGAGAAGAGAAAATTCAGGCAGCAGCATCTGGGCCAAGGCAGCTGTCACCTGTCCCTAGTTCCCATCTTCGTGGGCAGCATCAGCTATTTGCCTCATCCATTTCTACCTCCCTCTTTCTCTCTCCCATCCCTTCAGGCTGCTCTAGGTGTGGAAGTTTCCTGGCTCTGCCGATGAGTCACGGCTTCCTTTTTTTAGCTGTGGCTCTGCATTTGCATCATAATTCATAATGGCTCCTGTGAGTAGAGCCTGCTGCTTACGTCAATGCAGCTTAGCCGAGGTGCTGGTTGGGGAAGGAGACGCCCTCCCCTGGCATCTTCAAGCAGCAAATGCTACTGGCTGTCTCCTCATCAGCATCATAGGTCTCAGGGCCAGCCTGGAGCTATTTTCAGAGCCTGCAGGAGTGACTGGCTGAAGGCACAGGACATTGGGAGAGCCAGGATGCTTCAGTGTGAATGCCGAATATCTGCGGGTTAACTCTGAGGCATAAGTGCCCTGGAATTATTTCCAGTTAACTGGAAGAGACTGAGGGAATCTTGCAAGGTATAGAAACAGGTGGCAGACATTCCAGTGTCCCTGAAGGGCTTGCTGACCAAAAATCTCTCCTCTACCACTCTCACTCCATCAGATACTCCAGTATCTGAAATGTCTGTGTTAATTATTTGCAAAAAACCCAACAACATCAGGTGTGTTATAATTAGGTGAAAGCATTATATGACTCACATAACAGAGGATTTAGCTGGTGAGCAATCTCTTTAACAGGGATTGGTTTAACTGATTGACCCATTATTAATAGAGAGAATTCTCCTGAGGGAAAGGAATAAAAGATTAGTAAATTTTGATATCCTGATGGGAGTAGGGAAGGAAGGTGGGAAGGCTATCAAACATGAGACACTCTTTCACCCTAGTAGGACACTGCATTGGAAGGTCAGAGTAGATAATAAAAACACAAGAGGCAAGCATTTATCAGACACCAACTGTATACATTGCAAATTTGTGTTATCTAATCTCGACTGGGCCAGTCCTCCCTACTATGGTTCTTATATTATTCCCTTATTGACTCTCACTCCTCATTAGAAACCTTTCCTCACATCTCCTATACCACTAATCAACAAAGGACCTTGCTTCTTACTTCACTGATGCATTCCATTATCTACCTCTGTTACTTGTGTATGGGGTCCCTCATGCTGGGAATTCATTCCTTTCTCATCCACGACTCTTAGAAACTGATGCTGAGTACAAGGGCCTAGAATGTTTCACCTTTGCCCTCTTCATTAAGGACTTTTCCTAGCTCTGGACCTAGGCATGTGCAACTGGAGTTCAGTTTTAGAGGAGCTTGACCACCTAAAAGAAGGGTCAGGCTACTTTTCTCACACTCTTTGACTTTTTCAGCCACACCCCCAGTACCCCAGAAAAAATTACATAAACCTTAGTTTTTGCTTATGTTTAGAGTTTCCCCAAAGGAGGAAGTAGAAAGGCATTCAGTGTTCAGTGTAGATCAGGTATAGGACAGCTATTTATTTCCTATACAAGAAAAGCTCAGCACACAGAAGACTCACCAGAATGTATTATATTGACAAAAGACTTAAAACAAGATTTGGAAACTTTTAGCTATTGTTATGCTTTCCTAGGAGGGATCTTCTTTGATGAGTAAAACGTCAACACACGTGCCCTTTGTGGGACTGCTGAGTAGATACTTTACATTTATCTTAGCTCTGTGCCGTCTAAATAAGTCTCTTTAGGTCCATGTCTTTTGGCAAGCCTGGCCAGGGCTTATGCTCTTTTACCTATCAAAGGTCATTCTTTCTGATGCAGAAACTTCCCCTAACACACAACTCCAATCAAAGAATCAAGGATCTTTGAACCCCTCAAACTGAAAGGTGCCCTCCAAGGTTGAGGATATCCATGTTGAGATCACCGTTCAGTCATCTATGCTCATGTGAGAGAAAACTACTTGTTAAATGCTCCAGAATAAGAAAGGACTAGAGCAAGTTAGTAGCTGCCTCTCTTTTTTAAACTGATAGATCTCTTACTCTCATGCCATCATGGGCTAAGGAACCAATAAGATAATTGCTTCCTGACTTAAGAAATGCTTGTTAATTAGTGAATAAATTTGTATTCCCCAGCACATAGCACCAGAACCTTGCACATATCAGGCCTCAATAAATATTCATTGAATTGAACTAAAATGTATACAGAGAGCTCTTCAGCACTGGGGAAGACACAATATTTAGAAAAGCTATAGTTCCTGCCCTCAAATAGCTTAAAGTCCTGTAGGGAGATGTCACCAACACAGATAATAAATAACACAAAATATTCCATGTTGAGAGTTAAAAATGGAAGTACTGTGTGAGATCTGAGTGGAGGAGGTCAATACATCAGGCTTCTTGTGGGAAATTTTGTTTAGTTTTAAAGAATAGGCAGAGTTTAGCAAGACAAAAGCAGGAGGGTGAGCATTTCAGCTTTAGAAACAGCTTAAGCAAGTTCTCTGGCTCTGAGAGATAAAAAGCTTGTTTTCTGCAGGCCAACAGTTGTTTACTTTAGCTGGACAGAAAGATGAGAGGGGAATGGTGTGAGATAAAACCTGGGAAGCTAGTGGGGTACCATCTCAAAGAAGGCTTTGAATGTAAGTCAGAAGAGGTTGAAGGTCAACTCGAACTACCTCACGATGAATCTCCCTAGAACCTTGGTATCCTAGTCCTGAATGTTTTTTTAAATTAAATTTGACTTTTTTTTTCAATTAGCAGAAATCTACCTTTTCTCTCTCCTATCCCCCTTCCATAATAGACAAACCCATATTATAAATCCACAGTATAGTCAAACCCATATTGTAGTCAAGCAAAACAAATTTCTTTAGTGGCACATCCAAAACAAACAAATAAACAAACAAGCAAATACATCTCATTCTCTACTCTCTGTTAAGTAGCATATTTCATCATGAGTCCTCTGGGATCATTGGTTGATCTCTATGCTGATCAGAGTTCCTAAGTCTTTCAAAGTTGTTTGTCATTATAATGTTGTATTTACCGATAAATTGTTCTGCTTCTGCTGCTTTCATTTTGTATCAGTTTATATAAATCTTCCAGGGTTTCTCTGAAACCATCCCCTTCACCATTTCTTACAGAACAATAGTATTCCATCACATTCATATATCATAACTTGTTCAGCCATTTCTCAATCGATAAACACTTCTCTTAGATTCCCATTCTGTTACCTCAAAAGGAGGTATAAATATTTTTGTTCATCCTTAGTTTTGCTTAGGATGAATTCCTCCCTTAATTTACCCTCCCTTTTGTTCTCTCTCCTTCCTTTCCCCCCTTTCCCTCCTATTTCCCTGTTGATTGAAATGTATTTTTATACCAAAAGGGGTGTGTGTGTGTGTGTTCTTCCCTTCTTTGTCCAGTTCAGAAGAGAATAAGGTTCTCTGGCTTCTCCTACCCATTTCCTCTTGTTTGTATAGATATCTACTTGCACATCCAGATTTTGTGAGATAACTTGCCCTAACCTTCCTCTCCTATAACCCCTCCCAACCCTTAATCTTAAGATAAAAGACAAAACGGAGCCAGGCTCTCTGTCTAATCAGACTCCTTCTATACCCCCCCCCCCCCCGGCCCCGCCAATGATTGGAAGTTCATCAGGGACCCATATATCATCTCCCCATAGTAGGACATAAACAGTTTATGCTTCTTTAATCTCTTATGATTGTTCATATTTACCGCTTTTATGTTTCTCTTGACTTCTGCGTTTTTACTTCAATGTTTCTATACAGCTCTGGTCTTCTAATCAGGAATTCTTGAAAGTCCTCTATTAAAGTCATTGGAATGCTTGAAAGCTCTTTCATTAGAGTGTCTATTTTGTCCCCCTTTAGGATTATACTCAGTTTTGATGGGTAAGTTGTTCTTGACTATAAACTTATATCTTTTGTCTTCTTGAATATTATTCTCTAAACTCTCCACCTCTTACAGTGGTGACTTCTAAATAATGTGTGACATTGACTATGGCTCCTCAGGGCTTTAATTCTTGTTAGTTGCTTGCAGTACTTTTGCTTTGACCTGGAGCTCTGGATTTTGGCTGAGATGTTTCTGAGAGTTTTCATTTTGGAGTTTCTTTCAGGAGGTGACCAGATTTTTCCTATTTCCATTTTGCCCTCTAATTCTAAGGCATTTAGACAGTTTTCTTTTAAGATTTTTTGAAATATGATGCCTAGATTATTCTTTTTTCTTTTTTTCTGGTTATGATTTTTGGGTAGTCCAATTATTCTTATAGTATCTCTTCTCATCTTGTTTTTTAGGTTAGTTGTTTTTGCTATGAGATATTGTACATTTTCTTCTATTTTTCAGCATTTTGGCTTTGTTTGAACATTTATTATTATCTCATGAAGTTGTTAGCTTCCATTTAGTTCATTCTAATTTTCTGGGAGCTTATTGTTTGGGTTTTGTATCTTTTGTGTTAAGCTATTAATTCCCTTTCCCATTCCTTCTTCTATAACATCTAATTTTCTTTTCTATTTCTTCCCCCCACCCCAGTACTCTCATTTCATTTATAAAATCCTTTAAAATTCTTGGATCAGCTTTTTAAGGAATTCTAGTTGAATTTATGACCAAGATATGTTTTTCCTTGTGGATCTTGGAGAGCTATTATTCTCTTTTTCTGTATTTGTGTCTTGAGCATTCATGTAACCATAATAGCTTTTTTTTTATAGTGAGATTCTTTTTTTGTTTGCTCCTTTTTCTGTTAGGGCTGGATGTTGAGCACTTCTGAAGGAAATGTCTGGATTGGTCCTGCTGCTTCTTTCTTGGAACATTTTGACTGTTGTGTCATTCTAGGATCTCAAGAACAGCTCAGGCTGGACAGCTACAAGCTTTTGGTGCTCTCAGAAGTAATCTGATCCAGGGGAATGTTTAACTGCAGTCCCCTGGTCTGAGCTCTACAAGTTCCTGACCTCAGTTTGGATTTCAGCAACATGCCTATAGGCTTACTCCTTTTGGAGTTCCAGTATACTCCTGCTAGACTCAGCCTCTGTCAGGCAGCTGGAAAGCTCTGTTAGCTCAGAGTGACAAAACTGTAGATTTCCTTTGGTTTGGGATACTTGCCTTGGCTATTCCTCTGTGGGCTTTAGATAGATCTAGAAGCTAGAACTAGTACCCTATTCTGCTCCTGAGAGGTCCAAGCCTCCTAGAAGATTGCTTCTGAATTTGTTCCTTGCTCAGTATACAACCTGGGGCTCATGATATTCTTTACCCTAGAATGCCACTCCTGGGTACAAATCCTCTCCTCAGTGTGCCCTGGATTTCTGGCCTGGAGCTGGGTAATGAATGACAGAGCTGCTAGTTGGCATCTGTTCCTGCACCCCACACAAGTTTAGCTCTCTCTGTGCTAGTTCTGGGACCTCTTTTTGTACTGATGCACGACTTCTCCTCACACTGGAATAGTCTGTGTGACCATTTCTGGCCAGCCTTTCCCCATTGTCTATAGATTTCTCTGTCTGTCTCCTCATGCTGACCTGGGCTAGAAATGACTGTGATTTTTCCCCTTGTATTTGCCCATCAGGATTCAATTTTGTGTGAGGAGTTCTGGAGGTATGGGGGGAGTCTGATGGACTTCTTCCTGCTACTCCATATATCTTGGCTCCATCTATCTCTGATTCTGGATGTTTTAAGGGATAAAATGATGCTTGAGGAAGTATGGAACTGACTGACAGGGGAGTTGAAAGCACCAGGAGAGCCATATGGGAAGTGAATTCTCAGATCAAGATCTTGAGTCAGGGCAAACCAAACTGCTATCGTCCATGAGTCAATGGTCCTGATGACTCAGGGATAACCCATAGAAGAGGCATAGAGTCCATTGGGAAGAATTTACCTTTCAGTTTGGCTCCATTCTGAACCAGGACTGAGTAGGAATTAGGAAACCTTTATTCTATCCTTAACTGTGTCAGCTATGGGACTTTAGGCAAGGTCTAGACCTCTAAATTTTGGTTTCCTAATATGGAAAAAGAGAGAGTTGAACTGGCTAGCGTCTAAAGACCCTTCTCTATGTTTTTGTCATGATGTGAGCACTTTGGAGAAGTAGAGATGCACAAAGGGACCATCTCTAATCAAGTCAGTCCAGTTTGGGTTCCATATGTATTTGCTCTTTGGCACTATGACCACTGGCAAAATACAGTGTATTTAGAGTCAGAAGATCTGTGTTCAAATCTCCAATCTGCCACCTACTTAACCTGCCACAGTTGCTTAACTTTGGGCAAGTCACTCCATGTCTCAGCCTCCATTTCCTCTTCTATAAAATGATAGGCTTAGATTGGATGACTCCTTAAGATTCCTTCCAGTTCTGTGTCTAGATTTCTTTGCTTTTATGATTAGAGGAAGGGTGAATACAGCCCTTCTCCATAACTCTTGTGTGTGTGTGTGTGTGTGTGTGTGTGTGTGAAAATAGGAGAAATATTTCACTTCTGGCCTCCATGTTTCCTTCTTTTTTTGACCAAATTTGAATAGCTCATTAGGGAGACTGAACTATGGCCAGGATCCTGCAAATAGTGTGAAGGCACTGTAGCAGAACTTTGCAAGGGGCTCGTGAGGTTCCACATTTAATAAAGTCTGCCTCTAACAATGTCTCACCCGGGGCCAGCTCACCCTGGACACTGACCATGTTCTTCTCTTCCTCGCTTGCATCAAAAATAACTCGTCTTGTATCTTGTCTCTACTAGAATGTTTCACTACATTGTCGTGCTGTGGTGAAAAGAGTGCAGAACTGTCTGGAATGCCCTACCTCCTCACTCTGCCTCTAGAATACCTAGTTTCCTTGAATGTTCAACTCAAAGGTTGTGAGCTACATTAAGCCTTTCTTTCCTCAGCCCTCAGTTGCTATGATGCCCCTTTCCCTTTAAAAAACTGCCTTCTATTTATTTGGTAGAGAGCTAGTAGATCATAGTAGTTAGAGCCTGGCAGCCTTGGATTCAAGTTTCACCTCTGCCATATACTGGTCGCATATTCCTGGGTAAGTCATAACCCCTCAGTGATTTAGACAACCCATTAAGACAATTAATGGGGCTGACCCGCAGAGGCAAACTGAGTTTCCTCATCCCAGAGTATATTTTAGTGATGAAATCAAAGATCCAGTCCTATCCTGGTACAGTGAGTAGGAGTGCTAGACTTGGAGGCAGGAAGATCCGAGTTAAAAACCTGCCTTGGACTTGGTTCTGTGACCCTGGACAAGTCACTTAACCTCTCTGTGCCTCAGTTCCTTCATCAGTAAAAAGGGGAATAATAGTTGCACCTGCTTCCCAGGGTTGTCGTGCAGATCAAATGAGATAACATATGTATTGGCAAACTTTAAAGCGCTACATAAAAGTTGACTTTAATTCCCATGCCTATATATTTTGTAATTATTTATGTGCATACATGTTATATCCTCCAATAGAATGGAAACATCTTTGGCATTTAATAAATGCCTATTTACTGGTTAGTTGGTGTGAGGAGATTTGAGTTCTAGTTCCTGCTTGATCTCATGCTAATTTGTGACTTTGGACAAATCAATTTAATTTTCCCGAGGCTGTTTCTCCAACAGGGATGAAAGTATTTGGTTGCTGTATGGATTAAATAAAATAGTGAATATTGAAGTCTTTTAAAATTGTGAAGTACTATACAAACATAAGCTATTATTATTGCTAGACACTCTGCTAAATTAATAACAATGTTATCATTATTGGTTGCACCTGCAATTTCGTCAATGCAGTGAAGTCCCCACAGTGTAACTCCCTTTATTCGGAAGGGGGTTGGAGAGGAAAGAAATATGTGTATATGTGTGTGTGGGATTAAAGTTTAGATTAGGCCTGTGATTTCACTGGAATAAAGAACTCCTGGTGAGAAAACTCCTATATCAGTACAAATTGGCTGCTGTTCTGCAACCCATTGTCTTAGCGAGAATCAACAGATAGGTTTCTGGGCCTTAAGTTGGGAAGACCTGAGTTCAAACCCTGAATAAGATACTTAATATTTGTGTGATCCTGGGCAAGTAACTTAACTTTTGCCTGTCTTGATTTTCTTAACCCTAAAGTGGGAAAGATAATGGCACCTCCCTTGTTGGGTTGTTGTGAGGATCCAATGAGATAATATTGGTAAAGTACTCAGCACGGTGCCTGGCACATAGTAGGCTATCAAAATGTTAGCTTTTATTATTATTATTGTTATTTCATTGGAGGTGTCAAGAGATGAAGTGTCATATAGCTAGAGTGTATCAGAGGTCGGATTTGAACTCAGGTCTTTTTGATTTTTAGGCTAGCCCTAGTGGATAGAGAGATTCCTACTGTGCCTTTTTAAAAAATTTAAATTCAATTTTATTTTATTTTCAATTTTGCATTCCCTTCCTCATGCCTCCCTGTCCTCTACCCATTGAGAAATCAAGCAAAAACAAACTCCATTACAAATACATATAGTCAAGCAGAACAAATTCCCAAATTAGCCTCATCCAAAAAATAATATTCTTCAACCTGTGCTCTAGTCCATCATCTCTATCTGGAGGTGGATAGCATGTTTCATCATGAGGGCTTGGGAATTGTAGTTGGTTCCATTGTGTTGATCTGATAGCATCCTCTATTAGCATCCTCCCTCTCTCACTAATTTTCAGTCTCTCCCTGTCTACTATCTGCTTCCTTGCTGCCTACAAACAGGCTCATGCCTCTCTCATCCTCAAAAACAAACACACAAAAAAACTCTCCTTTAATCCAAACATAAACTGCTAGTTATCATGTTATATCTCTCCTCCCACCCTTTTATGGCTAACCTTGAAAAGGTCACCTTAGAATTAGTGCCTCCACTTCCTTGTCCCTCATTCTTTTCTAACCCCTCAACCATCTGGCAAAGTAACAACAGATTTCTCAATGATCACATCTAACGGCCTTTTCTTAATCTTCATTCCTACTCTCTTCAATCTTTGACACTGTTGATTACACTTTTCTCTAGGATACTCTCTTCCCCTTAGGTCTCTAAGGTCTCTCCTGATTCTTTCCCAAGCTCTCTGATTGCTTCTTCTCAGTCTACTTTGCTGACTCTTCATCTGGGTCATGCCCAATAACTGTGGGAATCTCCCAAGGCTCTGTCCTTGGCCTTCTTCCCAGATCTATGTATCAATCCTTAATTTCTCTCCTGACCTCCAGTCTGTTTCACCAGCTGCCTCTTGGACATCTCAAACTAGATGTTCCTTAGATATCTCAAACTCAACATTTGCAAAGTAGAACTCATTGTCTCCCCACCTCCCTCTCAACTTTCCCCCTTCTCCCAGCTTCCCTTTTACTATCAAAGAAACCACCATCCTCCTAGGCACCCATGCTTGTGACATCAGTGTTATCCTTGACTCTTTACTTATACTTACCCCACATATTGAATCTGATGCCAACTATTGTCATTTCTACCTTCAAAATGTCTCTCATATACATACATCCTTTTCTCTCTACTCATATAGTCCCTACCCTGGTGTAAGACCTAGCCTTAATCACTGAATGGGCATTGCCTCAGACAAACTGGGACCTGGAAAAGACCTTAGCTTAAAAAGACAAAAATCTCTCACTGTATCTGGAATCATCTCCAGTTGTCCTAATCTAAATCTTGCCACTAGACCTAGATGACTCCAGAGGAGACAGTGAGGTTGGTGACTTTGCACAGCCCTGCCTCAGTTAAATCCAATTCACTTGCAAGTCATAACATTACCTTCTTGATATCATCGATCTGCTTTGAGAACAAAGGGTAAACAACAATCTGTGAGTAGTAGTAGCTGCCCCATTGGGGACCCAACTGGCCAGTTCCAGTTGGACAATGTGACTCTTTTATCCTTCCTCCTTCCGTCTATCTCCCTCCCTCTCTCCCTCTCCCTCTTCCCCTTCCTTCCTTCCTTCCTTCCTTCCTTCCTTCCTTCCTTCCTTCCTTCCTTCCTTCCTTCCTTCCTTCCTTCCTTCCTTCCTTCCTTCTCTCTCTTCTCCTTCCTACCTTCTCTCTCTTCTCCTTCCTTTCCCTCTGTCCCCATAGGGAATCATACCCTTACCTACAGGTGCTCTGCCCAAAGAAGTATAAATTTTGATTGCTGAAACCTTGCAACATATCTAGGGGTTTATGGGCGAGATTTCTTTTTTTATGAACCATTCCTTAAACCCAAATCAGTGTGACTCTCACTGCTTAGCCAACAATAGGTCCCAACCCAAGACTCACTTGGTCATAGTTGGGTTTTGATGACTCTTAGTGAATGTAAATAGCAATTGTTTCTGTTTTGGCCAGAAACCCTGAGGGTCTTCTCCTCCCAGCTTGCTTTTTTTTTTTAACTAGATGAAATAGGCCATTTTTGGCCTCATTTCTTACCTAGTCTTAATCATTGAATGGACATTGCCTTAGGCAAACTGACCTGGGAAAGACCTTAGCTTAAAAAGGCCAAGGTCTCCCACTGCATCCAGGACCATCTCCAGTCATCCTGATCTATACCTTGTCACTGGACCCAGATGGCTCTGGAGGAGACAGTGAGGCTGGTGACTTTGCACAGACCTGCGTCACTTAAATCCAATTCGCTTGCAAGATATAACGTCATCTTCCTGATGTCACTGGTTCTCTTTGAGAAAGAAGGACAAGCAATAACAAGAACAAACAACAACCCTGGTGCATGCCCTCATCACTTCATGCCTGAATTATTGCAATAGCCACTGCTTGGTCACCCTGCCTCAAGTCTCTCTTTACTCCAGTCATTCTTCCACTCAGCTGTCAAAATGCTTTTTATAAAACAGGTTTGACCATGTGTAACAGCAAGCACCCTAGCACACCCAGGATGGCCTGCTAGCACAGGTTCTTAAATCTGCTTTTCTAGGAAAGAGTGCTCAAAAAGGGGTTAACAATCCTACTTTTAATTACATTTACTAGTTCAGGGAAGGGTCAGCACCCTGAACATGAGAGAAAATCAGGCAGAGAAATTAGCATAAAGACCAATAGACAGTGCTGACTGCCCGATCAAAGCAATATTGCTATACACTTTACATACACCGCTGGACTGAGAGAGCCTTTACATGTGAGCAGTTTTGGGGCTCTGAACATGTGGCTACTCAGAGTACAGGCCAGGGAATCACAAAGGTCCTTCTCAAAAGCAAATTCCCAAAGCAAAAATACCAACTCAGACTTCTCAGAGTCAGAAAGCATCACAACCCTCGTGACTCAGTGTCTAATTAACTTAGTATCAAAAGGTGTGAAAGCCTTCCTGTAAGCAAACCTCCCACTAAGCAAGCTCCTCCTTAGGCAAGTCCCTCCCCAATGGGTTCTATGACTCAGGATGTATCACAACTGGGCACATAAACCTATTAACGACAGGGAAGATCTTCCTATTCCATTAACATTATATCATGTTATCCCTGTCACCACTTAATAAATTGCAGTAGGTCCCTAATACCTATGGGATCAAATATAAAATTATCCATTTGGTTATTAAAAGTCTTCACAACCTGTTTTCTTCCTACCTTTCAAGTCTTCTTATCATCATTCCTATTCGAACAAAAAGAAATGGAGGCTCCCAATTTTGTTCCATTTCCATGTTTTATGGTCAATACATAATATCATTCCATTTAAACAATATCTTTTCATTCATTCAATCAACATGTAATTATTTATCTCCTACTATGTCTTGGTTCTGGAAGACCTGTGTTCAAGTCCTGTCTCTGACATAGTTGAGCTGTGACATAAGTGAGCCACTTAATTTCTCAGTAATCCAAGGGACTTTCCAAGAATATCTAAGTTAAGTCACCTCTGAGCTTCTGAATGCTTTAGTGGATGGAGCTTCCATACTGGAAATGCCCTATACTGCTCTGCTTGTCCAGAATAAAATGTCCTAAATACATACTACTGGGCTAGGTGCTATGCATAGTACAAAGGAGTTAGGAGCCCTAGTCCCAGGAGCTCATAGTCTAGTTGAGTGGCTAAGATATACTACACCTAATAGCTTAATATTAGCTCCAAGGACCTTGGAAAAATGTTTGTGTCTCACTAAGCAGTGCAGTGCTAACTTGGGCAATATGTGGAGAAGTTTACATCTTCACTTTTCATCTGTTCCTCTGCCTGGTTTCAACTCCAAGGAACAAGATGCCTCTCCCAGAATAAGTGCACCACTCCTAATCTCGTTACCATGCAACTAACTCAAGCCTTGACTGACACCACCTCTCTCAGCCTCCTCTACCCTCTGACTGGAGAGCTGGAGGTCAGAGTACCAACTCTTCCCAATGCCTTCTGTAAAGGGCAGAAGTTGGACTCCGCCATCATTCCACTTTGCATCTGCTTCCCTGTATGGTTTGAACTCCACTAAATTCCCATGAGCCGGGTACCCCATGGTGTCCCCCTTTCTCTTTCCCCCCACACTTTCTTGCCTTCTTTTGGTTGCTGTCTCTTCCTTATTAGACTGTAGGGCAGATAGTGGCACGGATAGAGTGCTGGTCCTGCAGTCAAGATAGGGAGAGATCACCACAGGCTGGACTGGGCAGGAAAGCCTTCCTGGGGAGCATAAAGTTGGGCAGAGCCTCTAAACATAGGTAGAAGATGGAGGAGGTAGAGTCGTTTTACCTGAGCAACCTCTGTGAAGACAATCCCCGACTCTGAATCCACTGGCCTGTTTCCTGCAGCTGTTCGTGTGATTGGTGGGGTGGGAAGGGAACTGGGCCATGAAGACAGCTAGGCCTAGTGGATTAAATGTTGTATTTGGAGTCAGGGCTATCTTTCAAATCCTGTCTCAGGTATTTACTAGCTGTGTGACCCTAGGCAAATTGTTTAAACTCTCTGTGCCTCAGTTTCCTCATTTGTGAACTGAGAGGGCTCGACCCAGTGACCTCTAAGGTCTTTCCCAGCTCTAAATCTATGATCCTATAATTCGTCGGAGTCCTTGGTAGGAAAGACTCTGTTTTATTTATATTCCTCTTGTGAAGGAAATACACACACACACGCATGCATGCACACACATATACACACACACAACCACACACACAAAATACCCTTGTGCTTACTAAGCATTTTCTCAGCCAAAGCCCTGCCATGGAATTTTAGTTATCTCATCCGTTTTGGATGAATTATTGACTTTTGGAGGCTTGCTATCTTTAATTACGAGGTGTTCCAGAATGTGCAGGTTATCAAAAAATGGGTAGCGGGGGAGGCTGCCTTGGAACAGGCCCCAGGACACCAAAGTGAGGAAAATGTATCCTCATTTGTGCAGTAATGGGGTGCGACTCTGCCAGCCTGCTAATGACTTCTTAAAAAGAAGGGCAGCCTGGTTAAAGCAAATGGTTGTCCTGCCACATATCGAAACATGAAACAGGGAAGGCTCCTACTTCCTAGGTATTTTTCTGCCTCTTCTGGTTTTAGGATGATCTAGATCAAGGGTGGTAAACTTGCAGTCTCAAGGCCACATGTGTGTTGCCTTCTAGGTCCTTGGGTGCAACCTTTTGACTGAGTCTGAATTTTACAGAACAAATCTTTTTATTAAGGGGATTTGTTCTATGAAGTTTAGATTCAGTCAGTGGGCCACACTTGAGGACCTAGAGGGCCGTATGTAGCCTAGAGGCCGCAGGTTTCCTACCCCTGTGCTACATGATTTTTTTGTTTTGGGGGTAGGGGTGGGGTAGGGAGATTATGGGAGAGACCTCAGGTAGCAAGACAGAGTGAAAAGTGCTATGTCATTACATCTGAGTTCTAATCCTATTTGCCATTAACTTATTATGTGACTTTGGGGTCAAGCCCCTTTATCTCTCCTAGGTCTCAGTTTTCCCATCTGTCGTATGGAAATAATAACTATTAATCCAGTTCTCACTCAATAGTCTCATTGTGAGGAGGAGAGGTTACAATGAATGCAAAAGGCTTCATGTTGCCTCAAGAGCTAAAGAAATGTCTGTGTCTGTATGTCACCAGAGCATCATGGAAACATATATAGTTTTTCCAGAAAGCAAGAGACAGATCCTAAACTTCCATCTTCCACATAACTGCCAAAGGAACATTCCAAAAGCACAGGGCTGACTAGGTTACTCCTCTGCTCAAGATGCTTTTGTAGCTCCCTAATGCCTCTAGGATAAAAGTTAAACTCATATGTTTGACTTTTAAAGCCTTTTTGCAATCTGACTTCAGTTTACCTTTCTAGGATTATTTTATATTACTCTTTCTCAGACAACATTCCAGCAAAAGTGTCGTCTGCTATCTGCTGCAATTCCTTATACATGGCTTTCTCCCTCCCAGCTCCATGACTTTGTACAGTTTGTCTCTTCTACCCTTCTACTGCCCTTCTACTTCACCTCTGCCTTTCTCTTGAAATCCCAAATCTGCTTCCCTCTTTCTTTCTCTCACTCTTTTCCTCCCTCTTCTTCCTTTTTCTATCTTCTCTCTCCTCAGTCTCTTTCCAGATATATCTGTATGCACACAGAGATGTATATATGCATATTCATACACACATGTGTTTATGTGTGTTTTAATAACTACTAACACATTCTAAGTACTTAGTAAAGTATCCCAAATAACATTTGCTAGAGGGCTGGAGAGGGCCAAGAGTGTCTGTGATGACTCATCCCAAACAGAGAATAAAAACAAATCCTAATGATAATCTCCCATCTCACCTCAGCCATTCATCTCAAGCAGTGTGTTACAGTGGTATTAAATTTGGAATCAGATCAGTCTGGGTTTGAAGCCCAGCTGGACCATTAACAACAGGCTGTATGATCTTGGGCAAGCCTGTCTCTGGGCTGCGGTTTCTTCAATCGTGAAATGAGGCTACTGGTCTAGATTCTCTCCAAGGGTCCTCCATGCTCTAATGCTTTGTATTTTAAAGCTCATTACTGGTCTACAAATCTAAAGAAAAAAATCGCAACTTGAATAATCAAATGACCTCTTTTGGGGTATAAATTGTTCTGAAAATGTCAAGGAATTCCTTGGTTTTAGCTGTAGCCAAGATATCAGAAGAGGTTCTATTTGATTTGCATCTTCTTGCCCTGGTCATGTACCCAGGATCCAGAGATGATATTTAAAGAAACCAAAGGAATCTATCAAAACCCCAGCAAACAGGAGTTTCTCCCCTCCCCACCAATGTCTTTTAAGTTCCCAGAAAGATCCAGATAGTGCAGAGAAAGGTCAGGAGTATTTCTGTTTCACCTGAATGAGTTTAGTCATCCTGAAGAGTATATTCTGATCGGGAGTTGTGGGATCTGACAGCAAGTGAGGAAAGAGGCAAAAGAGTAAGGTTTAGAAATGTCCCCATTTTCCCCAGGGGCAACCCTTGCCTTCAAGAAGTGTAAATCTCTTGAAATGGTTCAGGGTAGAGTCCCAGGGGCTGCCACTCACTGAGTTCCACTGGCTATTTTTACAATGGGAAGAAAAGTCAAAGATGGTATTGAGCAAATTTAAAGTGACCAGCTGGAGAGAAAGACAAACAGGTGAGGGGGCTCTTCTGAAGGGGCAGAGACATTCATTTGGACAGACCTGAGAGATACAGACTCGCTCTGACATAGGCCTAGAAGTCACCAAAAGGAGGCAACCTTGAGAGAGGCAAAGGCATCTCTAGGATAAGGAGAATTGTCTGGGTATAGAGAGAATTTCTATAGAAAGACTTTCTTGAGAGGCCCAAAATTTAAGCTGAAGGCAATGGATTTCAATGCAATTGGCAGAGGTCTTCTAAAACAAAGCTGAGTCCATTCGTTCATAAATACATTCTATAGGTCCAGAACTGTGCTTGTATAAGATAGGTTTCTCTTGCCCTCAAGATGCTTCTGTAGAGCTAGGGTAAATGTATTAATTACCTACCATATGCCAAGCCTTATGGTAGGCACTGGGGATGCCAATACAAAAGTTGGAAAGAGTCTTTACCCTTAAGAAGGTTATAGAAAAGATAGGTCTACACGAGGTGGTGGGGGGGAGCATTTAAATAGCACCACAACCCTGGCAGGTGCTATCATTCCTCATTTTACATCTGAGGAAACTGAGGCAGATAGAACTTAATGACTTGCCTAGGATGACATAAGCAGCTAGTAAGTGTCTGAGGCCAAATTTGAACTCAAGTCTTCAAGTCAACTGAAGTCTTGAAATCAAGTCAGTCTTTCTGACTCTGGGGCAGGGCTCTAGCCCCTGTACTACCTATCTGCCTTAAGGAAAAGCATTTCTGACACTGGGAAGGCCGAGAGTAAAGATGTAGAAAGCAAATGCTCACCCCTTGCAATTTCCTCTTTCTGAATAGAGCCTAAAGTTTTTAAAAGTCTCTGCCTCTGGTGGTGACTATGAGACCAGCTTTTCTTGAGGAGACACAGTTGAGGACATAGAAGCAAAATACTCCAATGACTTCACCAAAAGAAAAACATGAAATTCTAACATGCACTAAAATAAATTCAGCAGACCCAGTCAGAGAGGCTGAGGGACAGCTTGTCAGCTGAAGGGAAAGTACAGGCCTTCTCAAAGTATTATATGAAAAAATGCATTTTGGATTAAAACTTTAATTTAAAAATAACCTCCTTTGGGTGTGGAAAGAACAACTCAAATAACAGGGTCAAAAACCAAATGCTTAAGGGGTAAATTTGGGAAGGATAAAGAAATGTCAAATTCTCTAGGCAGGAGAGATGGCATTGTGGAATCAACACTGGATTAAAAGCCAGAATGGGCGGCTAGGTGGTGCGGTGGATAAAGGCAGAAAGATGAGTTCAAATCTGGCCTCAGATACATACTAGCTGTGTGACCCTGGGCAAGTCACTTCACTCTGCCTCAGTTTCCTTATCTGTCAAATGAGCTGAAGAAGGAAATGGCAAACCACTCCAGAGTCTTTGCCAAGAAAACTCCAAATGAGATCCCAGAGAGTCAGACACAACTGAACAACAATAGAAGTCAGGATGCTATGAGTTTCATTCCTGGCTGCCATTATTCAGCTGCATGGCCCCGAGCAAGTCATTGAACTGTTCTGTAATCTCAGTTTCATCATCAGTCAAATGAGGGGCCTAGAGAGGTTAATGTCTCAGGTACCTTCCAGTTCTAGCTTCATGGAAACGGAGACAGGGGCAGGCTTGGTGGTGGCACAATGTTAGAGCTGGAAGGAAGCTTAGGGAGCAGTTGCTCCTGCGGTGTAACATACAGGAAAGAGCATTGGATTTGGAGTCTGGTGGTATCTAGACTCAACTCCACCTCTACTACTTTCTCAGTTCAGCAATAACAAATATCTGCATTCTAGTTACTACCTATGTGACCTTGTGCAAGGGTTTGTTTTTAAAAAATTTCTCTGGGACTCAGTTGGTTTATCTGTAGTATGAGGGGTTGGATTAGATAATCTCTTTTATCCCAAGTGGGCAGCTCAGTGGCACAGTGGCTAGAGCTCCAGGCTCAGAATTAAGAAGACCTGAGTTCAAAACTAGTGTCAGACACCTACTAGCTGTGTGACTGACTCTAAGTCACTTAACCCTATTTGCCTCAGTTTCTACATCTGTAAAATAAGCTGGAGAAGGGAATGGTAACCTACTCCAGTATCTTTGCCAAGAAAACCCCCAAATGGGGTCACAAAGAATCTGAAACGACCGAACGACAGCAACAAAGGACCCAAGTATGAGTTCTCTGATACAAAAAACAATGTATAATTTAATAGAGAATAGCCCCTTGAAGGCAGGGGCTATTTTATTTTTGTCTTTGCATATTCCCTGATGCCCAGCAGAGTGGGTGGCATGTAATTAGAGCATACTAAATGCTTGGTGATTTTTGATTGATAAAGTATCGAATGAGCATTTCAGACAAGTACTCCAGGAGTTCAGAAGAAGGAGAAGTCATTGCAGGCTAGGGAAAGTTTCATGAGACTTGAGAGCATCTTTAAAGGATAGGGAGGATTTCGAGGAGATAGAGGTGGTGGTGGTGGACAGGGAGACCGGCTACACAAACACAAACATCCTAGACCAGCAGAGTAGCAAGACTTGGCTTTTACTACTGGAACAATAGCAGCAAAGGCCTCCTAAGAACTATCAAGCTTTTGACAAGCCCTATTTAGTCGTTCAGCGTGGAGCCTTGGAGAGGTTATATGAATCATCCGGTGTTACTGAACAAGTTATCAGCACGGAGAGAAGCAGAACCACTGACCTATTGCTGGCTCCCCTCTTCCCCTTGCCTAATTAAGCCACACATCCCACATGAAGGCAGTACTGTCTTTTGCCTTCTCCACTTCTCGGAAAGGGCTTTTTGGAGCAAGAACGTCTAAGTGGGCCACAGCTGAGCCCTCACCCCTGTGCATGACAGTGGTCACAGCTCCCTCATCAAACCTTGGCAAGGACTACATCTCGGAGGGCAGAGCATCCCCACATGGCCACCAGACTAATGAAGATGACAGATCTGTAAACTGCATCAGAATAATTACATAATGACGTATAGAAAAATCCTGCTAGAAATGACCCTCTGTTTCCAAAGTTCTGCTTTCACTGTGTGTCAAATCATGTTGTTTCTACATACAGAAAAGGGTACATCTCCTTCATGATAACAGAGAAAGGCTAGATTTCTCCTGCAATCCTTTTTCTTCAAGGATTCTAACTCTTTAGCAAAACTGTAGAGAAGATAACATTTATCTTTGGGCCTACTCCTCTTTCTTTTTTTTTTTCTTCCTCTTGCCAAGTAAAAGGAGGGGGTATAACATAGTCTTATAGAGAAAAGACTGGCTTTGGAACCAGGAAGTCCTGGATTCAAGTCTTGTGTCTGAGACATGCTAGCTTCGTGACCATTAGTGAGTCACTTAATCTCACCGTGTCTCAGTCAGCAATTTAAAGCTATAAATTGTAGAATTGTTGACCTGCTTCAACAAAGGGCATTCCCATACTGGAAGTTCCCTCATATTAACAGTTTTAGTCAAAATGACAACAATAATAACATTAGTCTATACCTGTAGAGTGTTTTACAGTTATAGAAAATTTTCACAGGCTTTATCTCCTTTGGTCCTCATAGCATCTATCCTATGAGGTAAGTGGTACCAATACTGTTATCTCCATTTTGCAAATGAGGAAATTGAGGTTCAAATGACTTGCCTAAGGTCACATTGTGACTAAATGGTAAACCAAGACTCAAACCCAGATCCACTGATTCAAAGACCAATGCTTTTTTTCCATGGGACCATATTACCTCTACTGAATCTTCCTGTTTCTTCATTCTGGCATGACTTACCTCTAATAAAAAATAATAATTGTAATAATGATTCTTAATGTGGCAATTTAAGGTTTGCAAGGTGCTATACATATATTATATATATATATATATATAATCTCATTTGATCAATCAGGGACTGTGCTAAGTACTGGGGATACAAAGAAAGGTAAAAAGTCTCTGTTCTTGAGGAGTTTACAATCAATTGGGAGAAGACAACATGCAAACAACTATGTTTTTTGAATTTTTTTAGTTGTGTCTGATTCTTTTTGACCCCATTTAGGGTTTTCTTGGTAAAGATACTGGAAAGGTTTGCCATTTCCTTCTCTAGTTCATTTTACACATGAGGAAACCAAGGCGAACAGGGTTAAGTGACTTGCTCAGGGGCAATTTTTCTTCTTTTTTTTAATATATATTTTATTTTCCCTCCAATTACATGTTAAAACAATTTTTAAACCTTTTTTTTTAAAGCTTTGATCTCCAAATTCTATTCCTTCCTCCCTTCCTTTTCTCCCCCCTCCCTGGAAGGTTAAGCAATCAGATATAGGTTATACAAGTGCAATCATGTAAAACATTTGCATATTAGTCATTTTGTACAAGAAGACCTGAATAAAAGAAAAAGAATGAAAGACAGTGAAAAATAGCCTGCTTCAGTCTGTATTCAGACAACATCAGTTCTTTCTCTGGAGGTGAATAGTATGCTTCATCATTAGTTCTTTGAGATTTTCTTGGATCATTGTGTTGCTGAGAATTAGCTAAGTCATTCACAGTTTCTCATCAAACAATATTGCTTGCTATGTGTAACGTTCTCCTGGTTCTGTTCACTTCACTTTGCATTACTTCATGTCTTTCCACATTTTTCTGAGACCATCCTGCCTGTCTTTTGTTATAGCACAATACTATTCCATTACAATCATATACTGAGGACAAATTTGAACTCAGCTTTTCCTGACTCCAGGCCCAATGTTACTGTGCCACTGGGCCGCCCAAAAAACTATGTACAAACAAACTACACATAGGATAAATCGGAAATAACCAACAAAGGAAGGACACTAGAATTAAGAGGGATTGGGAAAGGCTTCCTGTAGAGAGTGGGATTTTAATTAGGACCTGAAGAAAGTCAGGGAAGCCAGGAGGCAGAGATGAGGAGGAAGAACATTCCAGGCATTAGGGATAGTCAATGAAAATGCCCGGAGCCAAGAGATGGAATGTTTTGTTCAAGATAGGTTCGATAAATATATTTATTTTACAGATGAGAACTGGGGCTTAGAAAAAATTAAATGACTTGGCAGACCTCACACAGTGAATATTCGAGGCAAAATTTGAACTCAGGTCTTCCTGACTCCAAAGATAATGCTTTACCCAATAAATCATCTAAGCACCTTTTAACTCCCTTTCCCCACCCCACAAATGTTCAGGGAACTTATGCTGTCTTCAGAATGCCCAGGCCACACTCCTAATCAGGCTTCTCATCCTATTCCCCAGATCATTTTCTCTTCCTTTCCCTTCTCAAAACTTATGTCTGATGTCCCATTCCATCAGTGAGATTAAGTGACTGAATTTCTCCTTCTGGAAGCTAGGTAATGCAGTGGACAGAGTGCTGGGCCTGCAGTCAGGAAGACCTGAGTTCAAATTTAGCCTCATACACTTACAAGCTCTGTGACCCTGGTCAAGTCCCTTACATCACTACTTGCCTTAGTTTCCTCATCTGTAAAATGGGGATAATAATAGCACCTTCTTCCTGGGGCAGTTGTGAGGATTATGTGAAATTATTAATTGTAAAGCACTTGGCACGGTGCCTGGCACATGGTAGGTGTTGAGCTATTATTACCATCATTAATTATCATTATAAATCATAGTGGGCACTCACAAAATGTTAGTTGGCTAACAACTGTCTTCATAGCCTTGACCTAATTGGGTAATCAGTTTGGGGGTGGGGAGAGGAGAAGGGGAGGGACTTTGATCCCAAAGGAGGTATCGAAATGTCAATGTCCTCCACCGCCCCTCCCCTCAAGCAGATCACATCACATAGACAGCCAGTCTCTATACCATAGTTACCCCATTAGGCATAGAAATTAGGAATATAAATCTAGTGCCAGAAAGGATGTTCAGGGTCCTCCAGTCCAACCCTCTCACTTTACAGGTAAGAAAACTGAGATCCCGTAAAGTAAAGTGATTTGCCCAAAGTAACAAGGGGGTAAAACATGCATTAGAATTCACATCCTTTGGCTCTAAATTCATTATTCTTTCCACCAAAGTATGTTGCCCGCCCCCCACCCCCACCCCGGACAACTCTTATAGCCTTATAAAAATAGGTTCTAACAGTACCCATGTGGAATATTCTTGTCAGGGGACTCTCCATTGCTTTGTTATAGACAAGCTTGTTTCTTGGGAAAATTCATTTTATTTAAAACTTTAGGATCATAGAATCTGAAGGGACCTTAGAGACCATTTAGTCTACCCTCAACCACATTTTACACATAAGGAAGCTGAGGCCTGAAAGAGAGAAATGACTTGACCAGGGTCACCCAGATAGTATCATGATGAGGATTCAAAACCAGGACTTCTCTCCTGCACTGTCTTCCAATTTTCAGGTACCCTAAGAATCCATAAGTGGGAAAAGCACTGATAATGGAATCAAGAGTCCTAGGGTCTATGCCCAAATTATCATGCGACTCTAGGTGTTAACTGCCTATTCCAGGACTTAATCTTCTGTTATATTTAATCTATATGTTTCCCTCAACCCCTAATACAGTATTCTGCATGCAGAAGATGTTTAGTAAATGCTTGCCAAATTAAATGGAAACGAAAATGAAGGAATTGTGCTTAATGATCTGTAAGATCTCTTCCAGTCTCTGGAAGTTCTGACTTAAACGGAATACATGTTATCCATCTTAGACCATAAGCTCCAAGAAGGCAGGGATTCTAGCATATTTATATGCAAATGGGCAATTATGGAAAAGTAAGGTTTGGATGAAGATGATAATAGTGGAGGATTTTGGTCTGATTTTATTTTTTTTAAAGTCTTTGTTGAAGCTCTTTTAAAAAACATCATTCTCAACTCTCAATTGTCTCTCTCCCAAAAGAGCCCTTCCAAATAAATCAACACATTGACCGTGTCTGATTATATAGGCCTTCTTTCATACCTGTAGTCTACCACCTCTTTGCTGAGATACAGGAAGCATGCTTCACTGTCAGTTCTCTGAAATTACCCTCAGTCACCACATTGATCTGCATTCTGATGCCTTTTTTTTTTT
>CM053625.1:47958189-47971235 GCA_028646595.1 Phalanger gymnotis | reverse complement strand
AAATATTAGTTTATTGGTAAATAAAGCATATTGAACTCAAGTAACTGTAGGATTCCAGTATTCACGAATTCTTTAAAAAATTTTTTATTATATGTATACATATGCATGTATTACACACAATATATAATATATGCTATACAGGCATCTATTACACATAACACACATGTATATATTACATATAACATATTATGAATCATATATACATTATATAATATGCATATTTTATATATGCTATATGTATATGTTATATATTTTATACCAAATACATTATTATACACTATGTCCTTGGTCTCAGTTTAAAGGTCCAAGAATCATAGATTTAGAGTTGGCCAAGTTCAACACCTTAACTTTAAAGATAAGGAAACTGAGTTCAGAGAGTTTAATGGGTCGTTGGGGTGGTCACACTGTGGTGACAGTGCCAAGGATCGGATGGAGATCTTTTGACTTCAGATCCAACCCTTTTCCCTGAACCACATTTCAGCATCTGTAGAAACGAGTCTGATGGTGCCCATCTCTTGGGGATGCTGTGAAGCATAATGATTTATAGTGATTATAGGTATAGGCACTGGACCATTGATTTCTTTTATATAAATATCATCCCAAATGAAGAAACTCTCTCTATCAATACTCATTGGCACCCCTGGCTCAGAGCTGTCAAACTCACTGGCCATAGAATGGGCCTGAAACCGTTTAAAATGTAATTGGGAAATGTTTAATAAAATAAATAAAAATACAACACAGATAATGTAAATGTGCGGGTTTCTAAGTCAATATGAAAGGAGCAAGGATCTATTTCTAGTTGAGTTTAATACCACTGGCCTGGAGTGCCTTCCTCAGGGTTGCGCAACCAGTACAGGTCAGAGGCAGAACTCCAACCCAGGTGTTCCTGGCTCCAAGACCAGCCTCTCTATCCACTCTGCCACGCTGATTAAAATAGCAAAAACAAGACCATTATTATAAACAGGCCACTTCTGGGCTCCTCAAAAGTCCTTGAATTTTCTAAACCTTAGATGATTTGTCCTTTTCTTTCCCCCTATCTTCCCTACTCTCCCTCTTCGGCACCACCCCCACCATCATCACGGCCTTTGAATAAATTGGAAGCAGCAGGCAGAGCCCTCCTGGGATCCAGACATCCGTATCATTTTCATCTGAACCTTCTCGTTGTTCCTAGATTATCCAGCAGCACAAGTAATGGCAGGGACTAGGTTGCTCCGGCAGCACTCAACACCAAGAATTCAGTCTCCTGATAGACCTGCCTGCATGTAGGTCATTGAGGCAATGTGCTCCCTTCTGAAACAAGATCCACAGCGTCTGTCGCTGAGTAGAACAGCCAGCCCTATTAGAAAGGCCCTGCTCTGCAGTCCTGACCTCAAATGCAGGAGAGGAAACTTGCTTTGGCCAAAACTAGGGGTAAAATGTCAAGACCTCACATTCCATTCTCTGGATATTATTCAAGCTGGGGTGAGGGACAGGGGACAAAAGTTCACTCAGGCAATTTGCAACCAAGCTGTTTTTCTAGTGGGACAAACGTTCGGTTGTCTGGCATCTGGACACTTAACAGTAGCCAGGTAGCATAGTGGATAGAGCACAAGGCCTGGAGTCAGGGAGACTCCTCTTCCTGAATTCAAATCTGGCCTCAGACACTAACTAACCATGTGACCCTGGGCAAGTCACTTAGCCCTGTTTGTCTCAGTTCCTCATCTGTAAAATGAACTAGAGAAGGAAACAGCAAACCACTCCAGTATCTTTGCCAAGAAAACCCCAAATGGGGTCATGAAGGTTGGACATGACTGAACAATAAAAACAACAAACACACATGTATATTCATTTTGCTGTATTTGAAAAGGGTGTCATCCTGTGTACCTAAGGGAATAGAAATGATAAGTGGAGGAACATCTCATTCTCTGTTATTGTAGCTGAGGAGATGTGTCCTTGGGTGACTAATCCCAAAGCATTTGTAACATTTTTCTCCAATGAAATTCCAAAGGGTACGTATGGAACACAAAGGAAAGGAAACAGACAGTGAGCTGGTCAGGCCTGTCCTTACAGGCTGGGTGTGTAGGCAACAGAAATGTCTATTAAACACTCTATGGATCTTAAGGGACATGTGCTACACCATCCTCTACATCAAGGCTCTGGGGTTACAGGCGTACAACTGTTCACTGCCTTATAGAGAAGTAACAAGCTATTTTTGCACCTAAGTCAAGGATCACCAGATGCACCAAAGGCAAGCAGCAGAAAGCATGCCCTCAAATAAACTTTTTTTTCTTCATTGACACAAAGCATTATTTTCTTTAAAAAAATATTTATTTAGTATTTTAATTTTCCCCTAATTTCATATAAAAACAATTTTTAACATAAAAATAAATAAAAATACAACACAGATAACGTAAATGTGTGGGTTTCTAAGTCAATATGGAAGGAGCAAGGATCCATTTCTATTTGAGTTTGATACCACTGGCCTGGAGTGCCTTCCCCAGGGTCACACAACCAGTACAGGTCAGAGGCGGCTTGATGGAGCAAGCCGGGGAGAGCCAGGCCAAGGAGGCGCTCATCTGGATTGTAACCAAAATAGCAATACTATGTGGGAGAGAAGGGATGAAAAAGGGAGAGAAAAAAGGAATAGTAGCATCTTATAGTTGAAAGGTACGTTATAGATCTCCTACAAATCCAAAGTTGAATTCCTTTATGCAATATCCCTGATAAATGTTAATCCATTATCTGTTTAAATATGTCCAGTGACAGGGAGCTCATTATCTCATAAAGCAATTCAATGTCGCAGAAGACAATGCTTTCTACTCTTAGATAGATCTGGTGGTTAGAAAGTTCTTCCTTTGAATTGAAATATGTCCCTTTACAATATTTCCGCAGTGATCCTGCCCTTTAGAGCCATACAATACTACAATACTAGCTTCTAATATAGCTTCCTTCTAAAGATTTGAAAGTAACTCTCATGGCAACCATAAGCCTCAACTTTATACTTAATGAGAATACAGTCTATAAGTCACCTATAAATTATGAACCAAATTGTAACTTTATGAAAGTGACTCATTAGCCATGGGATGAAAGATAATGTGACTTAATGGACAGAGAGATATCCTTTGAGTCAGAAAGAACTGGATTCAAGTCCTATCTCTGACACATAGTTGGAAGACTAACCAAGACACTCAATGTCTCATTGCCTTAGGCATAGACTCTCAGTGAGTTAGCACCACTAGACAGTCACTGATCTATATCAGTATGTTTTCGCGCTGGGAGTTCTCCATGCGGCTGAAATCACAGAGCAGCAGCAACGACGACAACAAACAAACCCATCTCCCACCTGCACATAAGTCATCGAGGCAATATATTCCCTTCTGAAACACAATCCGTAGCATCTGTTGCTGAGGAGTAGTTATTATTATCATGAGGTTAATAATAACTCATACTTATATAGCTATTTAAGCATAGATAAAGCATTTCCCTCCTAACAATCTCGTGAGGTACTCTCTACACCTTATAGATGGAGAACACACTTTAGATGGTAAATATCAACACTAGGATTCAAACTCAGGTCTCCCAGATCCTAGTCCTCTGCACCCGCCATTAAGTCACATTGCCTTGAATAGGATTCAGGACTAACATAAGGAAAAACATAAGCCCCAAACTTGAAAATCACAGAATCTGAGTTCAAATCTCAGCTCTGCTTATTTACTTACCTGTGAGACATGGAGTGACTTTCTCTTTCTGGGCCTCAGTTTCCTCATCTGTCAAATGGAGTTGGTGGTGTCGGATGAGAAGATCTACCCCATTTAGTCATGGAACTACAATCCCTCCCTAAACGGAGCAAAAAGAAAGAGAGCGATAGTTGCTTAACGATACAGAATGGAAAGGAGTCGAGTTTGCATTCTTAAGGGACTTGAAGTGAACTGTGAACCTAAAGCCTGAATGCACCATGATAATTTTCTGAAGTGATTGAACCGGAACAAAACCCTCCTGTCCAAATAATCTTCCAAATGATCCTGAACTACCCTAATATTTCATTTGGTTCAGGTTCCTGCTCTTTTCTGCCCTAGAGGTATCAAACTAATTCAGCGGGCAACAGTGTGTCCTCGTGCCAAGGGCCTTCGGAAACAGAAAAGGGAGTAAAACACATCACTTTCTTTACAAAGTCTCCATTTTCAAAGTTGTAAAACATTGCAGTCAGGTTCCTTACTTCCTCAATGTTTAGCAAAATATGATTTCAAGGGCTTTGGGGATTTGTTGGTTGTTGTTATTTTGGTTAGAAAAATCAGCCCAGCTGCTGAGGACTCTCCCATACAATAAGCTGAGCGGGTTCCTGTCAGTTGAGTTCCCAGATAAAAGCAAAACAAAACGAGTGTGCGGCGGTTTATCTTTTTTGAAATAGGATACATTTTTCCCATGTTCGGATCCTAAAATACACAGCAGTAATCAAATCTACCTTTATTAGATTACCCAGCTATGTCCACAAAATTGTGGAAATCGTCTTAAATTAGCAAGGTCAGTGTGGGAGCAGGCTGGATGTGAGAACTCTGAATGCTGAGGTCTAAAATGACTTCCGATAGAAACCCAAGCTTTGGAGGACAGGTTGGAATTCAGGGCTCCCTCTGCAAGCAACAGGAAGTTCTCGTATCATCCTTAATGCCAACTGTGGAACTTTAGGGCATCATTAAGGCATAGAATTTGAGATTTGGAAGAGAGAAATAATTTCCTTTTTTTTTCTTCTTTGTCTCCTCAGCACCTTGCACAGTATCTGGCATTTGGTAGGTGGTCGATTAATGCTTATTCAATTTAATTTAATGAAACCCCTGAACTGGATTCAGGAAGACATGGGTTAAAATCCTACCACTGAGTCTTGCTACTTGTATGGGCCTGGGGAAGTCATCGAACCTCTTCAAAGCTCATTTTCCTCAAATATATTCTTTAAATGAAGGAGTCGGATCAGGATTTGACACTTCTTAGACTGTGGGTCACATACGGGGTTGTGACCCCCAGTTTAGGAAGTGCTGAAGGGGTCACAAGTGGAAAGTTTAAGAAGCCTTGCATTAGATGATCTCTAAGGTCCTTTCCAACTGGATACTCTTACGAGGCAGGAAGCATTTCTATGATGTCCTTGACAGACTACTGCCTCCCATCAAACTGCCTCCAGGAAACCAGCTCTGGACCCACGAGACAGTGATCTTGCCCTTCCCTGAATCCCTTTAGCACAAATAGTCTGTGCCACACAATTTCATACTTGATTGTATGTTTTTATGTTAGTTTCTTGAGCATAGGAATAGTTATCTTATATATCTTTGTGTCTCCAATATCCAGCTTGTTGCTCCATACGTAGCAGTCATCCAGTAATGTTTGTGTATTGCCATAAGTTGCGTTTCAACATCCCCTAGTAGGTAAATATATGAGATGTGACTGTGAAACTTATTGGGGCTCATTTTTAGCAAATAGGCTAGTTCACAATAACCACAATTAAGGAAAGGCTTCAGGAAGTTGAAAGACTTCAAAACTTTGATCAGTGCAGTACTCAATCATGCTTGCAGAAGACTGATAGTGAAGGCTGTTTCCCATCTCTTGACAGAGATATGAGGGACTAGAAGTACAAAATGATACGTATGTTTTCAAGACAAGGCAGATGTGTTGATTTATTTTGCTTGAGTAAGGTTATTTATTATAAGCAGAGGGAAGAATTCCATTGGCAGGCCTGGGGGCCAAGAAGAAGGAGGCAATGAGAAGTAATGGGATGTAAAACAATAAAAGAGCACGAATAGAACATTAAAAAACATACAAACTTATTCATGCCAATGAGTATTGTCTCCTTCAAACGAGTCACCATGGAAGTTGTTGTTCAGTCCTTTCAGTTGTGTCTGACTCTTCATGACTCGTTTGAGGTTTTCTTGGCAAAGATGCTAGAGCGGTTTGCCATTTCCTTCCCCAGCTCATTTTTACAGATAAGGAAACGGAGGCAAACAGAATTAACTCACTTGCCCAGAGTCACACAGCTAGTAAGTATCTGAGATCATATTTGAATTCAGGAAGATGAATCTTCATGACTCCAGGTCCAGCACTCTATTCATTGCCACCTAGGTTGTTTTCTTAATCCAGGGTTGCTAGCGTTGCTCCAAATACGTTTGGAAGGCTGTATATACAAATTCTCTCCTTAACTAAACGGTAAGCTCCTCAAAGCAAGAGCTGGTAGGGTATCTCTTTAGTATCTCACCAACTGCTTAGCATAGGTGTGGGCATGTGATATGAGACATACTCAATAAATACTTGTTGAATGAATGATCTAAGGGACTGGACTAAAGGATCGCTGAGGTCTTTTATCACTCTCCAGTTCTAAGCCATAACTGCCCAAGTGGAGATCCTCCCACATGGTATTTAATGGGAAAAAAGGCCAATTTCAGCAACATTTATCCATGCCCAAACAGCGAACACACTAATTAAAATTGTTGTTAGATACCTGAAAACAACTTGATTTATTAGATGAGGTAAACATTTCCCCTGCAATCTTTTAAGACTATTGGTTCAATTAGAAAATCACTCCCTCTCCATTCCCCGAGACTTTCTGCCTCTTCACCTCGCTCCTACCAGCATATTGCCAGATGTTGTAAAGAATAACATAGCTCCAGTCTCAATCATGGATTTCAAATTACTTGGCTTAAATTAGAGTTTTGCTTTGTATGTCATGAATTAATGTTGCAATTCAAATCAGCAACTGTGTATCAAGTACCCACTTATGTGCAAACATACTATGTACTATGATAATGATGACAGCTAATATTTATATAGTACTTTATAATTACAAATTACTTTTATATATATTGTTTCATTTGGTCCTCACCACAAACCTCTGGTGGTATATTATATAGACACTTTATAGATTAGAAAATCGATGATCAGGGTTTGAATGACTTGTCCATTGTCACATGAGTAGTCAGTATTATAGTTCTGTTATGTTTCTTATATTCTACTTCTTTGAAAATTAGGTATCCATATATGTATGAAAATTTTCAATGAATCAGAGATGCCCAATTCCTAACTGTTATTAAATAATAGAATATGCTTCAATGAATATTCATGACATACAAAGCACACACACACACACACACACACACACATGCATATATAATATCAGAAGTCTTAGAGTAGTGTTAAGCCTTAAAGCTATTAAGCCGAAAACTGTGCTAAAACTTTTGAGATACCCTGTGTGCGTGTACGTTATGTATACACATTTACACATGAATGGAGGTCTTCCTTTCTCCCAGGCCAGATCTTAAATACATATACATGCACACATTTACATACATATGTACACATATACATACATGCATATATAAATATGTGTATGTGTATATAATCCATACACATACATGAATTCTATAGTTGTTATATTTGTAAGGTATAACTACAAAAATTATTGGTGCCCATTTTTTAACAAACAGGCTAGAATTTCAAAGAAGAATTATTGTTACCAGGTTAAGACTATAAATTTCAGAGCATACTCTGGTCTGTATTGGTAGAGGGAGCTTTCTCTCAAGGAATGTTTTATCAGTGAAGTAGCAGGTTCAAGTCAAATGCATACAGAAGTCCTGAATGTAGCTAATGTGTACATGTTGTCTTCCCTATTAGAACGGAAACTCCTCGAAGGCAGGGACTGTTTCCCTTTTTCCTTTGTACCCCCAATGCTTGGCACAGTGCTTAATAAACATGTATTGATTGATATTGTCAATTATGCTATAATGACACAACATGGCCATGAACATTGAAATATATCTGTAATTATTTAAGCCTTTCTTTAATTTTCTAAAACTTATCTCCATAAAACAACTTGGAGGACAATACTATATAGACACACAAATACGTGTATACATGTGGATATGCACATGTGTGTATACACATAATGCATTTATGCAGATTTGAGTACATGCACATATATGTGTATATTATGTATATGTAGGCGACTCTCTAAAATTCTGATAGAATAATTATTGATCTGAATTGGAAGAGGGAGTTTCCTCATTAGGAATTCCCTATGCCAATGAAATAATAGATCTGGACTTGATACACACACAAAAAATGCATGTAGAAGACATTAATCATAAACACCCATTTATATGAAATACTATTCTAAAAGACATTTTATGGGTATAAGTTTTATAAAAAAGCATAAATAATGAAAGAGATAGTCAATGTTCATGGCTGGGCCATGTCATTATTTATTAATGGCAATACTGATCAAATTAATCTGCAGGTTTAATGCTATGAAAATGAAATTATCAAAGCAATACTTCAAAGAATTAGGTAAAATAATAATAAAACTAACACAAAGACACAAAAAGTTAAGAATATGTGATAATGGAAACAAAGTAAGAAAGACAATGACATCACAGGGCCAGATATCAAATTATATTACAAAGCAATAACTATCATTTTGAGGTATATGGTATCCAATACTGAAATATTGAGAATTGCAATCACATTGATTGGAAAGTTCTCTCCAGTGATGTCGATCACAAGCCAGCTGTGGTGGCCTATGCTGTATAATTCTTGTCCATGTTCTACCAAAAGCTCACTCTAGGGGATCAGCCCAACGTTCTGGGTACCTGACTTACTTTTTTTTTTGACATCAAAAGGTTACCAGTGGAATGAATGAAGCTTATTCAACAGTCATCCTTCACTCATTTTGGTCATATTTTTTGATCACGCATTTCCCTGACATCTTTTCCTCTGATTCTTTTTTCAAAGTTCCCAATTTGCTAATTATCATCATCGTTGTCATCATTTGTTTTTATTGTTGTTACATGAATGCAATTATTAAAA
This sequence comes from Phalanger gymnotis, assembly GCA_028646595.1. NCBI lineage: Eukaryota > Metazoa > Chordata > Mammalia > Diprotodontia > Phalangeridae > Phalanger > Phalanger gymnotis. Next base: position 47,962,418 of record CM053625.1, on the reverse strand, counting down.
AGGCATTGGGCAGGTTAGAAACTGTTGTGCCTGATTGCAGAAGATGGCTGGGTTGAATCAGTGACAAGATCCCAAGGTATTTATTGAATGTCATTCTAGGCACCTTTTAAGGGCTTTTCCAAGGCTATTTAAGAATGTTTGTTTGTTTGTTTTATTTTTGCTAATAGAACTAAAATTTCTCTTCTTTTTCTGTTGCTTGGATTTTAAGTTCAAAAGCAAACAAGGTATATTTAAAGATTTCTATAGCCACCATTGGCTTCTGTGCGACATGGGGGAGGGGGCATTTCATATGGCTACATTTTGTTTTTGCTGCTTTGTTCCTTCTCTTTTTGGATGTTTACATAGTGGTATAGGAATAACAGTTAATAGGAGATGAAAAGTTAAAATTAAAATGACTTTTTCCACTGTGAGGGCATTCCTCCCTCAAGCCCTTCACCCTCCAGGGGCCTGTTTTGGATGAGTTCAGTGGCACAAAGGTAACTCCATAAGCAATGAAAGACACTATAGTTCCATATTCCAGATCCACAGAAAAGAGATGGAGCTTCTAGCTTGGGGACCGTGCCTGTGATGAATGGAGATCTGCCTCAAGAAGGAAGTATGACAGAAGAATGGAACCTAACCCATGTGGCCTCACGGGAGAGTGGAGAGAGAGCTGAATTTAACAGTGCCTTGCACACAGGTGCTTAATAAACGTTTTAATAAATTTGGAGCCAGAGGACCTGGCTTTGAATTCCAGTTCTTCAGCTTACTACCAGTGAGATCTTGGGCCTCAATTTCCTCATCTATAAAATGAGGGTATTAAACTAGATTTCAAAAGAAATCTTGGTTTAACCAGAGATCAGTTCCTAAAGTGGAGAGAAAGTGTGATTCTAGGTACATTTAAAGGTCCATTCCCATTCAAAATCTATGTTCCTGCTATGCCTGCATGGCCAACTTTGTAGCTTTCATTGGCAATGCTGACTATTGTCCCACTCACCAAACCATCCAAGGAGACAAGAAGTACTCAGCCCTCTGTTACCACTAAGCATACTCATGGGAGGGGGCCAGTTAGGTGGCCGTTAAGTGATCACATGGGGAGGCAGAACCTCTTCAGCCTTATGCCTGTCATTATTGTCTGGGAAACCACAGGGCACACAGGTAGGTAGAAGTCACTGCTGACAACCAGGCTTCAATCTCATCTCCTGTTCTTCTCTTTATCATCATTGGGCTTAGGACAGTGGGGTTTCCCTCTCAGGGACCCAGTCTGAAAGCTTTGTCCTGAAACATATTGCCATGTGTGGAAACAATATATGCTCTCCTGAGATTTACCAAACTATTTTTAGGGAAAAAAATCTCAACTTTGCCTCAGTTTTCCATTACTATTGAGATCCTAACACCTTTTCCAGCCAATGTCAGGAACTAAGATACCAAGTCTAACCACAAAACAAGTACATATTTTCCATATCATTATTCCGGGTGTGTATCACCATGAGTATCTTGGAATAAGGCACAAGAATTGGCACTGTTGGAAATCAGTTAGGAGCTGGGGGACCCATTACCAGATGTTTACTGATCCAAGTGCCTGACCTGAAGTACTCTGTCACTACAGGACAACATCTCTTACATTCTTCCTCTAATCTCTACTCAAATGGCCACCACCCTGGTCCAGGCCCTAATCGCCTCTCACCTAGACTGTTTCGATGACTTTATTATGATTGGTCTCCCTGACTCAAGACTCTTCTTATGCTAATCCATCTTCTTCTTGGCTGTCAAAGTGATTTTCCTGCATGGCAGGTCTAATCATGCCACTCCTTTACTTAATAAACTTCTATGCTTTCCTATTATTTCTAAGATCAGATACAAATTCCTCCATTTGCTATGTAATGCCCTCATTATATTCTCTGTGGCCCAAACCAATTGGTATTCTTTCTGTCCCTCCCACATGATATTCTACCTCCTAGCTCCTTTTTTTCACTGGGTGTTCTCCAAGCCTGGAGTGAACTCCCTCCTCATTTCATCCCTTAAGATTCCCTAGTTTCCTCAATTACTCAAATCAAACTTCAGCATGAGGCCTTTATTGATCCTCTCAGCTTCCATACTTCCTCCCACCAAATGACCTTGTATAAGAGGGCCTGCCCAAGAAGCAAGCAAAAACAGAAGATTGTGGGGTTAGGGATGAGAAATCAAAGTCAGAGACAATGAAATGTAAATAGAACGTCTTTAGATACAAAATACACATTTCCATCCTAGAAAGGGTCTGAGGCTTAAGCAGATTAGGAAGAAAATGAAGAGACCAGAAAAAGAAAAAAAGAAGAATTGGCCTCCATAGCATAGACTACATTTATAACTTAGTCTCTCATTGCTTGTGAGATCCTCAAAGGCTATGGAAGATGGAACTGACTAAGGTGGAAACTGAGCAGCCTAAGGCATGGTGGAGTGCCTTACTGAGTAAAGAAGTTTTTGAGCCAAGGAGGGTACCCAGACAGCAGAGGCTATACCTTTTCTTTATCCTGTCTGGAGGAGACAAGCAACTCAGGATTGAGGTTGTGATTCAAAGGGAAGACACTTGTGGAGATCCTAATCTAAAGCTCATTGCTCTAACACAGACCTGCACAACTTGGCAGTAGGTAGGGGCCAAAATTAAAAAAGTCTCAACTTCTTTGGGCTACAGATAGATTTTTAGTGAGTCACTTTTCAAGTAAAGATATAATTAATTATTTAACTATTTCACAAAGAAACCATATTGAAAAAAGGGAAATTTCGATTATTATCAATTACATTTATTATTTAAGATTTTTATTTATCATGAAATCACATTAATGCTAAAAAAATACTTTGCTAAGCGGTACAAGTTTCAATAAATTTTTTCAGGCTTTCTTGCTGTTTACATTTACTTAATGGGACATATTACACTTCTTGTCAGCAATCAGTTTATTACACTTTGGAATCATGTTTAAAATAGATTTCTTCAGAAATCTGAAAACTAAGCTTAGTAGCTGCCTCATTTTCTGAGTTTACTTTCTTGAAAAACCATTGTTCCCTGCTGAGATTTTCCCACAATTTGGATGCTTTAATTTGTTTTTCATTGGTGTCCAATTTGCTTAAGTCAGGATGTTTTGATTCAAAATGGCAATGAAGACTGTACTCCTTTGGAATGGCTATTACTTCTTGGAAAACAAGGTACAATATTTTGTCTCTCACGTAAGTTAAATTTGTCTACTCTGTTTTAAACATTCTATGTTCTGATTCGATCTTCCATTTCTTTTTATCACCCACTTTACAAAGTCACCCCCAAAACTTTGTTAGAACCAAAAAATCTCCACAATAACTGCTCACATACAAAGAAATACCTAACTGAGTGTCCGACTTTGGAAAGAGTGCCAGACACTCATGTAACCTGGAGGGCAGCCACACAGTGAGGGAGGGGAAGAAGACCTCTAATTGTCACCACTCACATCATAGAGGACGTCAGCTGCATTGGTGCGTGGCTACACTCACTTTGTCCCTGTTAAACGCCAGTAATGACAGAAGCACAGCCACTCTCAGACTAGAGACACTCCTCTCATACTAGAGACAGTTGCTACCGGTCATGTGACAAACAGGAGAGTGCACAGTGCCAACCCATCTACCAAGTTACACAATAATGACTAGTGGAAGGAGGGTTAAGTGGGGCATGGACAAAGCACTCATTGCATCTTTACTTTCTTTTGCATCCTCTACATTTTTCACAGGCTGCCCGAAATCCTTTGGTGCCCCGAGGGGCATGTGTTATGCAGACTTGCTTTAACAGAAATAGGATTGTAAAACTCTAGCTTGAAAAGAGCATTGTACCACCCAGCCAAGCCAGTGGCTAAAGGTGGCTGGCAAGCCACAAGTATTTATTAGGCACTTACTATGTACCAGATACTGTGCAAAGTTTATTATATGCCAGGTACTGTGTTAAGATGTAAAAAGACCACAGCTGCCCATTAAAGAGCCAGCCCAGAGAGTTCTATCCATAAGAGCTCCCATGACCTAGGAAGAGCAGAGTAGTGTTTCAACAATTTGGCTAGCAACTGTTGTGGGGGTGAAAGACCAACACAAACCCAACAACAAGAATGCTGCCAAAGCCTGCTGCAAAAGCCCAGGTTCTTTTGATCTGCTTTAGTAAGGAAAGCAACGTTAAGGGGTTGACAAGCTTACTTTAATTCAGCATACAAATGCCATTCACTTAGTTCAGGGGAAAAAGCCAGCACCCTGAACTTCAGAGC
>CM053625.1:47920821-47950093 GCA_028646595.1 Phalanger gymnotis | reverse complement strand
AATGATTTGGCTAAATACTATCTTGTTTTTCTGTGGCCTCCTGGTTACTCTTGTGAGGTGGGCTTTCTGGGCCTGGAGTCTTTTTGTCAAGATGTCAGAATGGGGAGGCCGGTTCACGGTTCTGCTGTGGTGGGACCTAAATAAATTTCTTGTTATTTTCTCCTTAGAGAATCTCTCATACCTTGCGATTTCGAACCATTCAAACATATACATGATTATATTTGAGATTATAAATTCGGCCTTCCTACTACATTCACTCATGGAATCATAAGACTGCTAGAGCCAGAAGGAGCATAAGAGATTGTAAGCCCACCCCCCTCATTTTATGCAGAAGAAAAGCAAAGCCCTGATATCCTCAGGATTTGAACAAAATTACACAGGGGCCACAAACTGGGTCTACTGACTCCTGTGCTGTTCTCACCATACTAGAAGCTCACGTAACCTTCCTGTCTCTCACTTTTCTCATCATAAAATATGAAAAAAATCCCTGCTGTAACTATAGCCTATGGTCATTTTGGTTTTATTTGGATGGACATGGGGTTTCATTATATAAGAAACTCCAACTGAAGAAACTTTCTCAATGTAGATTTATGAACTGTTGTACAATTTAAAGTCTTAGAGAGTTGCCTAGGAGTAAAGAGAGATTGATTTGCTCAGGGTCCTTGTTAGTTAGTGGACATCAGGAGGACTTAAACTTAGATCTTCCTGACTTCCAAAAAAAAAACCAGATCTCAGTTCACTACAACATGTTGACTCTCAGTACTGTTGTGAAGATAAAATATGTAAACATGATTTTAAAGCGTATAAAGCCTCATAGAAATAAACAGCGTGTTCCAAAAGTCTTAGTTTTAAGCTTTGACAGGTCGAAGTTGAACTTTGTCCATACTGTTTGGGAGACTCCATTCCTGAGCCTTTACCTTGAAGTATAAGAAGAAAGTACCTGTAGGCACCAAGACATTGATTGCAGCTCCTTTTGTGATAGCAAAGAATTGTGAACAAGGTGGATGCTCATTCATCAGTTAAGGCTTGGCTAAACAAATTGTGATATATGAAAGTAACGGAGTATGACTGTACCTTAAGAGATCATAAATGTGATGAATATTGAAAAGCATGGTAAGATCTTCTTGAAGTGATCCAGAGAGAAGTAAGCAGAGCCAAGAAAACAATATGTAATGTAGATGGAAAGAACAGCCACATGCACAAAAATCCAAAGTGAGTAACAAAATTCTAAGGCCCAAACAGGACATTAATGGAGAGATACAAGAGGAAACTCCCAACTCACTCCTTCGTGGAGGTGGGAAGTCCACAAGTGTTACACATCTTTTCAAACCTTCTCAAAGTACTGACCAATTACGATGGTTTCTCTCCCCCCACTCCTCTACCCTCATTCAAGTTTCCTTTCCTTTTTTGTCTTTGTTATACAGGATAGCTCTCTGGGAGGGAAAGGAGAGACACTGGGGTAATGATGATGATATAAGAAACAGAAGAAACTTACTTTAAAAATTGTAATAAGGCTTTTAGGACCCCTTTTATATGGGAAGATTCTTCTTCTCCTTTGTTGCCAAAGCTATACTATCTAGAAAAAAATATGCTTCCAGAAAAATTATTTCATGAAGATATGCAATTCTTTTTAAAAAAATTCAGGAAGTCCAGCAGCTCCCAAAATTATATGAAATAATATATAACACAATAATATGTCCATTCCATCAGTCAACAAGCACTTATTAACTGCTGACTTATGTGCCAAAAACCATTTTGGGCACTGGAGGCATGAAGACATAAAGGAAACAATGCCTCTCCTTAAGGGGAAACAACTTCCATACATACACACACACATACATGCATACATACATAAATTTATCTTTCTATATTTATCCCCTCACATATATGTATATGTGTATATGTATGCATACAAGTTCATTAGGAGAAGAGTAGGCATTAGCAGCTGGGAAGGAATCAGGAAGGGCCTCATGTAGAACAAATTTTTTGAGCTGAGCTTTAAAGGAAACTAGGGATAATAAGAGGCAGAGGCAAGAAGATAGCAGATGGGACGCATTGTGTGTGGAACTGCAGGAAGGCCAGTCTAACTGGAATATATAATCTGTGAAGGAAGGTAATGTTTAATAAGGCTGGAAAAGTAGGTTATGAAGGGCTTTAAATGACAAACAAGGGCAATTACATTTTATTCTGGAGATAATAGAAATCCATTGGACTTTATCGTGCAGGGGAGTGGCATTGTCAAACCTGTGATTGAGGGAGGTCACCTCATTAGTAGAGAATGGATTGGAGAGGAGGAAAATATGAGGCAAGGAGGTCAATTAAGAGACTATTACAGTAGTCCTTGCAAGAAGTGAGGAGATCCTTAACTCTGGAGGTAGCTGAATGAATGGAGAGAAGGGGGCAGACCCAGGAGATGTTAGAGATACAGTTAACAGTAAATGACTGGATTCATTTATTTGTTCCACAAACATTTATTAGGCACCTATCATATGCTATTGCTGTTAAGAAGTTTCAGTCATATCTGACTCTCAGTGACCCTATTTGGGTTTTTCTTGGCAGAGATACTGCAGTGGCTCGCCATTTCCTTCTTCAGAAGAACTGAGGCAAACTAGTCTATCAGTAGTGGCACATTGGACTGGATAGAGTTCTGGTCCTGAAGCCAGGAAGACTCATCTTCCTGAGTTCAAATCTGGCCTCTGGCACTTACAAGCTGTGTGACCCTGGGCAAGTCACTTAACCTTGTTTACCTCAATTTCTTCCTCTGTAAAATGAGCCGGAGAAAGAAATGACAAGACACCCCAGTATCTCTACCAAGAAAACCCCAAGTGGGGTCACAGAGAGCCAGACACGACTGAAACTTCTTAACAGCAATAGCATATGATAGGTGCCTAATAAATGTTTGTGGAACAAATAAATGAGTTGGAGATGATTGAAATGACCAAACAGCAGTGCAATTTATTAGGCATTGTGCTAGATGCTTAGGACACAAAGACAAAACGAAAAACAGTTCCTGTTCTCAAGGAGCTCACCTTTTTTTCCTGGGGAGTTACAACAGTTGCTTGGCTAGGAGATGATTTGAGAAGGGGCTAGTAAAAAGCATAGAGGCAGCTAGGTGGTGCAACAGATACCACACTGGGCCTGGAGTCAGAAAGACCTGAGTTTAAATACGGCCTCAGACAGGAACTAGCTGTGTGACCCTGGGCAAGTCACTTAATCTCTGTTGGCCTCAGTTTCCTTTTCTGTAAAATGGGGATAATAATTGTACCTACCTCCCAGGGTTGCCGTGGAGTCATAAAGAGCTTAGCATGGTGCCTAGAACATTGTAAATACTATAGAAATATTAGGTATTATTATTAGAGCTTTATGCTTTTCAAAGAACTTTCCCTGACATTATCTCATTTGATCATCACAATATGACTATTTTGGTTGGACAGGGCACTGTTATTCTGAGTTAATGATGAAGAAACTGAGTCTGAGAGAGTTTGTCCGAGGATTTTACAGCCACTAGATGGCAGAGAGGATGTCTTCCGATGACACCATACTGCCTTATTACTGAAAGGCCACTTTGTGGTGGGCACTTTCCTAATGAATGCTGACAGAGTAGTTTCCTGGAATCCATATGTATGTGGATTTAAAGGAAAAATAAACACTCCACCTTCTGGGAAAGCCATGTGTTCCAATAACAAAGCGTTACTGGTTGATTCGCTTTTCCTATATTCTTAATGCTCTCTGCGACTCTCTGGCCAAAGAGGATTGGATATAGAAAGGACCGGGCCCCACTCCCTTCTCCTTGCTTAGATGTTGAAGGGGTAGAATGTGTCATCTAGCAGTGCCTTTTGGTGGGGCTGATTAGCTGTCACATGGGCTCAGTGGCCAACTGGTCACAGCTCGAACACAGCCTGTGGGAGCTCTCCCCAGGGGACTGTGTGAATCAGAGACAGACTGAGCCTGATTAAGAACTGCAGGTTGTGGTGGTGGTGGTGGTGGTGGTGGTCGCTGTTTTTCATTTGGGCTGTAAGATGGGATTACCTGCATTTAGTGTGCTTTGTAGGACTGTATGCTTTACTGACAAACTGGAGATTAGTTTAGATCTTGGATACTTAGTGTGCTCAATCATTCAAAAAAGATTTAATTTGATTTTTCAGGATAAGACTCCATTCCGTTATCCTAATTGACTGCCCCAGAAGTCAGAACATTGTATAGCTGCATGGTGAGCAAGGTACAACGATGATAGCTGACATTTACATAGGGCTGTAAGGTTTGCAAAATACTTAATAGACTTTATCTCATTTGAATCCTCACAACATCCTTGTGATCCGGATGCTAATATTATTCTGCGTTAATAGATGAGGAAATCATGGCTAAGCGATTAGCCCAGGACAACACACTTTATATGTGTGTGTGAGGCAGGATTTGAATGGAGTTCCTAATGGCAAGCCTGGCAGTTTCTCAACTTTGCCCATATTGCCTCAAGGCATGGGGGTGTGCCAACTTTTGCTTATACTACAGAAAACAGGGTTCTTAGGCTGAAAAATTGGCGCTCCACTCTCCAACCATCAGCCCCAGACTCCACGTGCAATTTCGGTAAGACTTTTGCTTCTTTATCAGCTGGGTTTCCTCATTTTTCAGACTTGATCTGGAAAATTATTCAACAGTGAAGACTTTAAGTTAGACTTCACTTGGATAAAGCATTCCCCCTTGTATTTTTCTCCACCCTTATGAATAACATCACAGGTTGACCTTGCTTTCTGAAAATAGAACTTTGTAAATTAAATCTTATTCCTCATTGATAGCACCAAGATGCACGGTTGGTTATTGTTTTAAAATAGTTTGCATGAGGCTCAGGATTCCAAGGTTCAGTACCAGAGAAGACAGAGCCTCACAGGACACAACAAAGCATGAGCTGGGAGTTAGCAAAAGAAATGTAAAATTGGCAGCTTTATTGAGGGGGTTACACTCACATTAAGAAGGGGCCGGCAGAGGGGATAGAAATCAGTTTGGGTCCACTGCGGTTCTGAGTGGAAGAGGACACCCAAGGCAGTAAAGGCTGGTGGGTTCTAATAGGCTTCTCAACTGGGTCAAGCAAGACCAGGCATTAGGGTGAGGGAGCAGAGATCCTGGAAAACGCTTAAGAAATTGATGGCTACTTGATAGTTAAACTTCCTGATTCTGGGAAAGGAGGTTTGTGGCCATTCATGGCTTAGCACAGTGTCTAGGTGCTTAATAAATGTTTGCTAATTTGACTTAACATTGCTGCAGACCTTAATTTAGCCATGTGACTTGGGGAATTTGAGGTTTCCTGGGGCTTCCATGTTTATTGGGGCAGATTGGCTATTGGAATCTTTCCTGTAATGTTACTTAAGAGGTCAGTCCAGGTCTTAAACCCACAAAATGTAGGGCCCTTTGAAATTTTGGTAAGGGGCTATGCCAGAACGAAAGTATATTGCAAAGGGTTTTTTTTTTAGGGGCTTGGGGCTTAAACTTGTATGACCTTTCCACTATATTGATAAAGATGAGTGAATCTCTTTTCTTTTCGATCGCTAATGTGAAAGGCAACACAGTATGGTTGAGAGAAAGCCAGATTTGAAGTCACAACATCCCAGGTTTGAGACTCTGCCTCTGACTGCCATGCACTGTCTAAGGCTAAGCCAATTAACTACATTCCAGGAGCCTCAGGTAGGATTCAAAATTAAGATGGTGCAGATCTGCTTTGGTAGAGGGAGTTCCCCATACTCATGAAATTACAGGCCCAGCCTCATATCATCTGGGAAGAATACCGAACACTTTAAGCCTCCCTTCTCTGACTCGTCAAACACCTTAATTAAAAAATGCTCCACATTATTTAAAAGAAGCCTGTATTGCTTCAGTAAAGTAAGTATAAATCTTTTATAGCTTCAGAGTTTTCTATATTGAGTTTTCTTAAAGGTGGAAAACTAGCGATTTAACTCTTCCCTTTCAAACCCCTTTATTTGTGTCCCATGTAATAGTCAAGGAAAAAGAAAGTATTTTTGCACTACTAACAATTTGACCAACCCAGAAGAAATTCTCTTTTTATTTGTACTTTATTTCCACACTGTTTCCCTTCCCCTTTAAGGACCGTGCTTGTGTGTCTGGGAATTACAATCATAATAAAACAAAAAAATAACACAACTCATTCTGATGTCACGGCTGGATCTGGGAGCTAGGACACAGAGCTTTGTGAGAGTGTGCCAAGGTTGATGAGAAGCGAGGATTAACAAGACCTCCGGAAACTTTGAAATGAAATCTTGCTCGGATCCTGGGCAGATGACTGGCTGGGAAATGCAGCAGGCTACTGTACCTAGAAATCCTGATTCGGATTTTGATCCCTTTAGGAGATAAGTGCCATCATTTCTCAACACCAAAGGGGATAACTTGCATAGAGAATTGAATGGCCTGGACAGAAGTAGATATATCTATTACTCTTTCTTAAGATTGCCTTAAGTTTGTCTTTGAAGTTTAGTATAAAAAAAAATCACAACCTACTTTATGCAGAGTTTTATGGTTGCAAAGCATTCCATATCCTTCTCTTATTCAGTCTGCTGGAGTGGGTATTGCAATAATTATACCCACTTTACAGATGAAGAAATTGAGACTCAGAAACATTAAGAGACTTGCCAAAGATGTCAGTTAGTTAAATGGCAGATTGGGAAGGAAATGCAGGTTTTCTTGACTTCAAGTTCAGTGTACTTTTTAGATTCAGAACTACATAGCAGAAGATTCCTGTACGAAAACATCAGAAGCCCTAGGTTTGAGGGTTGTCTTTGCCTCTACTAGTCAACAGTGTGACCTTGGGCTTTTCTCATCTTCAAAATGAGGGAGCCAGACTAATCTATCCTTTTTAGTTTCAAGAATAAAAGAGTGCCTCAAAGCCCCTATGACAGGGGTAGGGAACATGTAGCCTCGAGGCCACATGTGGTCCTCTAGGTCCTCAAATGTGGCCCTTTGACTAAATGCAAACCTCACAGAACAAATCCCATTAATAAAAGGGTTTGTTCCATAAAACTTGGGCTCAGTCAAAAGGCTACAAAGGACGGCCTTGAGGCCACAGGTTCCCCACCCTTGCAACTTCTGGCTGGCTGTTTCAACATATACTGAGCAGGTAGAGGAAAGAGCTCCCCTGCCCCCCATCTGGCATTGTATTGTAATTTTTCTCTATCCACTCTTCCACATGAGAAAATGAAAGAGACTTAAAGTTTGAACATGGGAACTCTAAATGCCAGAGCTGCTGGGCAAATAGAGAAAGGGTCAGATTATCATTACCTGGGTTTATAACCTAGCCTTCAGAGATTGAAAATTGGGATATTTATAAAGATAAGTTAAGTTAAAATGAGGTCTCTGATAATGGCCTCTAAGACACTCCTTCAGGATGATGTATCAAAAGAAAAGATTAAGTTTGAGGACATTAGCTAGCTGGGAGGGCCTTGCTCTTTGTTCTGAAGAGCTTGGCTGGGGTGTAGAGCTCCCTGTAGCAGAGATGTGACCTAGTAGTCAAAATTCTTACGGAATAAGACAGGGGAGACTTTCTGTGAATAAGACAATATTCGTAAAAAAGAGCTCAGTACTGTGTGGCCAGCACATAGTTTGTGTTATATAAATTCTTATTTCCTCCCTTCCCTCTTTTGCTGGCCTTTGTCAAGGGTTTACTGTCTTTTCTAAAAGAGCCAGAGAAAGTATAGCAGCACCCACTCTTCCCAGAGGAAGTGTTAGCTAAAGATTTCAGCTAAGCAAGAATCTGGAGGTGGTGGTAGAGACTACAAGCCATATTCAGCAGAGACTATGGATCTAGCAGGGGTGGGGAATCTATGGCCTCGAGGCCACTTGTGGTCCTCTAGGTCCTCAAGTATGGTACTTTGAGTGAATCCAAACTTCACAGAACAAATCTCCTTAACAAAAGGATTTGTTCTGTAAAACTTGGGACTCAGTTAAAAGGCCACACCCAAGGACCTAGAAGGACACATGTGGCCCTGAGGCCATAGATTCCCCACCCCTGGTCTAGTAGAAACAAGCCTGTTGAAGAGATTCTGGGATTAGTAGGGAGCAGAAGCAATGAGAAGTGCATTTTAATCATGTTAGAAGACATTAGTGGCCTTGTAGCATCAGAGGCATGAGTTACTTCTCTCCCTGTGTGCCCTGGTCACAAACATGCCCTATGTGTGCATCCCATCTATATGGATGCACTGGTCATGTGTGTTCCTTATGAGTATCTCCTCCACATGCGCAGCCTGGGCCCATGTTTGCCCTACGTGTGTAACTTGTGTATAACCCTTCATATGTATTCCTTACATATGTCCATTCATCTCACTGATGTGTGAATCTATGGGAGAGTGGGTCTTAGGTTTATGAGGGGGAATCTTTATTGCTATTTTTCTCAATATGCCATTTCATTAAATGCCTCTGCTCTGAGCTAATTGTGTCCTCCTGCTGGCTGTGAAAGGCAAATCCATTGATTGGGACTTGTGAGCTATGATTTCAGGAATATTCATCCACAAAGTGGACGTAACCAGGAATAAGCATTCTGTGGATGACCTGCCTTGAGATTAAGGAAGTACCCCAGGTGCTACATATGATTCTGTGACTATAATGCCAAAAACGTGGCAGTCTTTTTCTTCTCATTTTCTTGGAGCAAGGAGGGTTGGGGTGATCTGAAAGTGAAGTAACACAGAGTAAGTAAGTCCTCTCCTGACTTTTAGGATGATACCCCAAAACTCCTTAAGCTATCCTAAAAATAAAAATAATTCACTTTTATATAGTACCTTAGGGTTTCCATAACGCCTTACTTACAACAACCCTGTAAGGTAGATTATACAAGTGTTATTATCCTTGTTTTATAGATGAGGAAACTGAGTCTCAGAGAGGTGAAAATGTGTGCCTAGAGTCACCTGACTAAGACAAATCATAGAATAGATTCAAATCCAGGTTTTCTGACTCCAACTTCAGTACCTCCCCAACCACCCCAACATTGTTCTGCCTGTCCCCCTGTCCAGAAATCAGCCAGCTAGAATTCTGTTTTTTAATAAAACACAAAGATAACATCCTCATTCTAAGATGCAGCTCACTGTTGAGTCACTATTGCCCTGGGAAAAGATAAAGGACATCTTAACATTTGAAAAGTGTGGCATTTATACTGAGATTCTGTACATGTCCATCCTGAGAGTCATTTTTCAAAGATACTGTAACAGACACTAAAGTATCTAAAATGAAGAGGGGGGAGAGAGGCGACAAGTTTTTGAAGATCCCTGACAACCCCTCAAGGGATGACCTCATATGTTATCTTACCTTTCCTACGATCCAGTAGTCAGAACATATGTTCCCTATTGTGACAAGAGATTTAGGGGGCCCCAGCAGCAATGCGAAAACATAAACACATACCCACCCACACCCATACCCACACCCACCCTCACCCACCCACCCACACACACACCCACCCACACACACAGACACACACACAGAGAGACACACACACACACATGCACGAACACGCATGCACACACATCCTCTCTATCTACAGGGTTAAAAATAGTACTAAACTTCCTGTCATGCTAGAACACAACTTGCAATACAATAAGGTTGTCCATGGTTTGTGGGGGGGGCCATCTCCAGTCATCCTGATCTATATCTAGCCAATGGACCCAGATGGCTCTGGAGGAGAAAGTAAGGCAGGTGACTTTGCACAGCCCTCCCTCATTTAAATCCAATTCACTTTCAAGTCATGGCATCACCTTGTGGATGTCAGGATCCTCTTCAAGAACAAGTGACAGACAACAACCTACGAGTAGTCTGAGCTGCCCCACTGCGGACCCATTTGCTCAGTTCTAGTTGGTCAATGTAGCACTTTCTTCCCTCCCCTTCTCTTTCCTCCCTTCCCCTTGGAAAGACCTTAGCTTAAAAAGTCCAAGGTCTCCCACTGCATCCAGGGCCATCTCCAGTTGTCCTGATCTATATCTCTGCCACTGGTCCCAGATGGCTCTGGTGGAGAAAGTGAGGCAGGTGACTTTGCACAGCCCTCCCTCACTTAAATCCAATTCACTTGTAAGTCACGGCATCACCTCTCTGATGTCATGGTCTTCTTTGGGAACTAAGGACAAACAACAACAACCACAACCAGGGTCTGAGGGAGAGAGAGAGAGAGAGAGAGAGAGAGAGAGAGAGAGAGAGAGAGAGAGAGAGTGAGTTCAGGGTGAATATCAAGACCAGAATTCCAGCTCGGCAGCAAATACCACAGGTCTCAGCAGGCAAAGGCTGAAGTGCAGGGAGGTGAACTCCAAAGGAAGGGAACAGGCAGATACCCAAGGCTGAGCCAGCCAGAGTTCAGAGTTCAGGAAGGAGGGATCCATTAAGAGCAGCCCTAGCGAGCAATGCTGGTGAACACTGATCCTATGGGAAAGATTTCCTAATAAACGGAGGGGTCCCTAGAGAGTTATAGAGCAGAGACAGAAGGACAATCTTGGATCAGAATCTAGTGCATTGCTTGCAGGATGTATCATTGCTTCTAGGCATAATAGGTCCTTAAAATGCTTTTTAATAGATTGATTTAATTTATTAATTTTTTTGGTTCATTTGATTAATAAATTGCTTACTGATTAATTAATTAAATACCAGCTCTAGTACTTGCTAACTATGTGTTCTTGGACAAGTGAGCTCACCTCTCTGGGTTTCACTTTCCTTATTTGTAAAATGAAGGGATTAGACCAGATCTGTGCTTCTCAAAGTGTGGTTTGGGGACCTTGGGGGTCCATGAGGCCAAAACTATTTTTATAACAATGCTAAGACTTTCTTATTTCTGATATACTAAATATCAATAGAACATAAATAAAAACTCTTGGGGGGGGTGTTTTTCCTCAGTTTTTAAGAGTATAAAGGATTCCTGAGACCCACAAGTTTGAGAACTGCTCGGCTAGATTATCACTAAGATCCCTTCCAAATAAATCTAAAGCTACACCCCTAAGGTTAGATATTAGAGGCTTGGAGATGGATACTGCTCCTGATTCCTGATTCCTCACTTGCTCTGAGGCAAATTCCTAAATGACTCAAGCTCACTGACCAATAGATTACTCTCCAGAAATGGAAATTAAAGCTCCACATTCCATGGAAAAAGCCTCCCCTTTTAAGTTGCTATGGCAATGATGGGTCAGGTAAAGGAAGAGTCAAAAGCCTCTAAGAGCAAATAACAAATGAGTTGTAGAAGGGAGGGAAGAGAATAGCAGAGGAGAAACGGAAAATGCAGTTATTTTGACTCA
Organism: Phalanger gymnotis; assembly: GCA_028646595.1. NCBI lineage: Eukaryota > Metazoa > Chordata > Mammalia > Diprotodontia > Phalangeridae > Phalanger > Phalanger gymnotis. Next base: position 47,938,835 of record CM053625.1, on the reverse strand, counting down.
TCTTCAGGTTTAAATTGGATTTCACTCCACCAGACTGGAAGGGACTGTGACTTTGCAGTCTCCATCACTGCAAGTCAGGCAAGTCTTCCTAGTCCCCAAAATGAATCAACTGGTCATTCTCCCGTAAGTCACAGAATAGCACAAACTCAGATCGGGAAGGCATCTCGAAAGCTGTCTATTCCAATCCCATCTGAAGAAAATTCACATCTATAAAAACATAGTCCTTCCGGATTATCTTTCTGCTCTGAGTTCTGATAGGATCTATGTGAAAGAATGTCCTAAATCATCCTTGCTGGCCCAGAAGTTCCCAGACCCCTAAAACTGGCAACAAAGCCAGGAAAAGAGATCTATTTCCTTTTATTTAGTCACTTAGGTAACACCTAAAAGTATAAACATCTAGCAAACCTCAATTATCTGGACCAGCTGGTAATGAATCAAAAAGCACTTATTAAGTGCCTATTATGTAAAAGACACTGTGTTAAGTGCTAAGACTACAAAGAGAGCAATGTCAAAGCCCCTGCCATCAAGGCGCTTATATTGGTTAAGGAGTTAATGGGTATATAGGACAGCATGTTAACCTGTGTCAGAATCTGGACCTATGTAAGAATGACCGTGGAGACAGAGCCATTTTCCCAGGATTCTACCAACCAGAGAGTGGCATTCTTTTATCCTGGTTCTCCTGCTACTCTTTTCTCTTCTCTTTTTTTCTCTGAAGTTTAGAGGAATATAGAGCCTTATTTAGAATTTAGAGTCTAAAGTATTCCACTTGGTGATCTCATCAACTCCCATGGATTCTGTTATCACCTTCATGCTAATGATTCTCAAACCTACTTAACCAGCCCTAACCTGTCCGCTGACCTTCCATCTCACATGTCCAATTGCCTAATAAGACATCTTAAAATAGATGTCCCATAGACATCTTAAACGCGTCATTTCCAAAACTTAACCCATTATCTTTCTACTCTTACTCGTTATGCTCTACCCTGCCTCCAACCATGTACCGTACAATCCAGTGACACTGGCCTCCTTGCTATTCCTCAAACAAGAGACACTTTCCTAACTCTGGGCATTTTCAAAGGCTGCCACACACACCCCCACCCCCACCCCCAGACTAGAATTAATAAAGGAGAGCTCTTAACATTTCCTTCTCCTTTTTGGCTTTCCTGGTTTCCTTCAAATCCCAGATAAATTTCTACCTTCTACAAGAAGTTTTCCTGTTCACCCTTAATTCAAGAGCCTTTCCTTTGCTGATTATTTCTGCTTTATCCCGTATAAAGCTTATTTGTGCATAGCTGGTTGCGGTCTCCCAACAGACACATGACCTCCTTGAGAGCTGGTACTGGCTTTTACCTTTCTTTGTATTCCTAGAGCTTAGCAAAATGCCTGGGACATAGTAGGTAATTAATAAATGCTTATTGACTGACCAACAGCCACTGACTTCATGAACTGGAGCCTGAGAGTTGAGGTCATCTTCCATCTTGTCATCATGTACACTCTGCTAAGTCATTCATTTCTGGTCATGTGCCAGCCTCTATAGAGACTCTAACAGCTGCTATTTGGAGCCATGTTGAAACACTTCTGGGGCAATGAGCAGAGCTATGACCATGCTGGCAGATTGTAGAAGGTGACCAAGTGATGACTGGGTGACCTGCACTCCATCCTTCTCTCCTTACCTAAGAGTTGAGAAGGACATAATCCCTTTAATTGAACTATTCCTCTGAAATCATTGGCTCTCCTCCTCACCAGGGTACAGAGACTGAAGCATGGAAGCCCTCTCCTTCCGGTGGCTGCAGTCAGAAGTAGTTTGTGTTGTTTGCTGTTAATTCCAATGCCCTAATGAGGTCAGCATTTCATGCTCCTTGTCTCTTCTATGCTTTCTCACAAACCCTGCTTGTTGCTTTTATCCCATTGTTTTAAACGAGAAAGTGGTGGCTGCTAACTCTCATTTTGGGTTTAATGCTGTTTGCAGTAATAGACACTGGAGAGATGATGAGTCTGTATAAAAGCGGGACACACTTCCATCCCCCCACCCCCTTCCCCAACAGCAGGAAGAATGAGTGGCATCCAAATAACAACTTCTCCAGGAGATCACAAACCCAGTCGTGCTGCCTTCAAATTTTTTCCTAGGCGGCTCAAGTTGATAAATAGGATAAATAACAGGCAGAGACTGATTAATACCCTGAAGAGAGTCATACTGGCCTAGACTAGAGATGTTAGGGAGCCAAAGGCTGGAAGAGAAGAGGGGCTTGGCTTCTTTAGTGGTGGAATCCTTTAGTGGTGCTCTCCTGGGGTCCCTCAATCAAGAGCCCTTAACTATGTTTATTTTGCTTACAGCAGATTACTGGTAGGTGAGGAGAGACTACTCCCACCTACTATCACTCATCATTGATTCTTACCTTATACATATTATTCTCATGTTATACAGTGTTTATATTACATATGGGATCTTACTTTATGCAATATATATGCATGTATATAGTAAATAAAATTAATTTCGGTGGAAGGGGAAGAAATGCTAGCTGATGGGAATGAGGGGGACAGTCAAGACATAATGTATCAGGCAGCACTTGAGCTGACATTAGAAGGAAGCTAAATGGTAGGGATGAGAGGGTAGTACAATCCAGGCATGAGGCACAGCCCATGCAAAGGCACAGAGATAAGAAGTATGTTAGGAATGACAAGGTGAATTTAGCTAGATTGTGGAGTATGTCCATCAATTCACCAATCAATCTTTTAAGTGTTTATTAAGCATCTACTCTGAGCCAAAAACTATGCTAGTCAATGGAGATACAAAAATATGTGTGGAAAGGACTAATATGTAATTACCTCTAGTGTAGTTATTCGGGTAAATTTCTCCTCTCTTCTATTGGATTGCATCCTTCTAGAGGGCGGGATCTATGTCTTATTTTACCCTTCTGTCTCTGGGGTCCAGAAAAGTGTCTTGCACATAGCAAATGCTCAGTAATATTTTAGAAATAGAATTAGAACCTCACTGATAAGGACATTTTTTTTTTCCTAACCTACATCCCTCCTGTTATAGTTTGAGTTCATTTCCTCATCTCTCTTCATTGGAGAGGTCAGCATACCTATTCAGTGTTCAAACACTTGAAGATGTATTAAACCAATCTTGTCTTCTCTAATCAATGGGTCTGATGTCACTTGCCTTAGTTCCATCACATTTTTATGCTTCCTTTCCTGATACTTGGATTCTTCCCCCTTCCCCCTCAGACCCCCACTTACCACCACCCTCCTTTGCCTCTAGCCTTTCTTCTCCATCATCCTTCTTCTGCCAGCCACCTCATCTTCCCAGCTGTGAGACACTGTCATTTTCAGCCTTGTTCCCTCCATCTGCCAGAACCCCCTCTAAGTCTGGCTCTCTGCAAAACATATGGCTTGGCAGACAAGTCAGATTGAATGTTAATTTAAAAGTTAAAAGCGGTACATTCTGGCTCAAACCCCTTCCCCCTTCTTAGCAGAAAAGCCAGATAAACTTTGTAGTTTTGTCCTGTCCCACACAACCACCAGGGTAGGAGGGAGGTTTTCACAAGCTCTCTGACTTTTCTTCTCTCCTTTTCCTCAAATCAGAGGGGCTGAAATCTCCCAGCCTGGGCCCTCTTCTGCGATACCTTCGAATGAATTAGGTATTTTGAAATATCTATTTGTCTTGTCTCAGGACAAAAGGGATTCTCTTAATATCATGCAGGTCTGTAACCAAATATGGGTAAAAGTTACACTCTAGAGTACCCACGTTGGGGATGGCACCAAGCACCCTAGGACTAAGACCACCGTGAGGAAGGAGTGTACCCTCCTCCTCCTCTCTCAGCCATGTTGGGGACCACTAGAGATCCCATTGTTTGGATATCCCACTGTTATCATGACCATCTGTCCTGACCCACTGCCTTCTCTCATCTCCCACCAACATGATTGCACCCCACTGTTGTAGATTGTGAAAAACCATGTATGGGGACATACATGATCAGAGACAGAATGAGTAATTCATTATTCTTGGGGTATCCCAGGGTCTCTGTCACTCCTTTCCTTTTCACTCTTCCTCTCTCTAATCCCCCAAAGCTGGCCCAGGGTCTGGAATTCCCAGTTAACTGCTACGACTTCAATTAATGGACCACAGGCATACCAACCATCCTCTGATAAAGAGGAAGTGAATGTGCCCAGCAAACCTGTCTTTCATTGCCCATGGCAGTGCTGGCACAGTCTGACTGGTTACAGATGGGAATGAGAGGCACAGGTCAGACCAGAGCAAATGAAGAGGTCCCTGAGCACTTCATTCTGGTTATTAGGACTAGTAGTACAAGGATGTCAGTGTACCACACTTTCCCTCTCTAGTGGGAAACAGCCCCAGGTAAGCTGTGCCCAGCTAAAGAATCGCAGACTCTCAGAATTGGAAGAGACTTCAGAGGCCTTCTATCTAGTTCAACCTATACTTGAGAAAGAATCTTTCCCACCACATGCCCAATAAGGGGTCATCTCACTTTTGCTTGAACACTGTGAGGAGGAAGCCACTATCTCCTTGGGTAGCCCATCCTGTTCTGGGGTGGCTTTAGTTAGGAAGCTTTCCCTGATATCAAGCCTAAATTTGGTCCTTTGCAATTTTACCCATATTCCTGGTCCTGTCTCTGGGGCCAAAGAAACTAAGTGTAATCCCTTTTCTATATAACGACCCTTAAAATGATGGAAGACAGTGACAGTGACCCTTCTAAATCTTCTTTTCTCCAACCGTGTGCTCTTGTTTTCACACAGATCTTCCTATGTTGTAGGATTGGAGATTTAAAGCTTGAAGGGACCATATGGTACAATTCACTCATTTTACAGATAAAGAAACTAAGACCCAATGAGGTGAGGCCTTGGGCCACACAAGTACTAAGTAACTGAGCAAGAGTTTGAACCCGAGGCTTCACGCAGCAAAGCCAGCACTCTGTCACTTTCTTTGTAGATTAGATAAACTGAGACTGCCTTGAAACAATTGGGCGCTAGCACTGTAGAAATGGCGCTCTGGACATCATCCTTATTTTCTACGTTCTCCTAGACAGCACGGAGCTGCCACCTGTATACATGTCTTCACTGCCTGAGGAGTGGAGATAGGAAGGATGGGCAGTCGATATGTAAGTATCCATTTATTGATTATAGATTTTGGGATTTGGTTTATTGTATTTGTTCTTATCGACAGATCCAAGGTCTATGTCAGTCCCATTTTCACTTGCCCACACCACCAGATCCAATGATTGTTAACTGCCAAATCCAATGACCTTTTCGCATTCAACTTGAACTCTCTGTGGCTTTTGACACTGTCAACCACCACCCTCCCCTCCTCCCCACACATATACACCATCTATTCCTTTAGTTGTGCTGCTGCTGTTCTCTCTTGGATCTCCTCCTACCTGTCCTTACTGCTTCTTCTTGGTCTCCTATGCTAGCTCATCATCCCTCTCTAACCCACTGTATGGGGGTATCTCCCAAGGCTCTTTCCAGGGCTATCTTCTCTTCACTCTTTACACTTTCTCAGTCATTGATCTAATTGGGTCCAATGGGCTCAATGATGACTTTCGCACAGGTAATTTCTATCCAACATGAATCTCTTTCTTAAACTCAAGTTATATGTTGACAAACTGCCCACTAGACATTTCCAAAATAAGGGGCTTAGGCTCACAAGAGTGGGGAAGTTAAAATCTAACAGCTTACTTATAAAAGCTAGCTTAAGTTTAATAATTCGTAGCAGGCCTTAGCTAAAAATCGTCTGGTTGCATTGATTGAACATAATTCCCATTTTACATTTCTCACATCTGTCTATTGGCACTTCAAACTCCATGTGTCCAAAAGGGAGCTCATTATATTTCCTTCTCCATGACCCCATAGACTATTCTACCATCAAATTTCCTGTTTTCTGTTTATAGCACCACGGTCTTTACAGTTGCTCAGTTCTGTAAACTTGGAGTTATTTTGGACCCCTTGCTCTCCCCGACTCTCATCCCCAAAGTTACCAAGTTTTGTTGATCTTACTTCCATATCTCTTGCATCTGTCCGCTCTCCACTTACCCAATCTCTACCCTAATTCACATCCTCATTACTTCTTGATGGATTATTGCAATAGATCTAATTGGTCTTCCTCCTTGCAGTTTCTTTCCTTTCCAACACTTCTTGTTTACAGTTGTCAAATTGCTCTGACTATAGATGTTCTCCTTCCCTAGCCCATACTTAAAAGTTTCTTTAATTCCTTTCTATCGCCCCAGCATAATATATAAACTCCTCAGCCTGGCATTAAAGAGTTCCACAGTACTGCTTCCTTCTATTATACTTCTTCATATACTCTCTGTGTTCCTGTCAAATTGACTTGCTAGCTGTTCTATGGAAATGACATCCCTTCTTCTGCCTCCATGCCTTTGCGACAAGTGGTTTTCACTCCCATATCTGCCATGCATGCCCTCCTCACTTCCAATTCCTAGGCTCTTTCCAAAGCCCAGCTCAGGGGCCCTCTATCTCTCCAACCAATTTATTAGAATTTTCTTCCTTTTAAAACTACTTTATATTTACTTGATAATGTGTACATCATTTCCTTTCAATAGAATATAAGTTCATTGAGGCCAGAATCTATTTCATTTTGGGCTTTGTACCTCCAGCACTTTGCATACAGTAAGTGTTTAAGAGATGTTGAATTGATATAACCCGGCATTTAAGCCCCTCCCCAGGTACTCTTCCACTCTAACTTTCCAGTTTTATTTTACATTATTCTTTTATAAGAAGGCTATTTTCTGACTAACCTGGCCTATTACCTAAACTTTAAACTTGGCTCCTTCATATGCACATTTATGTTGGCTACCTCCCATACAATGGTACACTCCCTCCTCAACTCTGCCTCTCAAAATTGTTATCTTCCTTCAAGAGTGAGGTCATGCTAACTTCTCCAGGAAGCATCCTTTGATCCTCCTGGCTGAAATCAGTCAATCATTCAATAAACTAGTAAGCATGTATTAAATGCCTCCCATGTGCCAAACCCTATCCCTACCACTGAGCAAGGTACTGAATAAGATTCATGCTCCCTATCTTCAGAGAGTTTATCTCAACCAAGTCCTTGCTGCTACACGGCAAATAAAACAAAGCAAAGCTTTTATTCTTCCAGGATTCTGCTGCAATCCCTTAGATGCTGTTCCAAACCTATTCTTCTCTCCTTACGCACTCATTGTCTCTTCCACCTTTCTCTCTCTCTCAATGGATGTTTGCATCTCACTTTACTTGGAAAATCTAGGCCCTCTGTCATGAGCTTCCTCTTCTTCTCTACTTTTTCATCACTCCCTTCTCTTTTATGCTTTCCTTTAAGGAGAAGTCAGCCTTTCTTCTTGCTAAGACAAATTATTCTGCTAAACTCCTGGGGAGAGCCATCTAGTCTTGCAGCTTCTTCAATGCCCATTCCATTTTCACCTCCTTGCTCCATCTTTTGTCCTCAGCACTTTCTTGAAACTACTCTCTCTGGGAGTTTGGTTATAAAAAGGAGAAGGTATGTAGGATAATAGTTTAAGGGGATGAAGGGCCAAGTGAAGATTTTCTAAGGATGAGGGAGACCTGGGCATGTTTGTAGAAAACGGGGAAGGAACCACTACGTAAGGAGATATTGGTGATTAAGTGGAGAGACAATGATTAAAGGGGCAATATCCCAAAGAAGATAGGAAGGGACGGTATCAAGGGCTCGAATAGAGGGATGGTTCTACGTGTAATAGGTACTTAATAAATGTATGTTGATTCGGTTTGAATTTATAGTCAAGTAACTATAATGGAAGGTAAAATGTGAAGGAATATGAGAAATATGAACAATGCTATGATAATTGAGTAATTTATAGGACTATAGAGTTATAGCTGGAAGGGACCTATGAAGGGTCAAGTCCAACCTTCTGATTTTACAGAGGAGGAAACCAAGGTACAAGGAGAAGAAGTGGGTTTTCCAGGATCCCAGAGCAAGTAAGTATAAGAGGACCCCTTTTGGCTGGGAGTGGGAGTGAGGAATGGGAAGATTGAATTAGGGAGGTGACATTTGACTTGGATCTTAAAGAATGGGTAGGACTTCACCTGGCATTTTTGAGGGATGAGAATACGAGCCAATCGTGAGACATGGCACCCGAAAAAACTTGTAATCTAGTGATGGAATCAAGACAAATTCATGAAAAATTACAGAACAAGCCTCGAGCTACAGATTCAAGTGCCAAGTAGTTAGATACAAGATGTAAGTGCTATACATTTATAGAATAAAAACATAGACTGTCAGAGCTGGAAGGAATCTCCAATTTTACCAGGGGTTCTTGACCATTTCTTGTGTCATGGACCCTTTTGCCGGTCTGGTGAAACCTAGGGACCATGATTTTTTTTTTAATGCATAAAATAAAATACATAGCATTACGAAGAAAACCAAGTTTATAGAAATAGTTATCTGAATAATAATGATAATAAAAATATGTTCATTGACACCAGATTAAGGACTCCCTCCACTGTATTAAGGAGAAAATCTGAGGATAATAAAAATGAAGGGGTTTATCTAACTGAAGTATAATCTGACAGAAGGTCAGCTGTGGTAGGATAGACTTGGTTGGTTCAGGTATGGTAGGGTGGTGCTGCTTGGTTCAGGAAGGAGGCCTATGGACATTATCTGAAGACACAGACCTTCTGCATTTGCTGTCTTTCAGTGACTCCAAGTAGGTCATTGATCTTTTCTGTCCCTCTGTTTCCCCTGATGCCTACTTACCTGCACCCTGCCCTTAGATAAATTGGGAGGGAATAGGAGAACGTCTTTCCAAGAGGATAATTTGTTAACCACAGATTTGGGCCAAACCTAGGACTCTTTCTTCTCTCTTTTTGCCTCTAGCAATATGATGTTTCCTGAGTGTATTAGATTTTAGAATTAAACTCAATAGGATTGTGGAACTGTGGTCCTTCTCTGTAACACAGTATACTGGAAAAAAATGCAGATTATGGAAGCAGAGTTGCAAGGAGCCTTAGAGGTCATCTGACCAATTCAAGCTCAGTACCAGGATTCAAATGCAGGTCTCCGACTCTAAAACCCAGGGCTCTTTCCATTGCATCACACTACCTTCTGTAATTTTCTCCTTTTCATCCCCCACCATAAATAACACCAGCAACATCAACCCCGCTACACACATTTCCAACTCTTGACTGGGGATGGTGGTACTTAGGCAGTATAGTAGGTAGAGAGCTACACTTTGAGTCATAAAGAACTAAGATCAAATCCTGTCTCCAGCATTTACCAGCTGCGTGCCCATATTAAAGAAGGCGCTGTGCTCTATGAACAAAGCAGAATTGCAGTAGCTCAAAAGAAATGTGAGGTGTGCAAATTTGGAGACATCTCCACCCTGAATGTTCATGTGGACTATTTGTGCCTGACCTCTGGTAGAGCCTTCCAAGCTCCTGCTGGTCTGATCAGCCACAATTGGACACACTGTACCTTGATTCCAGCACAGTGATGTCAAGAAAGAAGGAAAACTCAGTCATTCCTTGTTAAGGCAAATCCCTCAACCTCTTTAAGGTTCAGTTTCCTTATCTGTAAAATGAGGGGGTTGAACTTGTTGGCCTCCAAAGCTTCTCCCATATCTATGATCCCACAAGTAAGTATGTAAATGGGCCATCTCCCATATATGTAAGGACCTTGAATAACGCTTATGTCTGCACCTCAGTTTTCTCACTTTTAAAATAGGGATATGGAAATCTGCTCTCCCTATTTCACAGGGCTTCTAGTGAGATCAAATGAAACAATCTTGTGAACTGGAGGCACTTTGAAAAGTTTTTTTTAAGTATTATACAAATGTAAGGCATTATAATTATAATGATTATTCTTATTATACCAACTCATGACTAAATGGGCTATGCTGAAACCCACGGGCATTATATGTCAGCAGAAACATGGCATTAAGCACAACATTGGGGAAGGAAATTAAAGCCAAGGAAAAAGAATAGGAAGGAATTATACTTCCCACCCCCTTTTTTTCCTCCATGTATTACAGTATCTTGGAAGAAGAGAAATTTTACAAAAAGCACCTTCTCGATCCAGGGTCCTGGCTAATTGAGGCAATTTCCCAGTATGTGTAAAGGTTACTCCCCTAACACTTCAACAGCCACACCAAAGTGGCCTCGAAGACAAAAAAGACTGTAATTTGACTCAAATATGTCATTGCAATATGAAATCATTATTTCTACGACCAAGAAAACTATTCTCAGGAAGTACTGTAGACAAGAGAAAATGATGAAAACATAAGTCATATTGTAGACTACTAGGAGTTACCAAGTGTCCCAAATAAATGTGATTATCCCGTGTTTCAGTCACGCTCTGTGCTACTCTCTGCCCACCCTTCTGTACCGCCTCTCAGAGCCAAAGAAAGGAGGAAATAAATGGTTCAATAATTGAATTGACTGCCAAATCAGTCATATGTGAAGGCTGTTCATTTAAAGGGAAAGTAGCAGCTCCTTTGTGGATTGGAATTGGATATTTAATTTAGCCTCATTGAGCTGCAGTTTCCTATAGCTATAAAATGAGACTAGAATTATGAATTCTTAACATGGGGTCCATTAGCTTGTTTTGTTAAATATTTTGATAATGGTATTTTAATATCATTTAATACCATTAATATAATTTAATACCATAATACTATATTTAATACCATGTTAAAATACCATATTATAATATTTTAAGACCATACTCAAAATCCCAGTGCATTTACATAGATAAAATACATTAAATGAAACAAAATAAATATACTTATTTATGAAATATTATTTAATACATTTATTTGGTACTGCAAATAAAATATATAGATAAAATGAATTAAATAAAATAGTACATTTATTTTATAAAATGTATAATACATTTATTTAGTAGGTTAAATAAAATACATAGAATGACAAAGAAGACCAATTATACAGGGTATCCCAAAAGTCCTAGAGTAGTTTAAGCTTTAATAGCTGAAGTAAAGAGGCAGCTAGGTGGCTCAGTGGATAGAATGCAGGGCTTGGAGTCAGGAAGACTTGAGTTCAAATCTGGCCTCTGACACCTCCTAACTGTGTGACCCTGGGCAAGTCACTTAACTTCTGTTTGCCTCAATCCACCAGAGAAGAAAATGGCAAACCACTCTAGTATCTTTGCCAAGAAAACCTCATGGACAGTTGTGGTGTGATATGGTCTGTGGGATCACAAAGAGTTAGAGGTAACTAAACAACAACAACAAAAGTTTGAATAAAATAATATTCATTTTTATGAAATATTGTATAATACATTTACTTAGTAGGTTAAATAAAATACATAGCATTACAAAGGAGGCCAATTCTACAGGGCATCCCAAAAGTCCTTATGGGATTCTAAGTTTTAGTAGCTTAAAACTGCATTAGGAGGGGCAGCTAGGTGGTACAGCGGATAGAACACTGGCCCTGGAGGCAGGAGGACCTGAGTTCAAATCTAGCTTCTGACATTTATTAGCTGTGTGACCCTAGGCAAGTCACTTAATCCTGATTGCCATCAAAACCAAAACTGCATTAGGGCTTTTGAGATACTCTATAAAATTGGTCTTCTTTGTAATCCTATGTATTTTCTTTTATATATTTAAGAATATTACTTTGAGAAGAGGGTCTAATATGCTTCACCAGATTACCCAAATTGTGCATGATCCATAAAGAGTCAAGAATCTTCAGACTAGAAGCTGGCTAGGTTCCTTTCCAGCCTTATGAATCTATTAGCCTCGTCCTAAATCAAGGCTCATACACACAGACAGAGGCCTTGAGTTTCACAGACTCCAAAAACTCTGAGGGAAACAGCCAAGTATATTACCTCATCAATTATTTTCTTCAAATCAGCAATGTTATTGGTGCTACTTCACAACAAGAGATAACTTTTATTTGGAAGATGCTCTCCATGAAAAACTCATACTGTTTGTTCAGGAGCATGCTGGCTTATGGATTTGCTGTCAGGAAATGAGACCAATACAGGAAGGCATTAACTTGTGCCATCAGAGTGACACGTTAGCCTTTGAGAGTTTCCTCCTATCTCCCCAGCAGTCTCAGTGGTGAGTCATGACACCCCTGTTGGTTCCAAGGCACATTTGCCATCTCTCCAGCTTCATAGGAATCCAAGCACCGTGCAAGGCTGGTCGGGTGACTTGCCGAGTTCACTTCTTTGATCAAGATTAAAAAAAAAAAAAGACCTGTGTTTTCAGAAATTAGAACTTAGGGCAACTCTGATTCTGTGACAAGCCCCAGTTTTTTGTGGGCTAGGGGCCTTGATCCTGAGAAGAGCCAGAATGAAGAAGCTACATCTCCCAGTATCAGTCAAAGTATCAACAACCATTTATTAAGTGCTTACTAACAGCCAGGTTCTGCTCCAAGTGCTGGGAAATACAAAGGAAGGCAAAAATATGATCTCTGCTCTCTAGGCACTCACAGTCTAATGAGGGAGACAACACGCAAACATTCATGTACATACAAGATAAATACAGTGTGTGTGGTAGGTTAGTGCAGAGAGAAGGTATTAGCAATACCTTCTACTTGTCCTCTTTGAGCCCAATTTATAATGTTCTATTTGGGCTACTAACCTGAGGTCAGGAAGGTTAACAAGATGCTGTGCCCATTCCCTGTTTTTAGGTACACAGTGAGGTTTTAATAGTCCATTATTCAAATTTTATACACATTTCTGAACCTTCCTCATCTCTTTGGGCTTTCCGTGTTTCCATGTTTTAATTGGTAGAGATTTGTTACCACATCTATTCTTTTGGACATTATAGTTGGTTTAGGAGACAAAAAGAGGGGTCAGACTTAATCCTTGGATGGTCTTAAAGACCATCTATCTTTATCTATCTATCTTTCTGTCTGTCTGTCTATCTATCTATCTATCTATCTATCTATCTATCTATCTATCTATGTTCATAATCCTTTCGTGAGTGAGAAGCCTGTGTAGGATGGCCCATCCATGACACCACTCCAACAAAAAAGTGCTACTGTCCATTTAGTAAACAAAAGCACCACGCTACAAATCAATCTCTCTCCCTCCCTCTCTCCCTCTCCCTCCCTCTCTCTCTCTCTCTCTCTCTCTCTCTCTCTCTCTCTCTCTCTCTCCATATCTAGACCTATATTTATATGTGGAGAGAGATAAATATCTACATATGTATGTGTATACAATCTGATTTAATACTATTACAGATGTCTTATTTTTACTAGAAATTTATACAGAGAATATACTTCTTGTAAATTACTTTGTATATATATATACACACACATGTGTACACACACACACACACACACACACACACACACACACAGAATGAGAACAAATGGCTGACTTAAAAGGCTCTTGCTAAGTCCAATACGATCCATTAAGTCTTTTTTTTCCACTTTAGCCATCTTTGATCTCCCCTATAGCACAATAGTATACTGGTATTTAGGCAATGTGTTTATGTAATTACAGAATTCAAGAATCAAAAGGAGTCATATGATCACAGGATTTAGATCTTCTAGTTACAAAGGTGTCTTCTAGATACCTTTGAGATCACCTAGGCCCTTTGATTTAGAAAAGAGAAAACAAAATCCCAGAGAGGCTGTGTCATGCCTAAAGTCACACAGCTGGAGAGTGTTAGTACTAGAATTGTCTCCAAACACAACTTTTCCCACAGCAATCAATCAACAAACGTTTATTAAATGTTTACTGTATGCAAAATCCTATGCTAGGTGTTGGATGTACAAATACAAAAGTAAGATGATCCCTGCTTCTAAGGAGTTTACTCGCTTACTTACTTACTTACTTACTAGGAAGATACTAAACGTTGTTGTTTAGTTGTTTTCAGTCCTGTCAAACTCTTTGTGACCCCATTTAGGGTTTCTTGACAAAGATACTAGAGTGGTTTGCCATTTTCTTCTCCAGTTCATTTTGCAGATGAGGAAACTGAGGCAAATAGGATTAAGTGACTTGCCCAGGATCACACAGCTAGTAAGTGTCCAAGGCTGGATTTGAACTCAGATCTTCCTGGCTCCAGATGTGGCACTCTATCCACAACAATACAAATAAGTAAATACAGGATATATACAAAATAAATATGTGACAACTGGCAGGATAGGGTGGGGGGAGGGTACTAGAAATGAGGGAAAAGCATTTTTGAAGCATGTCTACTGTCCTTATTTATAGCCTTACAACATTTATAACCTATATCACCTAATTTAGCACTTAATTATATTTTTTTTGCCATATTACATTATTTATTCTTATTTAGTTTTGTCTAACTAGATCATAGGATTTAGAGATTACCTAGGCCAACCCCATTATTTTAATAATAATAATAATAGCTAGCATTTTATATAGCACCTTAAAATTTATAAAGCGCTTTACAAATATTGTCTCATCCTCACAACAGCCCTTGGCAGCAGGTGCTATTATTATCCCCATTTTATAGATGAGGAAATTGATTTAAGTGACTTGCCCAGGGTCACATAGGTAGTAAACATCTGACACAGGATTTGAACTCAGGTTAGGGCTTACACACAGGTTCTCTGGCTTCAGATCCAGTGCTCTTTCCACTGAATTATGCTACCTCATTGTAAGCCCCTGGAGATCAGAGACCCTAGCAGGATCTCCTACAGCACCTAATTCACACAAGTAGGTATGTCAAATATTTTTACTTGCTTTATTGTCATTTATTGGCATAAGAAGTTGCTATGTCTTGCTTGCTGACATTTGCAACTCTGCAGAAATATTGATTGAGGGTTAGCTCCTACTAAGAAAGATAAAGTTAAGTAATTCTCACATATACTACTTGTGAAATTCAAGTCAATGAACCAACCAGCAGTAAGGCCTATGATAAACTACTGAGACCTAAGTTTAAATACGCAGATGTTTTCAACAGAAAATAGTCATATAGAGCATGACTCTGATAATTGACTTGTCTAATAGTCACTCTTTCTCTCACATGATCAAATAGAAAGAAAATAACACTTGGGAATCAAGAGATCAGTGTTCTAATTCTGACTCTGACAACAGTTTCCTAGAGGACTTTGGGAAATTCATTTCACTTTTCTGAGTCTCATCTGGAAAATTGAGGTGTCTCCTAAATGATCTTTATGGTCTCTTCTAGCTCTGAAATTCTAAGCACTGATGTTAGCCTAGCCCTAGACAGATCCCCCCCACCCTATTTTTTGAGGATCCCCCGTCCTTCACACAAAAAATGAACTTAGAAGACAAACTCATAGATCCTGAGTCCTGGGTCCTAAGCTGACACATTGTGTCAGGAAGAACTTTTCAGTCACTGTGAGCAGAACCATCCTTAAGAGACATACTATCAATTCAATTAAAGAAAAATTCAATTAAAATCAATTTCACAAATTTAATTAAGGGTCTATTACATTATAGGCATTGTACTAGGTACTAGAAATACAAAGGAAAAAATAAAATAATTCCTCCCCTTTAGTAGCTTATACTAAACTGGGCACAATTATATTAAAGGCATGATTAATACATAGATAAACATAAAATAATTTCTGGAAGAAGGCATTAACAATTGAAGAAATTAGAGAAAGTCTTCGAGTAAGGAGCATTTCCTGAACTAAAGCCTTGAAGGAAGCCAGAAATCCTAAGAATCAGAACTAAAGAAAAAGTACTTTCCAGGTGTATTGTATGGAGGAATTTATATTTTGTCCCAAGGGAAGAGGAAACATTGAAAGTTTCCAGTAGGAGAGTAGCCAGTGTTTTAGATTAATTTGGCAGCCGTAGGGAGGATGGATTGAAGAGGAGAGAGATTAGAAACAAGGATACCAATTAGCAGGCCATTGTTATAGTTCTGGTAGGAAGTGATTAGAATCTGAAGTAGGGTGGTGGCCACATGAGGAGAAAGAAGACAGTCAGGAGAGATAGTGCTGTGGTGTAATCAGTAGGACTTGGCAACTGATTAGATAGAAGGAGGGGATGAGAAAAATGAAAGAGTCAAAGATGTCTGAGGTTTTGAACCTGTGAGACTGGATGGCTGGTGATACATTTCTATCAGTCAGTCAGGTAATAAACATTTATTAATTGCCCACTAGGTGCCACGCAGATAGAAGGTTAGAGGAAGGGCAGGGCAGGTGTGGGTTTGATTTGGAATATTTTAAGCTTGAGACAGATGCCACTGTGTCCTCTAAATCAAAATATACAAGACAGGTGATGATATGGCACTGAAATTTGGGAGAGAGATTAGGGCTGGTTGTGTAGTTTTATGAACTATCTGAACAGGGATTGTCATTGAATCCATGAGAAATGATGAGATCATTGAGAGAGAGAAGAGGGCCAAGGAAGGAGCCTTGGTGACACCCTTCCCTAGGTGGGAAATGGATAATAATACAGAAGAGAATAAGAAGAAATAGTCTGATGGGTAAGAAGATGAAGAATAAAGAGAGGAAAATTTCATGGAAGATGAGAGGAGAGAATATTCAGAAAAGGGGGTTGGAAGGAGAATGTTCAACAGTGTCAAAAGCTTTAGGAAGAACATCATGTCCCATATGAGGATGGGTGAGAGTCCCACAGTATTCTGCCCTGGTCAGATCACATTTTAAATATTATTCTTAGTTCTGAGGACAGGTCACATTTTTAAAAGGACCTGGAGGATGGATGAGCAGGATGGTGAAGCGCCTCAATGATCAGATGAAGGAACTGAGCATGCTTAGTCTACAAAAAAAGAATAGAGAAGGAGCTGGACATGGTGGTATATGCCTCTAATGCCAGCTACCCAGGAGTCTAAGGCTAGAGGATTTCTTGAGCTCAGGAGATCTGAGCAACAGGGAGCTAGGCCCATGAATTGGCCACACTGTATTCAACATTGATATGGTAAGCGTGTGGTAGCAAGGGGCCACCAAGTTGCCTAAGGAGAAATGAATTGGCCCAGGTTGGAAAAGGAGCAGGTCAAAATTCCCTTGCTGATCAACAGTAGAAATAGGCTTGTGAATAGTCTCTGCCATTCCACCCTAGGCAAGGTAGGGAACTTGAATCTCCAAAAAAAATTTTTTAGAAGACCCAAGGGAAACACAATAGCTGGGCTCAAGTATATGAAGGGCTGTCACGTCTAAGAAGGATTATACTTGTTCTGGGTTTCTGGGCCACAAGTTATAGTTAGGAATATACATGCACACATATTCTTATACATATACATATATATGTGTATTATATGCATCTGTGTATATATAGATATACATACACACATATATATAATATGTCATATATATTTGCTATCCCCAAAGAGCTATAAAATTGTACATACCCTTTTGACCCAGCAATACCACTATTAGGTCTGTATCCCAGAGAGATCAAAGCAAAAAGAGGGACTTATAAGTACAAAAATATTTATAGTAGATCTTTTTGTGATGGCAAAGAACTGGAAATTGAGAGAATGCCCATCAATTGGGGAATGGCAGAACAAGTTGTGGTAAATTATCATGATGGAGTACTATTGCATTTTAAGAAATGATGAGGGAGATGGATTCAGAAAAACCTGGGAAGATACATGTGAACTAACGCAAAATGAAGTGAGCAGAATCGAACATTTTACATAGTGACAGCAATATTGTAACAGTGATCGCTATGAAAGACTTAGCTACTCTGATCAGCATAATGATCCATGACAATTCCAAAGGACTCATGATGAAAAATACCACCCACCTCCAGAGAGAGAACTGATGAATTCCTTTATTTTTCTTTCTTTTTTCTTTTGTAACATGGCTATTGTGGAAATATGTTTTGTATGACTTCTCATGTTTAATGCTTCCCTTCTCAATGGGTGAGGGAGAGACTGGAGGGAGGGAAAAAGTTTAGAACTCAACATTTTTAAGATTAAAGTTAAAAAATGAATATTTTATATATAAAAATAATATATAGCTGCTTTTGGTTAACTGAGGGAGATCATGGCAATGGGCAAGAATAGATACCTCACCAAAGAGGCTAAAGAAGGAGCCAAGAATAAAATGAAGAAAGATTGGTGTGATGTCGAGGCACAAGCTTTGTCTAATAA
>CM053625.1:47877120-47920321 GCA_028646595.1 Phalanger gymnotis | reverse complement strand
TCCATGCCACAGCTCAGTAATTCAGCATGCTAGGGCACTCTCCGCTCCACTCCTGGTCTCGTAGGTCCGCGGTCTGCCGCGCTGCGCACCCTGGCTTGGCTCAGCTCAGCTCCGCTCCCCTCAGCTGGGGGCTGGGAGCTCCGTGTGGGACAGACCTTACCCCGAGACCATCCAGGCTGTCCTGGGCTGGAGCCCTGCTTCCCTCTGCCACTTTGTGGGTTCTGCAGTTCTAGAATTGGTTCAGAGCCATTTTTTTATAGGTTTTTGGAGGGACTTGGTGGGGAGCTCACGCCAGTGACTGCTTTCCAGCCGCCATCTTGGCTCCACCCCTCAAGGGTTACAGTTTTGAAAAGAGTTTTGCTAAACTACAGAATCATGAGGTTGCTTTTTCGTCAATTCAAATTGATTACTAAAGATATTCAGGTAAATTTGTATGACTAGTTTCCATGGAATGAACTTTACCTGGGACAAGATATACTCCATAGTCAAAAAGCAGCAGACATGATTGAAGCCCATGTTGTTATCAAAGCTACCAATGGCTGCTTGTTCTACCTCTTTTGTGTTGCTTTTACCAAGTAGTGCAACAACCAGATCTGTAAGATCTTTTAGGTCCAGAACCAACAGGTCTGCCAGATCCGCAAGAAAATGATGGGAATCACGACTCAGGAGGTTCTGACAAAATGACTTGAAAGAAGTTGTGGATAAAGGGATTCCAGGCAAGATGGGAAAAGCCATAGAAAATGCTTGCCAATCCATTTACCCTCTCTGTGATTTATTTTTTCAAGATGTCAAGATGCTCATGAAGTGAGCTAAGTGAGTTTCCCAAACTGGGAAAACTAACAGAACTGTATGATGAAGGTGGTAGCTCTGGAAAATCTTCAGCAAAAGAAACTGGCACCAAGGTAGAAAGAGCTGATGCATGTGAGTTCAAGGATCTGTTTAAAATAACTTTTAAAGATTGAAAAATTAAAAAAAAATTATATCAGTGAAAAAAGTGCATAATCACCATTTCTCAGCCTCCATTTTAGGCAACCTTATTCTTTTACTTTTTCCCCCTAATCTATATCAATATTAGCAAAACCTAACCATAGAATCCAGCCTAATAGACTAAGATATTTCAGGTTTTTCCTCTTGTTTAGCCAAATGTGATTTTATTTGTAAGTGAAACTTCCCACCTCTTCTCACCAAAGGCATTTCAAGTGCCTAAAATTTACAGGCACATTCTCATACACGTATGCTCTTACCACAACACCTCTGCCTACACACATATGCCCATATTGCCACATTGCTAAAAAAAATGCCAAGTTGGGGTTGGTAGATCCAATGGCTTTTTAAAATGTTGAGTTCTTAGTAGTTAACTAATCCAATCTCCTTATACAAAGGAGTTAAATTGAGGACCAGGGAAGGAAGGATGAAAAGAAATAAATGTTTGTTGAGTACCTACCCCCATGCCAGGCACTGTGCTAAGCGCTATGCAAATATTATATCATTTGTTCTTCATATTAATTTTGGAAGTAGCTGCTATTATTATCCCCATTTTACAGATTAAGAAACTAAGGCAGAGAGTGTGCTTACTTACAAAGGGTCATATAGCTAGCAAGGATGTGAGGCCACATTTGAACCCAGGTCTTCCTGACTCCGGGCCCATCACTCTTATCTGCTGCCTCATGGATGATTTGTGCCCGACCTGCGGTAGAGCCTCCTAAGCTCGTATTGGTCTGATCAGCTGCAGCTGGACACAATGAGACTTGACTCTAGCATAGTGATGTCATTTTGGTCCTCTTCAAGAACAAAGGACCACAACCAACCATAGCTAGTTAGTGCCAGAGTTAGGACTGGATTCCTATCATTATAGGATGTCAGAATGATCATAACAATAATAATAATAATAGCTAACATTTATACAGTACTTCCTATGTGTCGGGAACTGTGTTAAGTGCTATGCAAATGTTACATTGTTTTTTACAACAATCCTGGAAAGTGAGTGCTATTATTATCCCCATTTACAGTTCAGGAAACTGAGGCAAACATGTTTAAGTCACTTCCCCAGGGTCAGGAAGTGTCTGAGGCTGGATTTGAACTCAGGTCTTCCCAACTCCAGGCTCAGTATACAGTATCCACTGTACCCATGTTTTCATAGCTAGTTAGTACCAGAGCCAAAACTAGATTTCTAGGCTTATGGAATATGAGAGCTATAAAAGGTCTTTTAGGTTATTTAGTCCAACTCCCTCAATTTATAGATGAGGGACCTGAGCCACAAAGAAGACGATTACTCTACCATAACATTAGTTAAAGACACATACTGTGGCTTAGCTTCCTTCTGACCTGTCTTGTCTCCCTAACCCTCAGCGTGGTTCCTGCCTCTTCCTCTAAACCAAAAACATGAATGTTACACAGGAACTCTGTAAAAAAAAAAAAAAAAGAGAGAGAGAGAGAGAATTAGATGACAGGGGAAAAAAAAAAAAAGACGGGCCAGTCATGTGGCAAGAGTGAGGCCTAACAGGCAAACTGCCAGAATGGTTCATTGGTACCTTTGCTATGTCAGGGAAGTGAGGAGAGCCTCCAGCACATTGGGCAGATCCTCTGGGGTCAAGTTTTTGGGAGAATATGGATAAGAATTACCCAGGATGGGCCAGCAGAGTGGGTGGTGATTTGTACCATTTGAAAATGCCAAAAATTGATGAGATTGTAGGTCCATTTGAGTATTTGAGGACTGATCATTTTTACAAAGGTAAATCAACTAAGTCACAGAACCCAGATCTCTGAATTCCCAATCGAATGTTCTCTCTGCTATACCACACTATCCCCCACCAATCTACTAAATCACATGGCTCTGTCACTTGCAGTATGAACTTTAATGTATCAATATCTAGATATGGACACATACACATAATATGGCTTGTATATATAGTCTACATTCTATATAATGTGTATGTTTCTATAACTCATATTATGTTATAGTATATAAATATTATATGGTAGAGATATTATAATATGTACTTAGTACAGATTAGTTATTACAGTATATAATATATTCTATATACTTTGTACATACGTAGTAATTATACTATCATATGTAGTATGCATTAAATATATATTTCAGGGGAGAGAAAGGCAGGTAGAAAGACAAGGAGAGACAGAGACAGAGAGAGAGACTTTCTATATAATGTGTATTCTATATAATGTGTATATTTCTATACATTCTATAGAATGCGTATATTTCTATATCTTGTACATAATTAATATGTTATAGTATATAAATATTATGTGGTAGAGATACTATAATATGTATGTAGTATACATTAGTTATTATAGTATATCATGTATTCTATATATTTTGTATATATGTAGTAATTATGCTATAATATATAGTATGCATTAAATATATATTTCAGGGGAGAGAGAAGTGGGCAAAGAGACAAGGAGAGAGAGACAGAGAGAGATAGAGACAGAGACAAACAGACAGAAACTTTGTTTCTTAGAACTTCTTGACTCAGTAATCAAGTGACCTGAACAAGATAGGTATCTGAGAAGCTAGTAAGAGATTGGGAAAGACAAGATCCACAGACAGTGCGACAGAAAAAGAAGCTGAGATTTGGAATCAGAGGACTTAGGTTTTACTCCCGGCTCTGTTACTTATCTGTGTGGCTTTGAGTAAGTCACTTAACCTTGTTGGGGCTTGTATAAAATGAGGGGGTTAGTCTAGATTTCTAAGATTTCTTCCATTCATTAGAGCAGGGCTGTTCAACCTTAGGTTTTTATCGAAACAATAGACAATGTATTTCGATTTGCCATTTTAGTGAGAGCTCTGCAGTAGCTCACATTTATTTACTAAAGCATTTATGTAAATTTCTATTCTTGTAGGCGGGCTCCATAAACGCATGCAGCCCGCACATTTTGAACAGCCCTGCACTAGACTATGAATCTATAAACCCATTTGGTCTTTGAGCCAAGGACCGTTTTGTTTTAATCTCTGTACCCTCAGTGCCTGGACATGCTTTTTGAGTTGAATTGAATTGACTCCTGTGCTATCAAAAGTGAAACCTGGACTGGTGACCCGAGAAAGCTCAGATGTCACTGTCAGCATGCCGTTTGTTAACACAAACATGAGCGAAGGGCCTTAGTTCAGAGATTTTTCTCTCTCCCCTCCACGCCCAGCTCCATCTCACTAGGGCTCAGTGGTTGGGAGAGACAGAACAGCCGAAACTGAAACTTTATCTCCTGAGCAAAAACCCTTAGGAGGAAAAACGAACAGCCACCAGAAAACCCAAGAAAATAAATAAAAAGGGAGGAAAAAAAAATCCTCTGAAATTAGGTCAACTACCTACTTTTATTTCTGTTGTTTTCCCCCTGGTTTGACTTTTACTTTCCATTTACCTCTGTTTGTTTAACTGATAAGAAAGAAAAATTCAGATGTTTTAAGTGCCCAAGGGAGAGGAAACTCCTTAACAACCATTCACTAGTTCCAATAAGTCTCACAGCAAGGCAGACAAGTGCCTCTGGCAATGGATTGGAGCATCTCATTTCAATAGAGACAGACTAGGGATTTTCACTGATGTGAATTTTCAGAACTGTCAGATCCATTGTCAGGGGATCCAAGGGGTACTAACCCCTTAATGGGCTCAATGGGCTCCTCTACTTTCTGCTGCCCTAATGGAAGTAGTTGCCTTAATGGATCAGAGGGCAAGACAGGTTTAGATGTTACTGCCAGTGGGCAGCCGAACTCATTTACATCTTTAGTCTGTAGTGTTCCCATCACAATGGAGGGCTTTCTTCTTTCACTACCTTAAGGGTTCTAATGCGCTACTCCAGTATCTTTCCTTCTTGCTGCATCTATTTTTTTTCCTGGTCATGTGTTTTGTTTTAAAATAACATCCTATACTTAGTATCCGCCAACCATTTTGGTTCACCTGAAATTTTGATTCCTCTGAGATCGTGGTGTTCTATGATTCAACTGTTGACGTAAAGGAGAATATTAGTGTTAAAGAGTTGGACATCTGTCGCAGCAAATCTATGGTTAAAAGGTACTTTATTTCATTTGATCTTCCCAATAACCTTGTGTCTCCATTTTTTTTTCCATTTTTTAGGTTTCTGATGTTTTGATATTATAAGTAAGAGAAACAGGCTTCTAAACCCAAAAGCCATCTGAAAGGATATGTTTATATGAATAGGATATGTGTGCGTATGTGAGTGTGTGTGTGTGTGAATGTGTGCGTTTGTGTATGTGTGTGTATGTGTGCGTATTTTAGTCCAGATCTATGATTTCATTGGTGTTGGCAACTTCCATTGAGGAAACTCCCACTACTAATGCAGATTTGTCCAAAGTCATGTAGAAACATAGTGGGGGGGGGGGCATCTCTGACCAATTGATTTCTCTTGCAGCTCAGGTGTCAGGAAAAATACTCAAATAGCACATTAGAACCCTTACAGTATTGAAAGACCCAGAAGGAAGGCCTCCATCGATATAGGAGCACTGGAGAGTATATGAGATCTGCTGCCCACTTTTCTTTGATGGTAGAAAGGAATCATCTTAACAAACACTTTCAGGACTAAAAGTGTCCCTTCCTCCTATCTTTAGTAAATAGCCAGAAGCACAAGTTTGCAGTACAGTCAGTCAACAAGTTTTCATTAATACTTAGTATATGTCAGACACTATGCTAAGAAACGAGTATACAAAAGAAAGCAAAAAAGAAAAAAAAAAGTCCCTGCACTCAAGGGACTAATTTTAATGAGGGCAGCAATGTATGTAAATAACTAGGTACATACAAGATATATACAGTGTAGGTGAAAGGCAATATAAAAGGG
Organism: Phalanger gymnotis; assembly: GCA_028646595.1. Lineage (NCBI taxonomy): Eukaryota > Metazoa > Chordata > Mammalia > Diprotodontia > Phalangeridae > Phalanger > Phalanger gymnotis. The sequence goes on along the minus strand of CM053625.1, from coordinate 47,914,516 downwards.
GAAAGTCAGTGGCTGCTTGGGAGATGGGACTGAGAAACACCTCCTGCAGAAGGTGGGACCTGAAGGAAGCCGGGGAAACTAAAAAACAGAGGATATATTTATACATATTTTTTGCTTGTTGACTTCCCTATTAGATTGTGAGCCTCTTGAGGGCAGGAACTGTATTTTTTTTTGTATCCACAGCACATGGCACAGTGCCAGGCACATGGTAGGCACTTAATAAATGATTAATGACTGATTAACTGACAGAGAATGGAGACTACCTGTGTGAAAGGCAGGAACATGGGAGACAGCAAGTAGGCCAGTGTAGCAGGAATGTACAGTGTGTGGATGGGCCTAAAGTTTAAGACTAAAAATGCAGAAAGGAGTCAGGTTATGAAGAGCTTCAAGTATCAAACTGGGAACTTTAATTTTTTATTTTTTGGAGAAATTTAATTGGATCTTGAAGTGAGTGTGTGTGTGTGTGTGTGTGTGTGTGTGTACGTGTAATTGGGTTGAGGTGGGGGGGGGCAGAGATACATGTGATAGCAGATTACCTAGAGATGAAATATAGACACTGGCCCTGGAAGCTGTCCTCGGGCCTCCATCACACCCTGATGAAGGACAAGCAAAGGAAACCTAAAGATTCTCTAAATGCTCCCAAGCTAGCTTTATTTGCCCCTCTATTGTCCTCCCCCTCCTCTCTAGCCTTGTTTTCTCAGCTATAGTATGCCACCTGGGAAGCGAATACCACACTTTCTTTCTCCCATTTCTGTTTCCTATTGTAGCCTGGTCCAGTTATGGGAGTGTAAGAAATACTCAGTCCAGACTGGTTGATTAGACCAGGGTCTCCTGGAAGCCATCTGACATCAGTCATGTTCATTTCTCACTCAAGAAGTGATAGAAAGCCAGTAAAACTTAACAATAAGTAGTATATATTCATTTCATGTGCAGGATGTAAATCAGAGAGCCAGCCTCACCCTCAGAATGATGCATTACATCTGCAAAGTTACAATGGCTCATTAATCTCTCATTCACATAGAGAGAGGTGGGAGACATAAAGGAGGGGGGTTGGAGTTCTGTGAGCATCACAAAGGATTCAGAAAAGGATGGGCAAGTTTCTTACCTTGCCCCAGGTCACACAAAGGACCCGACTTCCAAAATTTTACTCTATCTGCTAAAGTTCAATAAAGGTGAGGTCTCTTGGTTTGTTTGTTTGTTTGTTTGTTTGTTTTCCACATCTGAGGGATTGGCCTTGCTGATAGTTTCCCAAAATTGTCAAGGCGCAAGAATTCTCTTTGACCCAGAGTTTGCACTGGCCCCACCTGAACTGAACAATATCCATGCTTTCTGCTTCCAAAAAGGACTAGAATAGCAACCCTACCTATGGGATATAAATTAAACAACTGCAATTAGAAGATCAGAGTTCCATTTCTGGCTTCGCTGCTTACTACCTGTGTCACCTTGGATTTGCCCTTTCTGGGCCTCAGTTTATTCATCTGAAAAATGAAAGTTTTGGACTTGATGGCCTCTGAGGTGGCTTCCAATTCTAAATCTATTATCTTGTGAACTCACCCTCTCCTCCAATGCTCTGACCTCCAAAATATCTAATATTTGGCTACCAAGATACCTGGAAAGCAACGAAGGTTCATTTTTATAATGAAAATATCTTCTTTGGGAGGGATAACATTAAGTAACTACCAGAAAAAACTAAATGGAGTTAAGATGTCATTCACATTAGCTGACCAGTCACTTAGTAGTTAGTCATCTTGAAAAAATACTACAGGTAAGGTTTGATTGGAGAAAATGGAGCCAGCGAATCGGGGAACAGAGGGGAAGGAGGAAGGGGGTAGGGTTGACTATAGCTAGAAGAAGAAAAAAAAAACATCCAGGTTGTGAGATGTGGTTCTGGAAGGACAGGCCTAGGTGGGCCACTACTGTGGGAAAGCTGAAAGGGATGAAATGGGGAGAAATGATGAAAAGATTTGGAAGACAGACAATCTCATTTCCATTTCTGCCAATAGCTGGCTTGCCTGGCTACTCTTCACCTTCTTCCTTCTTCCTCACCTCCCACTTCAACTCCTGTTCTCCAGATCATCAGGCTAAGAAGATTCATGAATACAGCCACATTCAGATCCCTTGCCAACAATTTCCGAGGATAACAGCAAATGATGGAACCCCAAAACTGTTCCCTACAGGCCTTATACAGGATCTTGCCAGTAGTGACTGCTCCCTAAATCTGGCTGATTGGTTAGATAATTCCTAGCCAAGCAGCTTTCAGGTTTCATCAGATGTCAAACTGATAGTTTCAGCTCTTGAGGCCCTTCGGATCTTGAGGTACAAGAGAATCAGAAAGAAACCACTCTGTACAGTAAGTGCTCTGTAAAGTAAGATACTGCTCACACCAGTATCTTGTCTTCTTATTGGGAATCCAGGGTACACCTATAAATATCCGAACAGCAGACTCTTCACTGTGCCATGACCAGTGGAAGGTTCCAACATAAAATATACTGAAGATGAAATATTTGTTGCTTGTAGAGCATTATTTAAGCTCAATGACTATCTGCATAAAGATACAATCCAGGCTTTGAACAAGCTACATTTGATCAAATCCGAGCAAAATGAAGAAAGTAAAATCTTTGGAATGGTACCAGAACTCTCCAAGAGTGGTTTGGACATAGGAGATGATATGGAACTCAAGAAGAGGACCACCTACAATTTGACTTTGTTGAATTACATGGATCCCCAGAAAATGTCCTACTTGAAAGAAGAGCCTTATTTTGAGATGGGGAAAATGACTGTGAGCTGGCCTCGTGATGAGAATCTAGTAGAAAGATCAACAGTGGCAGTATACAGTTCCAGTTGTGAAGGTACAAAGGCTGTGAAATAACATCCTTGAGTAAATTTTGGCTGGACTGCCTTAGGTCCTCTTGATTTGTCTTTGTCGGAAGGCATGATGATGCAGTGGGGAAAGCAGTGGAAGACCTTGGTTCAAACCCTGACTCTGTCCCTTAACACTTGTGTGACATTAAATGTCTCACTTCACTATGTTGGGTTTTTGTTCTGTAAAATGAGTGTTGGACTAGAGAAATGTGAAAAGCTCTTCTAGTTCTGAAGCCAGGATTCTGTGCTATTTCATGAACCATGGAGAGTGGAAAAGAGCACTGAGCTAAAAGGTAGGGCACTTGACACAGAAGAGATGAGAAAATGTGCCTCCATCCCTTCTTTGCTGAGGTTGGGAGACAATGGGCATAGAACATTGTATAGAACTATCAGATTGGGTTGATATGTTGGTTAGTGTCAGTGAATTGTTTTTTTTCTGGTTTTGTTTATTGCTTGCTGGGGAGGAAAGCAGAGGAGGTGTAGATACATTCAAAAATGAAGGTGATATAAAAACAAAAGATATCAATAAAGTTAGTGAATAAGATCACTGCACTAAATAATTTCTAAATTCCCTTTCAGCTTAAAAATTCAGTGCCTACATATCCATCAGATTCAAGGTCTGGGAGCACTGGATTAGGTGAGAAGGCTTCTGGGTCTCAAATGAAAAAAAAAATTTAAGGAGCTTCCTGAGACATCAGGAAAAACCCTCACACCAGAACCCACATCGAGACAGTAAATCCATAGTATTGACAGACTGTTGACTCATTTCCCCCAGGAACCCTGTGCAATGCTAGCAAATGAAAATGTATCTTAGGTAGCAGATGCCTCCGTATTTTCCCCACATCACCAGGCACTAGGCCAGAAAGGATTTGGCCATTGTATACAATGGGATCAGTCATCTGTAAATAGAATGCCAACCCTGTCAGCCACCATTGTGGCTAAAATATTTCTTCTCCTTGAAACGCACAGTCATTGCTTCTGTGAGCCAGGCACAAGCTTCCCAATGGCTTTCTGGTCTGGATTTGGATTCCATTTTATTCCCAGAAAGAGCACCCCACAAATAGCTGCCCTGGCTATCCTGCTTTGTCATCAGTGACCCTGAGAGTTTTCACATATAAATCATGGGGCGGGGGTTATCCTTGGAGGGAGGGAGGGAAGGGGAAGGAGTTTATAGGATTTCAGTTCCTGCCAGATTTAGACACCACTTGTGATGAAAAGGAAGAAGAAAAGGAAACAAGATCTAGCGTTGATCTCACCTTAGTCACTACTCAAAGCACCAGCTAAAATAGGATATGATTTTGAAAGCATTCTTTGAGCTCCCCTAGTCACATTTTCCTGAATTACCTGAAACTTGCAGGCAGGAGTAAATGCAACTTAAATGTCAAGCTGATATGTTGAAATCCTGGCACCTCCCACCATTTACTCATTGACATTTAACATAATGGGTCCCTCTGCAATCCTTCCATACCTAAGGCTACCACAGATGCTATAGAATAAAGCTTTAATATGAGTACCTTGGCTGGGCAGAACTCAGGCAGTTAGGCAATCTGGACCTCCAGGCTTTCCAGGTAGCTGGGGGTTTACTCTACGAGCCATGCAAACCTTGTTTGAATCTGTTATTTTAACCAATGGAGACCAAAATCTTTCTCAAATGGCATAACACCATACCTTTTTAAGCAAAAGATTAGAATTGGATTTATGATTTCATTGGTATAATGAGCTCCCAGATGAAGAAACTACCTCTGCCAGTACAGGCTGGGATCTTTACTGCAATTTATCTTAGAGAACTGCCTAGAATACTGAAAGGTTAAGAATTTGTGCTGGGTTACACAGCCAGTGTATGGCTGAGGCAGGACTTAACTTAGATCTTCCTGCCTCCAAAGCTGGCTCTCTGTCCACTGAGTCAAGCTGCCAGCATAGAACTGAGCATAAGCAAAGGATCCTGAAAACAATTTGACCTTTGCCCCCATAACTCAGAGCCATCCTTATGAACACCCGTTATTGTTCAGTGCTATAATATGACAGTGCCCAGAGGGCCCACTGAGGGATGATGAGGAATTTGGTTTCTCTACAAAATGGCCCTAGACTGTTGGGCTTTTGGAATTCTTCTGTCTCCTCCCTTACTTATAAGTCCATCAGCTGTTCGTGGTTGTTTTTACCACTACCCACCTCTTCTGTTTCCCCTTCTAATTTACTACAGGTTTGGAAGCCAAATTAATTCATTCATCAGACAATAACGTATGGAGAGGACAAAAGGGCCCTCTGAGTGTGACAAGAGATAGATGGGCAGCTTAAAAGGCATTTCAACAATACCGATTTAGCAGGCAGAGAGGAGACCTGGGGAATAAGCTGGTGTGGCACATACTTCAACCCCTGTCTCTCTGGGGAAAAAAAAAAGGTAGAGCGAGGAGCAAAGCTCCCTTGCCAGCATATTCAATATGTTCAGTAGATGTCAACTCTAATTTAGGGGAATATTTTTTCCACCTTAAAAAGGTCAACTTTTCTACTACAAAATATAGTACTTCCACAGCATTTTTCAAAGTGGTGAGAAGAATCTTCCCAGACTCACAGAATTTACAATTGGGAAATACCTCAGTAGCCATCTAGTTCCACCAGTCCCTGAAAGGAATCTCCGTTACAACATGCCCAAGAACTCATGGCCCAGCTTCTCCTTGAAGATCTCCAAAGAGGAGGGGCCGCCACTCTTGAAGGAATTCCATTCTTCTTTCGACAGTTTTAATCATTTGGAAATTTTTACTGACATCAGGCCTAAATTTCTCTCTTTTCACCTACTCTTTGCTTGTGATTCTGTCCTTTGGGCTCAAACAAAACAAATCTAATCCTTCTTCCATATTCTAGGCCTTCAGATACTTGAAGATAGCAGTATTGGACCCCTTGACTCTTCTCTTCTTTAGGTTAACCACTCCCAGCTCTTTCAGAGGAGCCTCATGTGACTGGCATTCAAGACTATTTACCATCCTGGTAGCTACCCTCCATCAACCTCTTTCTTAAACAACGTCATCCAGAATGAACACAGTTATACAGATGGTGTCTGCCAGGATAGGGTACAGAGGCATTATTCTCATTCCTGGAAGGTATGTATCTCTTCATGAGAGACCTAAGATCTCATTTTTGCTACCACAGCATACTATTAACTCATATTGCACTTGCAAGGAATGAAAAGATCCCTTTTAGACAAACCGTCTAACCCTGCCTTATCTCTCTCATAATTAAGAAGTTGACTTTTTTAATCCAACGTAAAATTTTACATTTATCCCCACAGATTTTCGTTTTATCATATTTGGTTAGTTGGGGCAGTAGATAGAGTGCTGGGCTTGGAGTCAGAAAGACTCATCATCTTCCGTGTTAAAAGCTGGCCTCAGACACTTACTTGCTATGTGACCCTGGGCAAGTCACTTAACCCTGTTTTCCTCAGTTTCCTCATCTATAAAATGAGCTGGAGAAGGAAATGGCAAGCCACTCTAGTATCTTTGCCAAAAAACAAACAAAACCAAATGGGGATCACAAAAAGTCAGACACAAATGAAAGGACTAAACAACAACAGATGTGATCTGATGCTCCAGCCTATCAAGATATTTGGGTTCTGACTCTTTCATCCCAGTTTTAGCTATTTTTATCAGCTTTGTCTCATCTGCAGATATGATATGCACACTTTGTATGCCTTTAAGTCATTTATATAATGTTAAACAGCACAGCCTGGGATATTCCCCTGGAATACCCACAAAGTTGACTGTGAACCATTAATGCTGCTCTTGGAGCCCAACCATTTCTGAATACATCTGATTGTGTCATCAGATGGCCCCACATTTGTCCCTTTTCCCATAGGGATTGTACAAGACATTTTAGCCGATATTTTACTGAAATCTAGATAAACCACATTTATGACATTCCCTGATGTATTTGCTTAGAAAATCTGTCAAAAACAAAGGAAATGAGATTATACTGACATGGCTCATGAAGCCACACTGACCCTTTGTAATCACTAACTATGCTACTTAATGCCTTCATGGTATTGGGAAGGTCATTTAGCCTTTCTGGATCTGTTTCCTCATCTGTAAAATGTAGAAATTGAACTAGATAATTTCTGAGGTATCTTCAAGCTCAAAGATGGTGTTCCCATGTTACTCAGCTTAGCTTTAGAAAGTAGAACTAGAACTAATGGGTGGAAGTTACAGGGAAATAGATTTCAAGTGCACTTAATGGAGGAACTTGCTACCAGTTAGTTTTGTCCACTAGCAGAATGGGCTATCTAATGATATAATGAGGTCTCCATCACTGGAAGCTTTTAGAGACCACTTGTCATGGTTAGGGTAGATAGGATTCATATTTCAGGAAGGGGTAAATGACCTACGAGGTTGCTTTTTTTACCCTAAGGTTCTACGATTCTTTGGATAGGCAAGAGTCTTGCCACTCTTCCCGCTTAATGCTACTCAATAAACACCTTTACGTGTCTCATTATCTTCCCTCCACTCAGTCTTTTGTTCCCACCACTGTTTCCATAAAGGAAAGAGTATATGAGCTCCCTGGAAGCTGATGATCAGGGTCATCTCACAGTACAGAGGTCTACTTTAAGATGAAGTCCCCACAGAAACAATGCTTCTAAAAGCAGGGATCGCCTGCAACAGATGTACGAGAAGGCACCTATAAATGCACACACACAAAGCCTGACTACTCTTTCAAAGTCTTCCAACCCCACTGTGCAACCAAATTGAGGAAGGAATTGATGATTCACTTCCTGCCAACTTGGTTGACAAGCACCACTAGCTTTTGCAATACAAACACCTGTCCTATGATAGAAAGACAATGACAGTCAGCTAATTTATACTGCCCACCAATGGCCTAATTTCTAACAACTGGTCCCTGCCAAGCCAGGCTGAGCTCCAGGCAGTACTCAAAGGGCAAAGAACCATACAAACAGCTCATTCCTGGCTGTGCAAGTGAGCTGTACAATGAAGGTTAACATAGAACATTAATTTCCCCACTTAAACTCAGCACTGAACCATAGCCTGAGAGAATCACATTCATGGGATTTTCAGAGCTGGAGGGTACCATAGAAATCACCCAGTTCTACCACCTCACTTTACAGAGGAGAAAGCTGAGGGCCAGAGAGAGAAGAGAAGCAATATGACTCAGTAAAGTCTTCCCAGATTGATGCCACCCAGCTCTGGTTGCTCCTATTATGATTCAGGGGTATGCTGGAGCTAGCTTAAACTGGCCCCTGAGAAACAATTGTTAAATTGTTAAATTTTCAGTGTGATCAGTTATACCTTGAAAATTGGCAAACAGCTACAAATCAGGGCTTCATTTATTGTTTTTTTATATTGACTAGACTGAAGAAAGTGATGGACAAAATGTAAATGATGCAGATTAAACTTAAAAGTGAATCATGCATGCATTTGTCTTTTTTTTTTGGAGATACAGTAAACATTTACTAGCACACCACAGCTATAATCCTTCTAATACACTCACACACTTGATTATTTATACATCAGTAAATAGTTATATGTCCATATTTTAATCTGAGATCCTTTAGGTACTAGATATATAGTTGGAGCTAAATGACTATTTGATAATTTGATGTGAATTAGCCTAGTGAATTAGAGACCAAAACTACGGACCCAACTGCTGGGTCCCATTAGTATTGCACAGGAAAAGATGGATTTGGTGATACAGGTGTTCCTCTTAATACCCACCAAGTAACTTAAAGTGTCATAGAATATTGCAACTGGGAACAACCTCAGAGGTCTTCTAATCCAGCCTTGGAGTTGATTAAAAATCCCTTCCACAACATCTCTGAAAAGTGGTCATCCTTCCTCCACTTGAAGACCAACTATGATAGGTAGCTCCCTCCCTTCCATGTATTTTGCTTTGAGACAGCATTAATTATTAGGAAACTTTCCTTACATCAATCCTAAATATTCCTCTCTTTAACTTCAGTTCAACTAAACAAGCATTGATTAAATACCCATGTGCCAGGTACAGGGCTGAATGGAGAGAAAGAGAAGGAAAAGAGGAAGAGAAGAAAGAGGAGAAGAATGAAAAGGAAAAGAACAAAGGAAGAAATGAATGAGGGAAAAGATAGAGGGTGGAAGGGGAGGAGAGACAGAGAGAGAAATGGAGGAAGAGGGAGAGGCAATTCCTCCCCTCAGTGAAATTACATTCTACTTCCACCAAGTGCCTTTAACTCTGCCTTCTGGGACCATATAAAACAAAGCTAACCCCTTCTCTACCTTATACCTCTAAAGATATCTCTGCTATTGTGTCCCTCATACATTTTTCTCTTCTCCATGCTAAATGTCCTCAGTTTTCCCAACTAGTTCTCATATAGCATTGTTTTGAGTTCCCTCAGCATTTTGGTTGGCCTCCTTTAGATTCACTTTAGCTTGTCAATATCATTTCTAAAGCATAGGACCCAGAACTAGGCACAATATTCATGGTGTCACCTATGCAAAATGGTCCTTGTTCCAAACACTCTTATTGCAGCCTGAGATCACAGTCCCTTTTCTGATAACCATGTTACACAACTAATGCCTATTGAATTTGCAGTCCACTAAAACCCTCTCATAAGACTATCTACCCCTATCAGGTTTATACCATAGGATACCTGGAATTTCCCAGGGACGTCGTGGGCATCAATGGATAGGTGAGTACCATAGTCTTAGTGTATGTAGACTAAGTTAATTATTCCAGAATTCTTGCTCTGATTGGGACCAACTTCTAATCTATTCAGAACATTCTAGGGATACTTCAGGCAGTCAGCTGGATTTCAGCATGTGATCACCATGACCATGAATATCTCTTATATAGACATGTATAACATAGAAAACAAAGGCAGTAGATAACACAAAAGTTCATGGCTGTCTAAAACTCTGAGATTGTTCCCTCAATTGTTAACCATTGAGATAAGTCTAGAGAGTTTTTATTTTTGAGATTTTGTGGTATCTAAAGTTTGGAAGCTTCATCTAAGGAAGAAACTGTGCAAATCCTGTGAGTTTTCACTGTATAAATAGAATATATGGTGTGCCGAGGGAATTATACACATAATACAACTTTACAACTCCTAATCTTTTTAAGAATGTCCCTGCAATTTGCTCTCACCAAGAAGGAAGACCTAAGGAACCACTTGAGAGAGCTACTAGTCAATGGCCTCATTCTTGAATCCTAAAATCAGCATGCCTCGCTCACAGTAGAAGCACCAAGAAAAGATTGGGAAGATTAGGATTTGATTGCATTATTGAATCTTGAATCAGAGAATAAAAGTGGATCACTACAACACGCCATGAGTCCAAGATGTCCTGGACTGTCTGCCAAGCATTTAGTGGTTCTCAGCGTTGGACTTGACCATCAAGGAGCGGTAGATTCACTCACAGGTCCCTGAAGTGGGAGATAGCACCCTCTGGGAGGGGGTTGATGGTGGGGTCCCTGCAATGATCCAAGGGGGCAGTAGTAGTTTGAAATGATTCATTTTTTTCAAAGTTAAAGGGTTAAAGAAAGTATATTTCCAGGGGGGCACTGGGTAATTTTTTTTTAAAGGGGGCAGTAGGCCAAATAAGTTTAGGAACTTCTGCTTGACTAGACAATCTTTGTCAACCTTCAATGAGTCTAATGTTGACAGTTTTCATCTGTCTGGTAAGCTTCTACCAATCTGTCCCCATGGCCCCAAGGGATTTCTGAGAGCTCTACACTTTTCACTGGCTCTTGGAGAAGCAGTGGGTAAAATGAATTGCTTGGAGATGTGGGTTTATCTGAGTAATCTCATTCTATTTAATGAGACATTAAAAGAACAGGAGAAACTACTCATGGTGCTAGAATGACTGGAGACCGCCTGTCTAAAGGGATTATTTCACGAGTGTCAGTTTTACTGAGCCTTTGTCTAACACCTGAGTCAGGTTTAACAGGAAGGTTCCTGTTAAAATGTAGATGTGGTTACTTTTTTAAAAATTATTTATTTTTAGTTTACAACATTCACTTCCATAAGATTTTTGAGTTCCAAATTTTCTCTCCGTCCCTCCCCTTCCCCCTTCCCAAGAGGGCATGCAATCTGATATAGACTCTACGTATACATTCACGTTAAACATATTTTCACATTAGTCATATTGCAAAGAAGAATTTATAACCAATGGAATGAACCATGAAAAAGAAGAAACAAAACAAAACAAAAAAGAGAGAGAGAAAATAGTATGCTGCAATCTGCTTTCAGACTCCGTAATTCTTCCTCTGGATGTGGATAGCATTTTCCATCATGAGCCTTTTAGAGTTGTCTTAGAACCTTGTATTGCTGAGAAGAGCCAAGTCTATCAAAGTTAGTGATCGTACAATGTGGCTGTAACTATGTGCAGTGTTCCCCTGGTTCTGCTCCCCTCATTCAGCATCAGTTCATATAAGTCTTTTCAGGTTTTTCTGAAATCTGCCTGATCATCATTTCTTATAGCACAATAGTATTCCATTACATTCATGTACCACAACTTGTTCAGCCATTCCTCAATTGATGGGTATCCCCTCAATTTCCAGTTCTTTGCCACCACAAAAAGTTGCTATAAACATTTTTGTACTTGGTGTTCTTTTCCCACTTATGTGATCTCTTTGTGATACACCCCTAGGAGTGGTATTGCAGGGTCAAAGGATGTGCACATTTTTATAGCCCTTTGGGCAGAATTCCAAATTGCTCTGCAAAATGGTTGGGTCAGTTCACAGCTCCACCAACAATGAATTAGTGTTCCAATTTTCCCACAGTAGATATGATTTCTGGGAAAGAGGCTACATTAACCCCTTGGGATCCAATAAGAAATAGGTGTGGCTCAGTTTAATGTAAGCAATGTCATTGACTGTAAGATCACAGATTTAGAGCTAGAAGGGACCTCACAGGCCATCTGATCCAATCTCCTCATTTTATAGATGAAGAAACTGAGGTCCAAGAAGATTCAATGATCTGCCTAAGATCACAAAGGAAGCAAACATCAGAGGTTAGATTTGACCCACTGTCTTCTGATTATAGAATCAATACTTGTAGCGATAAAGGGGAAGGAAGGGGAAAGTCCTAAGAGTGGGGCAGAATAAGGCAAGGGAAGAAGACGCAATGGGGGTGGGGGAGCTGCTGGCATCAAGAAGGTTGTGTAAAGGCATCTGGTAGGAGAAAAGGAGAGCTCCCAGAAGTGAGATGGGAGAACGAAAGACAAACTGTGCCTACTTAAGGATTTTGCTGAGGGCTAATACTGCCTTTACTGGGGACATTCAACTCACATTAGAATCTCAATATTTGTGTTTTCCTTAGGGCAATATGGTCACTAAGGAGGGTTAAAATCACCCAGAGGAAGGTTAATGCATTTCAGCCATCTATATTCAGCACACAATTCTTGTTTATTCTAGACTGAGGCAGAAGTTTTTCTCTCTAGACCTGAAATCTTCTGCCCCAAACATCCACCAGAGGAGACTGAAATTCTCCCCTAAGACACACACTGAAAGATGAGAGAGTTAAAAAAAAACACCAACAACCCACAGGTCCTTTTTTCTGAACCAAGGCACAAACTAGTTTCTCTAGGCTGGGAGTCCCTTGACCAAATGCTGTGTAAGAAGCCCTGGATTCTTTCTGTCTCTCTGGAAAAGTGACTGAATCCTCATTAAATCTTGCCTTCAGAATTTTGGGGCCTGTTAGCACACTGCTGGCAATTTTTAAGAGGTTAAGTGGCCTTAGGAAAGACAGGATGTTTTAAAGGCTCACCTTTGCATTGAGCCTGACAAAGCATCTCCTCAATGCCCATGGCCAATGGAAGGAGATGTCAGATTAGAGGCCTTATCACTTTGGCTGCAATGAAAGGTCTCCAGAGTGCTTTAGACTTGAACCCCCTCTGGCCCTCCCTCTTCCCTCCCCCCTGCAGGGCTCAGAGGCCAAGTCAATTCTGACCACATGACATTCCACCCTGAAAGCTGGACACATACCACGCAAAGGAGACGAGCAGCTTTTATGAACTTGGTGAAATTTTTCCAAAATATGCTCACTTGGCAATTGCATATGTGCCCTCACATTTCTCTCCATGGCTGGGCTTTTCCTCAGAACTATCTTCTAAAGAACAGCTTGAGTTTTTTTCCACGGGGCTTTTTAGGCACGTAAAAAAGTCACCCTACCCCCTGGAGTTATTCAAATAGAAAACTGTATATTCCATCAAATTACATATGCTCCAAGTTTCCAATGTAAAGGAAGCTATGGAAAAAATAGACACCTGCCAACTTTCACATTCCAGACACTGAAAAAGCTTGCAAAAAGCATATTTTAGCATGCTGAACATGCTCTGCTATACCAGACTTTCAGGAACGCACAAAGCTACTCGATTAATTTTGTAAGGTCTGGAAAAGACAGTGTAGACAATGCATTCATCAATGAGATCTGATAACATGAATGGCTGAGCTGGATTTTCCCAGTGAGTCTGGGTAAGAAGAGGTAGATATTCATTTTCTTCAAACCAACATAGACTCAGTCACTTCAGAGGAAGCATAGGATTTAAAGTTGGAAGGGACCTTAGATGTCATTTAGCCCAACCCCCTCATTTTGCAGAAGAGAAAATGAAGCTTAAGAGAGAAAAACGGTTTGCCCAAAGCGAGGCAAGGCAGTTTGCAATGTGACAGTTATCTCTGCTCTCAATTCCAAATCTAGGGTTCTTTCTACTGCATGGCACTTTCTGATTAACCGACCTTCTATGTGCCTGATACTATATAGTAGGTATGGAGGATTCAAAGACATAAAGGAAACCATCCCTGCCCTCAAGGAGTTTACATTCTATCAGGAGAAGCAACATGAGCAGGTATATGCAGAATATATACAAAATAGATAAAGGTTAATTTGGAGGGAGGAGACACTACTAGTTCAGAGGATCAGGAAAGGCCTCATATAGGAATTGACATCTGAGCTGAATTTGAAGGGAATTAGGACTGCCAAGAGGCAGAGATGAGGAGAGAGTACATTCCAGGCATGGGGATAATGGCAAGTACAAATGCATGGAGATGGGAGATGGAAGATGTAATGATGAATCTGAGTAATGGCAAGAAGGTCAAGATGACCGGATAGTCAGAGTCCATGAAGATAGGAACGATGCATAACAAGCCTGGAAAAATAAGTTTAATTTGAACTCAATGAATTGGCTAATGCATGTTCCATAATAACTCTCAAAGGAGCTTACCAATTTTCAAATTAGTTCTGTATAATAAGCATTTATTAAATGTTTACTGTATGCAATGAATATTGTGCTAGGCATTGGGAACGCAAATACCCAAAATGAAACTATCTCTGCTCTCAAGGAACTTCAATTCTACTGGGGAGGTGCCACCTGTACAATGCCAAGTAAACACAAAACAATACAAAGTCATTTCAAGAAGGAGACAGTGCTAATAAAAGGGGTGGGTCAAGATAGGCTATCTGTAGGAGGTGATGTCTGAGCTTTGCTTGGAAGAAACAAGAGAATCCACGAGGAAAGAGGACATTCCAGCCATGGAGGACCAATTGCACCAAGGTGAAACACAGAGGTGTAGCTTGGTACAATACAAAAGAATGCCAAGGTACACTTGAAGTCCACTGAGTCAGTGGTGAGGGTAAGTGGATTGAGAGACTTGCCGAGGGTTACACAGCTAATAAGTGTCAAATGTCTGAAGCCTGATTTGAACTCAGGTTCTCCTGAGCCAGTGAACCATAGTGAAGCAACATGGCGAATCTCATTTCTGATGAACGTATCTTCCATCATTTTCAGGATTCCAGTGACACTGGGTCTATAGGTGAGCATTGTGAAGATTATACCTAATAAGGCTCAGAGCTGACATAATCACAAGACTAGAGTCACAGGCCTAGAAGCTACCTTGAAAGCTCATCTGAGCTGTTGTCCCATCTCCAGCCCAAACACTCCCTCCTCCCATTCTGTGCCCCCTCCCAAACATATTGAATGGGGATCTGGGGTAAGATGCAAACTAGTCTCAGGAAACTTAGATGGTTGCGGTGGTAGAGGACAGACTTCAGACCTCTTGGTCATCCACTTAGGGCACTTGCTTTAGAATCTAGGGAATTGAACAAAGTTAGCTTTCAGCACCAGAGACTTGGCAGAAGTTATTATCAGGGTCATACCAAGGTTCTTCCTTAGCCCCAAATCAATCATTACACTTGTCTATACCTCTTAAAGGAAAAGTAATCCTGGCTCTGCTGCTTGCTACCTACATGACCTTGGGAAAGTAATTTAACTGCTCTGGGCCTCAGTTTCCTCACCTGTAAAATGAGAGCATTCAGATAAGAAATATAAGAATGCACCTCCCTTCCTTCATTACAGAGGTGTGGAACTATGAATGTGGCATATTTCATATACCTTCAGTCTCAAATACTGTTGTGGTTTGTTTTGCTGAACTACTGTTTTCTTCCTTTTCTATTTTTTTTTATACTGTATGAGAAGGGATAGCTCTCTAGGTTGAGGAGAGGGAACGTACTGGGAAACAAAAAGGATGTAAAAACAAAAGAAAAAAATCTTTAAAAGAGAGAAAGTTGGACTAAATGACATTAGAGGACCCTTCCCTCTCTGAACCTAGGATCCTATGCCATTTTCAGCTCAGATTATTTCTATGGGCCAAATGATAAAAATTCCCTAAATAAAAAACCCAATCATTCCCCACCCTTGGCAGATAGCTAGATGTAAGACTGAAGTATGCATCCACTATAAACTGCAAGAGATAAGCCTTGTGGGTTTTAATTTTGCCATTTTAACAAGCCTATTTGAGAATAATAACCTACTCACAAATTAGAGCCCAAATGTAGCAAAGTCTGGTAAATTTGACCAGATGATGGTAGCTTGAGTCACTTCTGATTTTAATTTTGTCCCACCTAAGGTGACTGGCATTTCAAGGCACTGTGGAAATGAAATATTCATTGCCCACTCAATATTACCTCATTTGTATGACCAAGTGTTGACAAAGGAGAAGACTTTGCGGTCTGCTGTGTCAGTAATTGCAAATTAATATGCAAAATCACCCCCCTCCCATGCCAAGTGAGAAAGGATTGAGTTGGATTCACAAGCCTGCTCTGAAGGACATGGCCTGGTTTCAAATGCAGACGTTATGAAATTCCGTTTTCCCAGCAGTGGAAATTGGGGAGAAGGGGAATGGATCCCCAAGAGAAGATTGACACTCTGGCTTCTATTCCAGAATTTTTAGAATCACAGAAGGTTGGAATCATAGAATGTTAAACTCCTGGAAGAGTAGTGCTAGAAGATGCACTAGAAATTGTCTAGCTGAGCATGTTTATTTTACAAATGGGGAAACTGACGCCCAGAGAGAGGAGATGGATAATTTGTCCAACTTGGTTATTTGTTCTCAGTTTAAGAAGGTTTCTCTCGGCACTTCCAAACACTCTGCATTGCTGCTCAACATATCCCCTTTGCTCCTATAGTTATTTTCTTGGTATGTGCCTGCTATTTTTTCCTTCCTGAATAGTTGCATAAGGCAGACTCTCAGATGTTCAGAACCCACACAGCCCTAGCGGTGGGAACTTGAGTACTAGACTCAGCAGGATGACTTATGGACCAAGGAGGGCATTCTTTTCCTAGATCTGCTTCCTACCTGGGGGGTCCTAAGAATTCCTGGGACTGACTTAGGAATGAAATGCTTAGGGGTCTGACATGTCCCAAAAGTCATCCTGAAGACATAGACATCTCTCCTGCATGTATGCTCCCACTCCCAGAATAAGTTCGCCTATAGCATGAGAAATGGGCCTTCCACATCATCCTTGACTAGTGCTTGTCTATAGGAGGCCTGGGAAAATCTCATTGTGGAGTGGGAAAAGCAGTCCTCCTGCCTCCCAACACACACACACACACACACACACACACACACACTCTTACATACAAACACACATCAAACACACATACTCACACAGATATATGTATATATCTGCTTCCACCATTACAACTGCATCTTTGTGAGAGATTAAAATGAAGACCAAGGACAGTGGCCAGAAGAAAGCTCTGCTAATTGGGATTATAGATGTGGAAGTTAGTTCATCCAGAAGCAGTTAGTCCAGGCCTGAATTTTCCTCCCTCTATTTTCCCATATCTACAGCTGAGCTCAGGCTGAATTTGTGGTCCTAATGGGCTCAAGAGCTTATCCTTAAAAAAATCTTAGAGGTGATTATGGAGCATTAGAACTGGAAGGAAACTTAGAAAATAGAATGTAAATGCTGGAAGCAGCCTTAGATCCACTACTCTGACCCTCTTTATGGTTTTATTTCCTGAATCTGTTCATCTTCCTAAGTTGGTAGAGCCCCCAAAATAAACATTCAACGCTTATCTGGCATGTAGATGAAGTAAAAGGTTATAGGCTCTGAGAAAAGAACATTGAACATAGGAGTCAGAAAACTCAACTCTCTTCTGATTCAAGACTAGACCAAGCTCTACCAATGGTTCAGGGAATGACTTATGGGAAAGTCATTTAGCCTCTCCTCTGGGCCTCAGTTTCCCCAACCTGTCAAATGGAGTTTTATAGGATTCTAAGTAGCCAGGCATAGAGCTAAGGCTAGAATTGGTCTTCTTCTCCAGGGCTCTTTCTACTACCATCTTCATAGAAACAGTTATCTATTCTTACCCACTGTCTAGTGTATTTCTCTCTCTTTGCTTTCTGATGTAGTGGCTTTAGTGCTTCTTCCATTCTGATGTCAGCACCAGTTTGTTTGTTGAGGAATTATTCTTATTACTATAGAGTCTCAAGTTTTCTGTGCCTGATAGTGTTTGGTGCTAAATGTTTTTTCTTTTGTTTCTTGATAGGATTTTCTGTTTGTTTTTGAATGGTTTAAAATAACAGATATATATGGACTGTAAGAATGTGTATTGTACTAGACCCAAAGTTCTGTGGGATAGGCTCCATTCAACTTTGTATCACTGCAGACACAGCACCTCGAATATAGTAGACTCTCAAGAAATAGTTAAAAGAGAGGGAGGGAAGTGGGAAGGAAGGAAAAAAGAAAGAAAGGGAAAAAGGAAAAAGAAAGAAGGAGAGAAGGAAGGGAGGGAGGGAGGAAGGAAGGAAGGAAGAAAGAAGAAAAAAGGAAAAGGAAGGAAGAAAGAGAGAGAGGGAGAGAAAGAAAGGAAGAAAGAAAGAAAGAAAGGAAGAAAGAAAGAAAGAAAGAAAAAGAAAGAAAGAAAGAAAGAAAGAAAGAAAAAGAAAAGAAAAGAAAGGAAGGAAGAAGTGGGGGAGGAAGGAAGGAAAGAAAGGAAGACTGAAAGAATTTGCCTTGAATCTCCAACTTCCTTAGTCCTGACCTAGAACCCCAGTCTTCTGATTTCTAGTTCAGCATTTTTCTACTTCAAAAAGGCAGTATGACGTTAACAGTTGGAGAGCTGGCCTGGAGGCTTGGACAACCTGGCTCTGACACATGTTAGTTGGGTGACCTTGGCCAAGGCACTTCACTTGTCAGTGTCTGAGGTAATTCTCAAAGACTATAAATAAAAGAGAGAGTACCAACTTGCATTGGTAGAAGGTGTTTCCTCACCTGAGAGTTCCCCATTATAAAGAAACCACAGGTCAAATCCATATCCTATTCTTTTCCTAGAGGGTATAAAATTTTCATAACTTCTTTGCTCCCTGTACTATTTCCTCTTACCACATAACCTGAGCTCTTATAGGATTCATGTACCTCTTCCTCGCTAGGAGATTATGCCAAAATGATAGAGTGCTCTGCTCCTTCCTGTGCACCCATAGTCCAGAGCAGCCCCTTTCTGCTCACATGGTGGGCCACCTGATATTAGGGATAAAATTTAACAGAAAGCACTTAGTGAACAACTCAAGCTTTATTGTAAATTCAAATCAGCTCATTGTGTACCATCTGCTTTCCTTCAAATTAGTCGAATGGAAGAAATAGATCCTTTGGGATTTCTTTATTTATCTTTAGATTTACACAGACGTGCCCTCTATGACCACCTCTGAA
Source organism: Phalanger gymnotis (assembly GCA_028646595.1). Classification (NCBI taxonomy): domain Eukaryota; kingdom Metazoa; phylum Chordata; class Mammalia; order Diprotodontia; family Phalangeridae; genus Phalanger; species Phalanger gymnotis. Next base: position 47,895,693 of record CM053625.1, on the reverse strand, counting down.
GGACATTTACATCTGTCATAAAAGAGACTAGAATATCATTAGGGTAGTCAGCAACCCCAAACAGCAATTCCATTAACAAGCACTGGGTATGGGAATAATATCAGTTCCTACCACCCTAAACCCAGCCAAACAGATTCCTGAGCCACAAGGGCAAAAGGAAAGAGACTTTGCTGGAATCCCAGAAGGAGCAAAGACAAGGATCCTTAACAAAGAACATCCTGTCCCTTTCAGGGCCCACATACCAAGTTTGGGGTACTGGTTGGTTTCATTATTTCACATACCGATCTCATGTCCTGAGGCAGAACTCCAGGGAGAGGAGTTGTTTCCAGAGGTCCCAGAGTATCTCAGAAATACTACCAGCTCAGATTTGTCTTGGCTGAGTAACTGGGATGATCCAATGAAAAGAGGAAGCAGTCAATTATTTACATGCTGTAAGAAAGGATCATCTGCTGTGGACTTTGTGTATCACTGTTGAGTGGGTTAAATTATTCTGATACAAGGATGTCTCATAAAGTTATTCCCATAAGAATAATTCAATTTGACATATTTTCCCCCTAAAGTTCACAACAAATGTTTCTTCTATATAAGTAGCAAGATTTGAGACACCCTAAAAAGTATGTCTTCCCAAAACTTCCTGGTGGGCACTGTTTCCAGAAGACTCCTGCTAATCTGCAAATGTATGGGAATAGAAGGGTGGCAAAACAACATATTAGCTTCTATTATCACATTAGTTTGGATGATTTTGTCAGGTAATCTAGTAGAGGGCAGAGTCCAGAGGGCATAAGATAGAAGAATGGGTAAAGTGATCTTTAAAGCTACAGATAAAGAAATTGACACCAGACAGGATAAATTATTTGGCCACAGTAACATTCGAGTTAGTGGCAGAACCAGATATAGCATTCAGGTTTCCTGATTTCCATTCTAGAGCTCTCCCTAGAATCTGACTTGTATGTAAGACTATCTGGGTTAGATCTACAGAGAGTAGAAATCTAAGACAAGCCATTCTTGCAGGAGTCTCCCAGAACTACAGATACCGACAGACATGTTTTGAGCACTTTCAGATCTAATGGAATTTACAGGAAAGGATAGGGGAGGAAGGGGAAGGACATAAAATAATTGGAACCAGGAAAATTCCTGGGATCTTTTTGGGCCATTGCTTTGGAAGTGGGGAGTCCCATTTTCCAGAGTCTTTTAAAGAACATTTTACTTAGGAAGACTTATATGAACAATATACACAATGACTTTCTTGTTGAGTGTTTTCTGTCGTGTTTGATTCTTTGTGACCCTATTTGGAGAGTTTCTTGGCAAAGATACTGGAGTGGCTTGCCATTTCCCTCTCCAGCTCATTTGACAAATGAGGAAATTTGAGATAAACAGGGTTAAGTGACTTGCCCAGGGTCATACAGCTAGTAAGTATTTGAGGCCAGATTTGAACTCTTGTCTTCCTGACTCCAGGTCCCGTGCTCTATTCATTGTACCTCCTACTGTGCCAGTGTAAATGGAAAGAACAAACTCCGAAACAGAATACTGACTATGCTTGACTCCAGAAAAGTGGGTTTGGGGTATGGGTATAGGGGTGTGGGATATTGTATAGATTGTTAGACATGGTGAAAAGGTAGGTCTTTGCTGAATGGATTTTTCTCTCTTTTGCTAATTCTTTGTTAGAAAGGAGAGGTAGGGGAGGGGGAGGCTCATAAGAACAAATGATATTGATTTTTTTTAAAAATTCAACTAAAAAAAATAAAGGGTATGCTACCTACTGCCTGTATGATTTCAGGGAAGTCTCTTAATATGTTTGGACCTTAGTTTCTTCATCTTTAGAACTTTGACTGTGTCTGCATTGTCAAGAAATACCTAAAGGTGTTTTACCTCTCTAGCTTTCTGCAAAGATATGCTAACCATTTAGCACAGAGAAGAGATTAAGGTAGATCTTTTAACAAAAGAATAGCTCAGTTGAGGTGTTGTGTGAGAGACGTGTGTGGGGTTTAGGGAAGAGCCAGGCTTGGTCAGTCAGATGAGGAAACTAGAGAGAAAACAGTACCCCATAATGCAAGCATTCCGGACTTCCCAGGGGAGATTTAGTCTCCCTGACATTCCCTACAAGGAAGCTTCCATGTAAAGTGCCCAATGAATGATCAGTAGCTTGCTTGAGTCCTACAAAAGCTCTTCATAGTGCTTGCTAGTCTTTAGCCTTCTCATCTTGAGCAAGATCTCTATCTACCAAAGTCCAAGTTGGTCTCCATCTTGTTTCTGAGAGCAGTCACTCTACTCTGCTCTAGTTGGCTTTACTTCCTGACAATCCCCCTCAGGAACCAACCCCTTGATTTCTGAGCAAAGAAAAGAAAACATCTCCAATTTGAATACCTGTAAAAGCTTTCATCCTGGCAATGAGGACAGCTGAGAGTTAAATGGAAAACTTCTCCTCGAGTGGTTTTCCAGCCTCTAGAACCAGTTCTTCCAAAGCCATCAGTACATTACTCCCTCTGAAAAATGACAAAATAGAAGAAAGCATTTCTTTAATTACTGCTAATTATGATCCCATGATTCTGTTTAATCTGGATTACAAAGCACACTAATTGGAGGAGCCAGATTGAGCCTTTGTACTCAAGCCAGTTATATATCTTGGGCCAACCCAGACCAGTTACCTGGCCCTGGAAGTTTGGGTTTTAGAGCTTTTGAGGAATCTGAGAATTTAATAGGACATTGGAAACCATCCATCCAGAGCACATATGTTCCTGCAAGAGCTTTGTGTTTCAAAAGTCACCTAGACATTAAAGGTAGTGATCATTTCAAATCTTCTCTCTTTTTTGAAGTTTTTGCTTTCAAATGTTCATTTTTTTTGAAGGGAGGGAGAAGAGAAGAGAAAAAGAAAAATGACCCATCAAAGCCTCAATATTTTGATCCAGATGCCAGGAGCAAAAAAGATTATAAGTGACAGAATTACTTACATGAGCTCTGAAATAGTGAAATTAGAAGGATGGCCTCAATGGCTATAATTATGAATATGATCATGGAAAAACATCATAATGTGGTAGAAAGAGCACAGGAAATCTGAATTTGCTTTTATTCTCTGCTGCTAAGTGACTTTGTGCAAGTCATTGTCCTTCTCTGGGCCCTGTTTGTTTGTGGAGTTTGGGCTCTGAGGTTCTGTGATTCTAGAATTACTTCCATACCAGAAATGCTCTTGGTTCTCTATCATGCTTGTGGTTTCAGAGACCTCAATGAAACATAATATTTGAAGAATGGGAAGGAAGCTGTATAAAGTCATATTTTAAAAAATCAGATTACTCTGCAATAGTGAAAAAAAATCAGGAAAACAACAGAAAGTTAGCAACCAAATGGCGTAGTAGATATAGTGGGGACCTGAATTCAAATCCTGCTTTCTTAGCCTTCGGTTCCTCACCTCTAAAATGGAGATAATAATGACATCTACCTCATGTGATTACTGTGAGGATCATATGAGATAATATAGGTAAAGAAACTGGCAAACCTTAAAGTGCTTTGTAAATGTCAGCTATTAATACAGAGTCAGAGATTGGACCTATGACTTCATTGTAGAGGGAATTCCAGGTGAATAAACTCCCTCCATCAATGCAAGTTGGCACCTTCTCTGCAACTTATCATCTTAGAGAGCCGCTTAAAGCACTAAGAGTTCACATGACTTGTCCAGACTGATACAGTAAGTATGTATCAGAGACAGGATTTTAACCCTGGGCTTTCTACTATTATTTTGACATCAAAAAATACGGGAGAACTAAGAACCTCAGGATTTAAAAGAGCATATACATGTGTATCTGAATATCTATCTTCAGATATGCATTAATAGTACATTATATTTGTTGTTCAGTTGTTTTCTTTCATGGCCAACTCTTCATGACCTCACGTGGGGTTGCCTTGGCAAAGATGCAGGAGTGATTTGCCATTTCCTTCTCCAACTCATTTTCTAGATGAGGAAAATCAGGCAAATAGGGTTAAGTGACTTGCCCAGGGTCACATAGCTAGTAAGTATCTGAGGCCAGATATGAACTTAAGTCTTCCTGACTCCAGGTCTGGCATTCTATCCGTTGATTCATCTAGCTGCCCAAGAGTACATTATATACGCATATGCATATATGCAAATATACATAGATAGTGATTAGACCTATGATTGCACTGGTAGAAGGAGTTTCTGGTAAGGAAACTCCCTCTATCAATGCCAATCTGCAAGTGTCCTGCAACTTATAGTCTCAGAGAGTTACCTAAGGCCAAAAGAGGTCAAGAGTTTTGCTCATGGTCACACAGTCAGAATGTACCAGAGGAAGGTCTTGAATCCTGATCTTCTTGACTCAAAGGGTAGTCTTCCATCCATTAAGCCATGTTGCCTCTCTATGCTTTTATATAATATGTACGTGTGTATGTATAATATACATATATACATATGTATACACACATACCCACAAATAGGGTATACATATATACACATGGAAATCAGTATAATACAATGAAAAATTGGGAGTTAAAGGGCTTTAGTTCAAATCCTGGCTCTGTCATTTACTACCTGTGTGAATTTGGACACATCACTTCCTTTTTCTGGGCCTCAGTTTCCTCAGTGGTTGAATGTAAAGGTTGGACTAGATGGCCTCTAAGGGCCCTTGTGACCCTAAATCTATGATGGTACTTACTTGAATTGGATATAAGTCTGAGATCTGTCCAAGAGATGAGGTGCTGAAAAATTCAGCATAAATAGAATGTTTATGTAGCAAATCATGTTATAAGTACATTGGAGAAACTCACTACTTAAAGTAGCCATTTAACAGACTAAAATAAGCTCATTGCAATGTGAAAATTCATTTCCAGACTTGAAATCACAGAATTACAAAATTTTAGAGTCACAACATACTTTAGCAATCACCTAGTCCAAATCTTTCATTTAAAGACTGGAACTGAGGCCCATAACTGTTTTATATATTTGGGTGTGTGCAGGTTGGGCTTTCTTAAAATGGGGCATACCAGTTCCAAATTTATCTTTATTTGCAGCGTCAATATGCATTTATTCAGTTACTGATGTGTGCTTAGCATGAGGATGGCTAATGTGTAGGACATAAAATATGTGCCTGAGGTAGCAGGGAAGGGTAGAAAGAGCAGAGGGAGAAAGAAGAATGAAACAAGAGGGACAGGATGACAGTTCCCACCAATTCGAAAGAATCATGTAATGCAAAATCTGCATAGAACCTTAGAAAGTATATCATTGGGGCAGCTAGGTGGCGTAGTAAGTAGAGCACCAGCCTTGGAGTTAGGAGGACCTGAGTTCAAATCTTGGCCTCAGACACTTGACATACTAGCTGTGTGACCTTGGACAAGTCACTTAACCCCAATTGCCTTGCCTTCCCCCTCCCCTGCAAAAACAAAACAAAACAAAAAGAAAGTATCTCATTAACTCTGCTCATTTTACAGATGATGAAACAGAGGCCCTGAGAGATTAAATGGTTCACCTTAGTTCACATAGATAAGTGGCAGCACTAAGACTTGAATCCAGATTTTTTTGCCTCTCATTCTAGTGTACTATATGCTACATCATGAGAGACAGAGCAGGCAAAATCTCAGTCTGTCTGTCTGTCTGTCTCTGTCTTTCTCTGTCTCTGTCTGTCTATCTGTCTATCTCTCTCTCTGTCTGTCTCTCTGTCTCTGTCTCTGTCTCTCTCTGTCTCTCTGTCTCTCTCTGTCTCTCTCTCTCTCTCTCTCTCTCCCTCCCTCCCTCCTCCTTCATCTACAAAATTAGAGAAGAACCTTTCTCTACACAATACATATCAATTAGATTACAGTTCCATCAAAACAAAATCAGAATTTAACACATAATAGAATGCAATTAAGAGCAAATAACCCAAACTATGTTTATTCCCCAAAATGTTTCTTATATATTCACTTTATGTGACTTTCTCCTATATAACACTGCTGACAGGCCCCTCTCTGCTCATAATTTTATCTTCTGTAGGACAGTGGAAACTGATTGTAAGTAAGTCTTAGGATTATCTAGCCAAGAGAAATGGTATTTTCTTTCAGTTGGAATCAACCCAGCATAGTGCTCAGAAAGGCTCCCCTTCTGGAAGAAAAATCCTCTTGCTGGATTTTGATTCAGCAACAATGACTTCTTGGGGCACAAAGGATAGAGGGAATAAAGGAGTTTTCCAAATTTTAATCTTCTCCTAAAGGAACCACCCATCTCATTAAATATTTATGGATTGTCCATGACGAACTAGCTCCTGACACCCAGGCTGGAGGCAGGCGCTGCCCTTTAGGAGGCTACTATATTTCCTCTCCTCATCTAGTTTATCACCACAAAGCTGTCAGTCTCGTATTCTTTGTAAAGTCCTAGGCACAAGCTTTATGAAACAAAGGAATTATAGCGTGCTGGAGCTGAATGACCTTCAGGTACTATATAGCCTAAGTCCTTCCATTTTGCAAGTGAAGAAACTAAGGCATTGAGAACTTAACTGACTGGCCCCAGGTCACATGTCCAGCTCTGTGCACAGCTAGGACTCCAGATTATTCTTGCCAGCACCCTGGAGCTATTTATATCCAAATGTTTTCTGATCCTTGTCAACAGACATATGTAGACTTTACATACTTTAGATCATCTTGCATATATTGTTTTCAGTTTTTCACTTAACATTATTTGATGTGAACTTTTCCACATATCGATATATTTCATTTATTTATCATTTTCATAGTTATAAGTAGTAGCTCATTATGTTAACGTTCCATGTTCCCATCTCCTTACCATCGTTTGCACTATCTTGTTCTAGAATTTACTACCACGCATTACTCCCTCACTACTCCTCAGGGTTTGGGGGATATGGATGGGAATAACAATGCTGGAAAGGTAAAGTAGAGTCACATTGTGGAAGATCTTAAGTGTCAGGTTAAAGAGGTTATAGATACCAACTTTCTCCCTGATGAAGGTCAACAAGCAAAGACTAGGTGGCCACTTATTAGATATATTGCAGAAAGAATTCTTTTACTGGTTCAGGCTGAACTATATAGGTACCGAGGTCTCTTTAACCTTTAATTCTATGACATGTAGCAGCAAATGGAAAGATATTGAATTAGTAGGCAATTAAAATGCTCATCGACTGACTGGAGGTTTCGAGCAAATGAGTGATATGAACTATTAGAACTGTGCTTTAGGAAAATTAATATGGAATTAGAGCTTAGGACGGATGAGAGATGGAAAGATTGTAGGCAATGTCGCATCCTCTCTGGGCTCATTCCCCAACTCCCATTGGCAATCATAGGCTTGGTGTCCAGGAGACATCTCAAGGTTCTAGAGGTAACCCTGAGGGGATAGAGGTTTTAGTAGTGTTGCTCACAAGGCCCAGTGGCGTGCTTCCAATTGACTCATGGCCAAAGAGCTCTTAGAAAGAGGATTTAGCAGACAAAACAAAGAAAGTTGTAATGGAAGCAACATTCCTCCCCATCCTGAAACCAGGAGTATGTTCTCCAAATGCACACACAAGTTCTCTGGGAAGAACGGGCTCAAACTTACAAAATGGTAGAGAGGCACATTCATAGAGAACTCATATAGCAAAGGGATAACCTGTAGGTCCTGGGTACCAAAAGTCTTTTTCTCTCTTTATGGAATGTTAATGAAGTCACCTTAGCTCTAGCTCTCTGCAGGGCTCTGAGGTTTCAATGCCCTTCGTAAATCTTGAAGCTGCTTTTCCTTCAGTGTGGCTTTCACCTCTCTGTGCATATGCAGCCACTGCTGTTCTAGTGGACACTGCTTATTAAGGCTGACAAGACCTTTGGGTCTTCCAATCATTCTAAGTTAATAATGTTGTAATTTGATTCATTCTGACTCTGGATTCTCAGTCACCTTTTGTCAGGAGATCTGTTTTCCCTATCTATCTATCTCACCTCCACACTTAATGCATTGTCTCTCATAAGTGAAATCTCTCCAGAAATGTGGTCTATGGGGAGGAGAGAAGAGAGAGAGGAGTATCCTCCTTCTTTCTCCAGCACCACCCCCTCCCCCCAAAAAAAAGAGGATTCCCTCTTAGGGGCCTAGAATCATCAGCTTCTGAATTTGTAGTACTCTCCCACTCAACTGCCTGTCCCTAAACCTAGTATATTACACATATAACCTAGAGGTATGTCTAATTCTTTCAGCCAATCACAAGCTGCTTCCCTTTTTGGCCTCATTTGTCTTTATCCAATGATCAAGGCACTTTATTGTTCTCAAATTGTTTAAGGACTTTTTCCACATTTAGTTTTTATCTTTGATTGATTAAATTTAATCCAATTGTCTGCTCTTTTGTGACCAATTGGGGTAATCTTGAGAATATCTCACTCTTTCAAGGGACTGTGTGTGTGTGCAATGGGAAAGCATTCCCCTTGTTTGGGAGGTGGAGGTGGGAAGAAGGTGATAGTTTCTGCTCATTAAATACTCTTTCTAAAATCTAAGTCTGTCTGAGAATCAATGGGAAGCACACTGGTGTGGCTTGTGAGCCCACTACCGAAACTCCTATTCTCTCAGGATTATACTTAGAATCTTGAGATAACTTTGGATGGGTTGTGGAACCTGCAGCCTCAAGGCCACGTGTGTCCTTCTAGGTCCTTGGGTATGGCCCTGTGATTGAGTCTAAGTTTTACAGAAAAATACTTTCATTAAGGGGATTTGTTCTGCAAATTTTTGGTTCAGTCAAAGGGCCACCCTTGAAGACTTAGGGGGCTAAACATGGCATCAAGGCTGCAGGTTTTCCACTCCTGACCTAGGATATCCAAGATATCCTAGAATCTTGAGATATCCACCCTTCCAGGAGAAAGACCAATTGGAAGCTATTGCAATAGCAAGAGAAAATGAGGCATTTGATCTAAATATTGTCAATGGAAAAGAGAGAAGTGGTATGAGAGAAGGCCTTGGAATCTTTCTCCATATGTACATCTTGTCTTTCAAGCTAAAGGGTAAGGTCCTCTGGGACAGGTTCTCTGCCTTCTACCTCATTTGCACTCTTCATATCTCCTTTAACTAGCTCCTATGATTTCCATGGAACACAAAGGACATGATAAAGGGAGAAAGGAAAAGTATATTTTCTTCAGTATACCTTTGCCCATGTTCTTTGCAGTTTTCCTAAGAATGATTTTCCAGGGCCAGGCATATAATAGGAATTAAAAGCAGTTTCCTGACCATGACTCAGGTAACAGAATGAGAGTGACCAAAATTAACAGCATCAGAGGATTCAATTCAAGACAACAGACTGAAATGTTCCAGGCTTTTCTAAATGGTTTTGCGGCTTGGGGGATGGGGTGGGAGTGGGGTCTGTGTCTTAAAGAGTTGTAACCCATTATACCTCTTTGACATGGGGAAATGTACATTGGGAGATGAACTTCTGCAGTCTGGAATGAAATCTGGGTCTGTCACTGTCCACTAATTGAAGAGACATTGTGGCTTTAAAACACAGTGTTGCTTTTCTCCCTATCCTTGAAGAGATGGGCTCTCAAAAAAAGAATGTCACAGAAGTGTTGTTGTGTTTTTGTTTTTGTTTTTTTTTACTAAATGAACACTGTAGTATAGGCGATTTGGTTTGATTTTTGGTTTTTAAGAATCAAGGGAGTTGGGGGGAGGGTACTCTGTTACATGGTTACTGCTGGATTGGACTTGCACAGTGCTGGCACCTGGGACTAAGATGAGAGAAATTGTGGCGGCTGAGATGTTCGATGGTGATGCTTTCCCCCTTCACCTTCTCACCTCTTCTAGAAAGAGTAGATTCCCATTCCAAAGCTTATCTCTGTTCTTCAACATTACACTTTTATATAAAGTGACAGAACATAGCTACTTTTGATATATGTGATTCATTCCTGGTAAAGAGCAAAGCTGCCAAAAGAGATGGAGTCATACACATTAAGCACACACAGAGAGAAAGAAGACAGAGAGCAAAAGCACTTTGGAATTTTCCAGGCTGACCTGATTGGGGGCTCAGGAGCTATAAGAAATAGAATCTTCTTGATTTTTAATCTTTTTTAAAAAATAAACTCTCTAAGGAGTATTGCAAACCACATGAACCCAGACCTTATGATTCATCATACACACACACACACACACACACACACACACGAGAGAGAGAGAGAGAGAGAGAGAGAGAGAGAGAGAGAGAGAGAGAGAGAGAGAGACCTAGTTAAACAACAGAAAAAAGAGGTTTGGTAAGTAGGAGGATGTCCCAGGCAGGTTTACTGCCCAACTCCATAGTCTCTGAGAGAGTGGACCACTCCTGATTGAGAGGTAATTGAGATATTGACTCAGGAAAAAATCACTTGGGTAGATGAAGAAATGGGAAAGTATGGCTCCACCCACATGAAGATGGAAGTAGCCACATTTCTGCTAAAATAAACACCTCTAACCCCCCATTTTATTAAAGAGTAAAAATTGCCTGAGGTTAAGAGCTCTTCAAAGTTGGAATCCCTGAAGCTACCTTAGCAGTTTTGTGAAGAAGTTTCAGGACAGCTGAAGACTCAGCATATGGAAGAAAGCAGCTCAGCAGAGACACCCAGAGGAGAGAGGAATTATAAGATGGTGTCCAGAATAGGACAGAAACAAGCAGCAGCAAGCATTATAATGTTGTGACCAGAGAACACAGATGTTGTTTCGCAACATTAGAGAGAGAAATTGCCTACTACTACCACCACTACGTGAGTTCTTGATCATGCAAATTTCCTATTGTGCCTCCTCCTCTACTTGTAACACATGGGAAAGTATAGTACTCTATGTATGGGAGGAACATTTCTTGTCTTTTTTTTCTGTACTGTTTAACTAAATGCCTTTTATTTTGAACCACTCTGTCCTCTGGCAAGTATAATAGAAGGCATATATTGGTTGAGGCTTTAATATTTGAAATGACCCACGAAACACCTTGTGAAAGGATGAATATCTACCAGAATTTTCCCTTACCTCCCTTGACCCACAACATAGGTTAGGTTAATTTTCCCCTAAAAGTGACAAAGCTGCCCCCAGGACCTTGGATGTGTAGGGGCTCAAAAATCTCAAGCTTCACTTCTTCTGATGAAGCCACATTGACATGGCTTCTTGGTCACCTAAGGGTGATCTCAAAGTTTAAAGATGAAAACAGTAAAAAGATTATATAAAATAATGGCTAAACTAAAACTATTCAAATATCAACATAGATAACAAGTTGAATGGGTCAGGAAGAGGAGATATTACTGTGAGTTGGAGTAATCAAAGAAGGTTTCAGAGAGGTTATAGGACTTGAACTTGGCCTTCAAGGTAGAATTTAGCTAAGTGGAGAGCAGGAAGAAAAGGAGGAAGAAGAGGAGCAGGAGGAGGAACAGGAAGAGGAAGAGGAAGAGGAGGAGGAGGAGGAGGAGGAGGAGGAGGAGGAGATTGTCTTTCTAGACTCTATTAGCTCCAGGATCAAATATTAAATCCTCTGTTTGGCTTTTAAAGGAGACACAACCTAGTCTCTTCCTGTCTTTCAGTTTTCTTGCTTTTTCTTTACTCCCCTCTACATACAATATGACTCAGTGACACCACTCTTGCTGTTCCTCAAACACAACATTCTATCTCCAGACTGACTTTTCCTTGGTTGTACCCCCTGTTGGGATGCTCGCTATCCTCATCTTCCCCCATTATGAGCTTCCATCCAGATTTGGTTAAAATTCCATTTCTATCGGTTTCTCTTGCACTCCCCTCTGCCTTCTCTCCTCCTTCCCTTTGAAATCACCTTCATGTATACTTTCTGTATCTTGTATGTACTTAGTTTTATGTATGTTGTTCCTTCTCGTCAGCATGTGAGTTTCTTGAGAATGGAGACTGTTTTTGCCTTTCTCTGTTCTATCAGCACTTAGTACGGTGCCTGGCACATAGTAAGTACTTATTAAATGCTTATTGAAAAAAAAAAGGGAGAAAGGAGGTACATGTGCGAAAAATATTTGTAGCAGCTCTTTTTGTGGTGGTGAAGAATTGAAAATTGAGGAGATGCCCATCAATTAGGGAATGGCTGAACAATTTGTATGATGATCAACTATGAACAATTCCACTCTTCTCAGAAATACAATGATCCAAGACAATTCCAGTGGTCTCATGGTGGAAAATGCTATCCACAGCCAGAGAAATAATTGGTGGAGTCTGAATTGAAGCATTCTATTTTCACTTTCTTTATTTTTTCATGATTCTTTTCTTTTTGCCTGTTTCTTCTTTCACAACATAACTAAAATGGAAATATGTTTTACATGATCGCACATACATAAACTATATCAAATTGTTTAGTGTCTTAGCTTCCCTGAGGGTGGTGAGGGAAGGAGATAATTTGGAATTCAAAAGTTTTTTTAAGAATTAATATTAAAAATTGTCTTTACATGTAATTGGAAGAAATAAAATACTATTTAAAAGATTTATATGTGGCTCATAATCAAAACTGAATGGAAAATAAAACGTTCTGGTCTAAAAAAATGTTTGTTGACTGACCGAGAAAATGTACCAAAATAGAAGGCTGTATTCAGGGGACTGTAAAATTTTTCTTTTCCATTTCCTTAACCCCATTTCCCTCCCCTCATGCTGCCTTTTAATCACAAAGGTTTCTAATAACCCTAAGATTATTGTGGACAAGGAATACATGTTTTGGTCATGGTGGCAAGGGTCTTATGCTTCTAGGTAGAGATTTTGTGAGGTCAACTAAAATGCCTTTAGAGAGGAAAATGCTCCTTCCAGAGCTTCAGTAGTTTTGAAAATAAAGAGCTTTCCTGAAGGACACTTCAGATTGAAACTCTTCTCTAGTAAAAGCTAAGATATCAGCCTGGCCTAAAATATAATTCCTTTCCAAGAAGCTCCCAGGCAGCCTCTACGGTTGAAAGGGTGAGAAAAAAGTGTAAGCTCTTAGGATTGTTCCCTGAAAGCCTTGAGGTATATTAGAGGGGTAACAGCTTGGAAATGAGGCTTATTCATAGCAGTCAAGTAGTGAATGTCCCCAGCCAGTGGGAGTTCACTTATTATGGTCCTATTTCTGTTAATCCTCCTCAGGCTCTGAGTCTCTTCTTTTCAGCTGGACTGAAGAGTCCAAGCCTGGGGAAAGCCATCCCTTTTCAAGGTAAGTTTGACAGGAAAAACTTGCCCTCAATACAGCTCCTGTATCACTAAATTCTTCTCACAGAAGCTCCTTCTGACAGGTTAGGCTTTTGATGAAACAATCCGTATCTTAATGGCAATAGCAATCACCGATGTTATTAAAGCTGATTTAAAGGATTTCAATATTGTTGAACTATAAGATGGACCCTAAGGGAACTCTTTCCTTGAGGGAAAACACTGTCAGAGCTTGAGTCACCAATAAGAGAACAGAGTGAAGTGAGAGGAAATCATAAAACCCTGACTTTTCTCCTCTCTTCTTTTTTCTTTCCCTATAAATGTTCTTCCTCCACCTCCAACTTTTTTACCTCCTTTATCCTGCCCCTCCAACTGCAAAACCAAACCTGAGCCATGTTAGAGGCGCTAGCATGTTAGAAGTACCATGATAAAGGGTACACTGGCTTACCTGCAGCGCAATGAACATGACAAGTCATTTCCCACTTCAGCCCTTGAGCTCTTGCTGAGCCCCATGACTGGAATGGTTTTCCCTCTCATCTCAGGCTCTCAGTTTCCCTGGTTTCCTTCAAGACAGCTCAGATCCCACCTTTTAGGGGAGCTCTTTGTGGGTTCTCCCAGTTTCTAATGCCTTCCCCTTTCCAGTTACCTTTGTGATACCCTATAAAGTCTATAACTTTTATGTATATTGATATTTATACATTGTCTCCCTGATTTGAATGTATGCTCCTTGAAAGTAGGAACTGAGATATTTTGGTCTGGCTTTGTCTTAGTCTTTCTTTATTGTGCCTTTAACAACAACAATAATAGCTAACATTTATAGAGTGCTTACTATGTATCAGGCACTATACTAAGCATTTTACAATTCTTTTCTCTTCACAACAACTCTGTGAGGCTGGCACTATCATCATCCCTATTTTACAGATGAAAAAACTGAGGTTAAGTGACTTGCTCAGGATACATAGCTAGTAAGTATCTGAGTGTCAAATTTGAACTCAGGTCTTCCTGACTGCAGGCCCAGGGTTTAGCCACTCCACCACCCAGCTGCCCTGATTGTTGCTATGGTAGAAAAAGCCCCAAAGATCTGAGTTTAAAGATCAGCTTTACTCTTTACTACATCCTAGGGCAAATCACTGAACTACTCTGAGCCTGTTTCTTTATCTGTAAAAGGAGCCAATTGATCTAAATGGTCTCTAAGTTCCTTCCCAGATATAAATCCTATGGACTGTTAATTGAGTGAAAGAGGTGTCCATCATTCTAGCTCTGTCAACGGGCTGACAGCTAAGGTACCTGGAAAACAACAGCAGTACTTCATGAGAAACCTAAGAAATCTAAGAGGGAGCACTAGGTTTGACACCAGACAAGGAAGTCAATGGATCCTAAGTCCCAAAAGACAGAACAGAAATATATTGGAGCGGGGGTCCCAAACTGAAGATGATGAGCTGTTTGAACCAGGTTCACATGAATCTGGGACCACTCCACCAATGCTCACAGTTCAACCTACTATAGCACTTGAAGCATCTCCCTCTCATCCATGGGACTCCCAGAATAGTTACCCCAGATTGAATGGGGGGGCAGTGTTTGGATCAATGTCTGTACAAGCCCTGATTCGTTTGTTTTATTTTTCTCTTGTTCATTAGTTCAAATTAAGGGCATTTAATGAAATGGTATAGGAAGAAAAATCATGGTAAAAAATTTCCTTCGCAAATAGGGAGAGTGAGCATGCATAAGTAACAAATACAAAGGCCATACCTACAGGGGACATGGTATCCAGGGAACATGCAAAATTAAGCTGAGAAAATCCACAAAAATGACATGCTTCATTCAAGCCATGCCTCTGATATTACAGGACTATCAATGTTTTCCAGTGATATCAGAGTTCTATTCTTGCTGGGCCTGCTCCCCATCAGTCTCAGCTGGTCTTGTGGTAGCACTTTGTGACTGCTGAGTACATAGTCTAGAGTCCATCAGTCTCTAGAGGTCTCCTGATGGCTGCTGGGTGTGGTAGTTTCTGTTCATAGATCTTCCACTGATTTCACATGGTCTCATAGTGACCTCTGGGAGTATAGTGTTTGTGGGCTGTTGCTCACTGCTACCAGCTTCTGGGCTTCACCTCTTTAGGGTCACCCGGCAACTATCTCAGTTAAAGTCTGCAAGGTTATAGTATATATAGGTCAAAAGCATATATAGGCTAGAACCTCTCCCTAATAAGGGAAGGCTAGCAACTCTTTAGCTATAGCTATCACACGCAGCTAATAGAAGTCAGGCGTCATTTCTATAAACTAAGATTGTCCTTTTCTTTCTGCCTCCATTTTTGGTTGGAAATCACAGCCCTAGGTTCTAGACAACTACCTACTTAGCATTAGACATTCCCAACAATGTCTTTGGCTTAGCTTTTAAATAAATTTGAAACAGATTACAAGATAAACTAAGAAAGCAAAGTAATTATTCTCCACTCAACTAAGCCTCATTCCTACCTTTATTGTGCATATGTCAAGCAATTAAACAATCAGCAAGCCTTTGTTAAATGCTGACCACATGCCAGAAATTGTGCTGGGCACTGAGGATATGAAGACAAAAAGGAAACAGCCCCTTGACTCAAGGAAGGAAGCTTTAACCAAGAAGATAGTGTGTGTGTACATACAAAATAAACACAAGAGCATTAATATATAAATATAAATATAATATAAGCATAAATCTTGAAATGAGATAAATGGAAAAGCACATTGGGATCTCTCCATAATGTTCTCCTCCAGGGGTTATATGCCACAAGACTCTACTTCGCAAGGGAGGGGCCTTTAGTTTGATGCCCTTTCAGTACTTCAATAAGATGGGACCTATGATTGAATCTAATGGGATTCAGTAAGATGAGCTCAAGGGACTATCTTAGCCTAGATTTTGCTCCTAGAGCTTGTTGTTTGTCCAGTCATCTTTCAGTCGTGTCTGACTCTTCATGACCCCATTTGGGATTTTCTTGGCAAAGATACTAGAGTGGTTTGTCATTTCCTTCTCCAGCTCATTTTACAGGTGAGGAAACTGAGGCAAACAGGATTAAGGGACTTGCCCAGAGTGACACATCTAGTGAGTGTCTGAGGCCAGATTTGAACTCAAGAAGATGGGTCTTCCTGACTCCAGGCCCGGCACTCTATGCACAACGTCACCTAGCTGCCCCTTCCCAGGGCTTACAATGTATGTTTGTCATGCCTTATTTATTTATCATTTAAGAAATGAAGAAGAAATAGTTTTGGCTCCTGTAAATAAATGAGGCCTCTTAGAAGAAGCTGCACAGTATTTCGGAAATACCACTGGCTTTAGAGTCAGGATTTGGAATTGAATCCTGTATCTGCCACTTACTACTTGGGTAAACTCAAGCAAGTCATTCTCTGAGCCTTTATCTCCTCATTCATTAGATGAGGGAGTTGTGCTAGATGGTGGCTGGGGTACCTTCTGACTCTAAATAGTATGGTCTTCTATAATACGAAGAAAAAAATACATTGAAAAGGGCTTCCCCACGCATGTCCTACTCATAGCTTCAGACACAAGATCTGGCTTCAGAGAAACACCAGGCACCTGCTCAACATGACAACAGCAAAAGACTTAGAATGAAAGGAGAAGTTGTACAGAGGAAGAGTACAAGAAAAAAAATACAGTGAGACAAAGATCATCCGTTATAATATTGCTTTGTTGCTATATTTTGACCACCACTGCCAAAACTAGGTAGCACCACTCAGAAAACATTGGACCTGGAATCAGGAAGACTTGAGTTCAAATCCAGTCTCAGATATTTATTAGCTATGTGACCCTGGCCTAGTCACTTCACCTTTGCCTGCCTCAGTCTCCTCAATGTAAAATGGGGATAATTTTAGCACCTACCTGACAGTGTTATTGTGAGGATCAAATAAGACCATATTTGGAACGTGCTTAGCACAGTAGTTGGCACTTAGTAGGTGCTTAATAAATGCTTATTCCTTTCCCATCCTTTCCTTTCATTATCTCCCTATAGACAAAACTACCCCAAATTTAAGGTATTCCATATTCACTCAAAACCGTAGCTCCTGATCACCCACCAATATACTGTATTTACTTTTCTTCTAATCATCCAAAGGTCGCAAAGGTATTTCATGAAATCGCATAAAAAGAAAGGTAAGAATAAAACATTTCCTCCATGAACCTGTGCACACTATCCTACAAATCCACCGGCAGCAGTTGGCATATAAGGAAAACACACGTAGAGAACACATATGGCCGGGACACATGCACAGGAGGGCAGACGCCTAGGAAAAGTTTCTAGCCAGAGTGTATGTGCTCAGCAGCATCTAATGCCACCAGTGCTGTGGGGACATGGATGCCCCGCTTGCTCCTGCATGGCATCCCCCCTGGTTTTATGGTGTGCCATCTCTGCCCAGCACACAATCCCTGCTCAGGGCTCCCCTTTGCTAGACTCACGGCTGCTGCCACACTTAGCTTCACCCGGCATGGGGTTGTGAATCTCTTCTCTGCTTCCATCTTCTGGCTTTTGCTAGAGTCCTCCTCTGGGGAGCCACCTTTTCATCATAGGAGGATGAGCAGGCCTTGACGTGGCTCTTTTAGTTTAAAACCCGGAGGCTTTTCGACAGGCAAAACATCATCATTATCATCTACGTAACACTTTAAAGTTTGCACAGAGCTTCACAAACATTATCTCATTTGATCATCACAACAGCCCTGAGAGGGAGGTGCTGTTATTAGCCTCGTTTATGGATGAGGACTTGTCCAGGGTCACACACAGCTGTGTGCCTGTGAATGGATTTGAAGTAGATCTTACTGTCTTCAGGTCTAGAACTCCATCCGCCACACCACCTAGATGCCCAATACACCCCCTCAACGAATTAGAGAAAAAATCCTTTTGGGCTTTTCTCAAAGTCAAGATTCTGTTTCTCAAACCTTGACTGAAGTTTCAGGAGTTTCCTCACCCCAGGCATGAGCCTCTTTGGAACACACAACAGAGCTGTGCATTAAATCTGTCCTTTCACTAGAGGCTTCACTCTGCCTAGGTGTTAGAAGGTAGCACAGTGGATAGAGCACCAGTTTTGGAATCAGGAAGGGCTGAGTTCAAATCTTGCCTTGACGCTTACTAGCAGAGTGTCATATAAGTCATTTAACCTCAGTTTCTTCATCTGTAAAAGGGGAATAATGATAGCACCTGCCTCCCAGGGCTGTTGTGAGGATCAAATGAAATAATCATGATAAAGTGCTTGGCACATCATAGTAGGTGCTGTATAAATTGGAGTTATTATTGATATCCAATCCACCTTAGAGTCTGCCCTCCTAAACTTCTAAGAGCTTTCAGGGTTCAAGACTTCATTTTTTCAACTGTAAAGTTATTTTTGGTCTTTCAGGCAAATTAGTGAGAGCCAGAAAAGGCACAGGAAGAAAACTAATCCCAAGAGGGCAAGATTATGTCTTTCCTCTCCCTACCTGCACCCCTGTCCTTTCATACTGGGTGGATGTGGCTGCCAAACCTTTCCAGA
>CM053625.1:47821634-47860699 GCA_028646595.1 Phalanger gymnotis | reverse complement strand
GCCATCTTGGCTCCACCCCCTATTTCATTATTTCTAATGGTACAGTAATAATTCATTTGCTTATTCATTCTTCAGTCTATGGATACATTTTTCCTCCATTCCTGTACCATCAACAATAATAACAAAAGTACTGTTAAAAATTTTTATAAAAGAAAGAGACTCATTGGAAAGGAGGGAATGCATTCAAGATGTGGAAGACAGCCAGGGTGAAGGGAAGGAGATCAGAGATGGGAGTATCATGTCTAAGGACAGAGCAAAGGCTGGTGTGGCCTGAGAGTAGAGTACAGGAAGGGGAGCAGTTTCCAGTGATGCTAGAGAAATAGGTAGGAGCCAGATTGTGTAAGGCTTTAAAAGCTGAACCATAGGGATTTTACATTTTATCCTAGAAGCAATAAAAAACCACTGGAGTTGATTGAGTAGGGAAGTCACATGGTGAAATCTGTGTTTAAGGAAAATTACTTTGGCAACAAGGTATAGGTTGGAGTGATTTGGAGACAGACTTGAGGCCAGGAGGATAATTCAGGGACTGTTGTAATAATCTGAACAAGAAGGGATGAAAGCCTGAACTAAGGTGCTACCTAGAGATGGGGTTGAATGGAAGAGATGCTCTGAAAGTAGAAACAGCAGATTTGTCAACTGATGGAATATGTGAGGTGAGGCAGAACCAGGAGTTCAGGATAATGCTGAGTTTCCCCAAGGAGCCCCACCCCCAAATTCTGGTGCTTTTGAGAGAAATAGGAAAGTCTGGAACATGAGACGATTTGGGGGGAACAATAATGAGTTTGGTTTTGGACATGTTGAATTTAAAATCTTTTTTGAATATCCAATTTGAAATGTCTAATAGGCAATATGGGACTGGAGCTCAGGTGAAAGACTGGGGCCTGATATACAGATCTGGGAGTCATCATCGTAGAGATGATAATTAAATCTTTGAGACTGAGGTAACCAGGGAGTAAGTATTCAGGGTAAAGAGAAGGGGGTTCAAGACCGAGCATTAGGGAACACTTATGACACTCACAGTTACATGGTGTGATAAGGAAAATGATCTAGCAAAGTGGAGGGAGGAGTGGTCAGACAGGTAGGAGGAGGAACAGGGCAGAGGTGTGTATTATAAATAAAAATACAGAGTGTAGAAAGCACCCAGGAGAGGAAGTAGAAGCAACAAATATAGACAGCTTTTGTTCTAAGAGTTTAGCTGAGAAGGGGGGAGGAGAGATATAAGGCAATTACTCGAGAGGATGATAGGGTCTAGTGAAGTTTTTTTTAAGGATAGGGGAGACTTGGGCATATGTGAAGGCAATAAAGAAGGTGCAAGATCAAAAACAGGAGAAGCAAGAGTGGGGGGCGGTAACAGAGGATGCAATGTACTGGAGGAGAAGGGAGGAAATATGATCAAGTGCACATATAGAGGAGTGAGCCTTTGAAAAGTAAAGGGCCATCTCTTTGTCAGAGATTGGGGAAGAGGAGGAGAGAGTGGGAGATGAGGACAAGGGGTTTTGAGTTGGAGAGAATAGAAAAAGAGAGAGTTAGGGTTCAATGACTTTAATTTTCTCAGTTGCGTGCTGTGGTTTGTCCTTCATTCTCAAAGAGGACCATGACATCAGGAAGATGATGCCATGGCTTGCAAGCAAATTGGACTTAAGTGAGGGAGGGCTGTGCAAAGTCACCAGTCTCACATCCTCCTCTGGAGCCATCTGGGTCCAGTGGCCAGATATCAATCAGGATGGTTGGAGATGGCCCAGCAATTTTCTCAATAGAGTAAGAGGCAAGGTCCTCAGCTAAAGTGGGGTGGGGAAGAAGAGGTATGAGGAGCTTGGGGTGGGATGAAGTTTGAAATAACTTCTATGTGGAGCAAAAATCAATTAGGGGAATCGATTGAGGATCAACTAGGGAGGAATCAAAGGTCAGCCTTGCTGCCAAGAGGGCCCAGTTGAATTAGGGTAACATGAATTTGTAATGTACCCAGTCAGCAAGGTGATGTGGCTTCCTCTAGCTTTGTTCAGTGGCTTATGAGTAGAACAAGCAAGCAAGGGACTTGAAATCACCAGATGGTGCATAATTGAAACAGTTAACTGTTGGGTCGAGATTGGAGAGGGACAGAAATAAAGTTAGAGCAGGGGTCACGGTCTGAGAAGGAACTGAGGAATAGAGGGACTGGAGGTCTCAATGAGGGTGAAAAATAGGCTTGGGGTGGGTAAGGCATAGGAAAGGGTAGAATTATAGGTGGGGGAACGTCGGTTTCTAATTAGGAAAGTAGGAAACTCGTGGATAATGGCAAGACCTAGGTGTAACCAGTCCTATGTGTGGTTGAGGTGGCATGAAAGAGTCAGTTATGGGATTTAAGGAAGCTAAGGGGGTGGGGGCAGGAACATTCAGAGGAGCTCAGGCTACTTGGGAAGGAGAGCTACACTTTAGAAGACAAGAAAATTGCTACTCTCTAAACCAAGCTAACTAGCTGTGTGATGGTGAGTAAATTGCTATGCTTCTCTGTGCCTCTGTTTCCCACATGTAAAGGTGATCCCCAACCCATCTTAATTCAATGCTTTCCCTCTGTTGATTATTTCCTCTTTATGCTTCACATAGCTTACTCTGTATACATTTGTTTGCACATGGTCTCTCCCATTAGATTGTAAGCTCCTTGAGGGCAAGGGCTCATTTTTGCCTCTTTATGTAATCCCAGTGCTTAGCACAGTGCCTGGCAGTACTTAATAAATGTTTATTGGTTAATTGCTTAGCTCTAACATTTGATGATTTTCTAAGTCAGGGAAAGAGCTTCACTTATCAAGTGACTTTTCAAATACCTCATTACCTTGGCTCTAGCAAATTGAATGGGGAAAAGGACCAAGAATCCATTAAGTTGCTTAACAGGTACCAAATTAAAAACAATTTTTTTTCCTGATCTCTAGAGCAAAAGTGTGAGGTAGTATGTGTAAAATAAACTACCTGTGGAGCTCGCTCTCCATTTTGTAATTTTTTTCTTTCCTTTTTTTTTTTAGGAAGGAAAATAACAATGCAGATCAGCCAGAGATCCTATTTAGCCAGGCCCTTGTTGCTGTGAACTCCTGTGTCCCAAAGGGTTAACAGACAACTTTGCACCATCTTCTAGACAGTGTATATTTGGAGAAAAATCTTCCTGTCCTGGTTTTCATCCCATTCACAGTAATTGATCTCAAGGCCTTTGAGCTTTCTTCCACCAGGCAGGGGGGGATTAAGACCAGTCACTTAAAGGAAAGCGCCAAAATGCCGATCATCTACAGAAATCAATCCTCTCCTCTGTAGTCAGGGATGGGAGGACGAGACCCTTCTGGGGAGGAGAATACTTACACTGCCTTCCTTTGGGTACTGTGGCGAGGAAAGCTCTTGGTATGATAATGTCTATTGTTCTTGCCCTTATAATTTCAATCTGGAATTTCTTCAGTATGGGGAGCATACTGGGAAGGAGTTTTATCAATAAACATCGGCAGCGAACCTGCAGCTTTTCATCGAGAGAATTGCCTATAATGACTTGCCCAGAGTCACACAGGTAGTATGTGCTAGAAGAAGGACGCAAGAGGTAAACTCTTTATCCACTAAGGCAGAATGCCTGTCATTATTTTTATTATTGTCAATATTAGACTGAAGCGCCTGATCTGGGTTGAAGGCAAACAGATTTCTGGCTTATCTCTGTATCTTAGCAGGCTGTGACTGAAATAGTCTATACCTCCCTCTTTATTATTGTCACCCTATGTGAACCTGCCTGTCTTCAATTCAGGCCTCCACTGTCTGTCCAGTCGCTCCACTCTTACTTATGCATATTAAACGGGGAGACATTGAATAAGTGTCTGTCTGAGGACATTTTACCAAGGCGTCCGACAGAGCGTGTTAGAATGAGCTAACATTCTTCTCTGGGCCACCTTTCCAGGATCCAGCACAATTGGGTACCATCGTAGGTGAGCAGCGTCTGAAGTTCACTCTAGGCCACTATCAGAAGGCAGAGCAAACAGGAAAATCACATCAGAAGACCTGGAACCCTTGATTAGGCATCTAAGTTAATGAAAATTTACAGAGAACCAGTCCCATTCAGAGCCTTCTACCCTAACGCCCTGCTTTCTTGGTCGGTGACTACCTGATCCCCATCCCCATCCCTGCCCCCACTATTTTAGCAGTGCCAGCTTCATTTTATTCACAACTCAAGCGTCCAGAGTTGCTCCCAATTTTTTACCTCTGCTTTGCGTACTGTCTTATCCTCATTAGAATGTAAGTTCTTCTAAGGCAGGGTCTACCTTGCTTGCTTGTATTTATATCCCTAGCACTCAGCATAGTCCCTGGTACATCCATCCAATCATCCATCCATCTATCTATCACTATCTTTATCTATCATATATATGTATATATCCATACATGTGTCCATCCCTACCTATACATACATACATACATACATCCTAGCCCCATAGAGTAGGGATGGAAGCCAGGATTAGAGGCACCAAACTATTTGACTGATAGAGTCCTAGCCCCAAAAAGAGACAAAGAAAACCTGAAACTGAAGAGAACTCTCCTGTTGCATGCAAGCAATGCCCCTGACTTTCTGAGAACACGAAACAATTAAAGAACATATTTGTAGGGCAGTATTTCACGTGAATATATTATGAAACTGCTGAAGGAAAACCTTCTATAAGAACTAAAAATGCCATGGGAGTCAACGGTGGAAGGGAACCTGAAGGAGCTAAACCCAGTGCTTATTTTTAAAGAAGTCTGGGCTATGGGGATGGGTGGGGTGGGATGGGGTGAGATGGTCATGTGGTTCTGAAGTGAGGAAGAAAAAGGATATCCCAAGCAGGAGATAGCCCGAAGGAGAGCCACAAAGACACAAATGGACAGGGAGCAGCAGTTTTTCCCTATTATTATATCTGACTATTTTAACCTTACTATCCTTCCTTCCTCACCTCTCTGGAATTTTTCCTCCTTTCAGTTTTCCTCAATTCGATTCAACAAACATTTATTAAGTACATACCATGGGGAAGGCACTGTGCTAGGTGCTGAGTACACACAGACAAAAATTAAACAACCCTTACCTTCACATTCTACATTCTTTTTAAATCCTCCTCAGCTCCCTCTCTTTCCCTCTTTCTTCTTGTTGCTATCTCTTCATCTTTCTTCTTTTCTCTCCTACCTTTCTTCTCTTTCTTTTTGGATCACCTCTGGTCTGTTCAGACAGTTACAGTTGCTCATCCCACCTGAGAAGGTCAAAGAAGAAATATGAAGAGCAGTGGTCTGGGCTATCATCCATGGCTTTCAGTTGGTCATTCCATTCTGCTACAAATATTTGTCTTTAGTGAGTCATAGAATCACAGAACTAGAAAGGGACCTCCATCTAACCTTCTTGGGGGAGGTTCAGGGGGATTAAGTGACTTTCCCAAGGTCACACAGCCAGACACAGAGCTGAGACTTGAACCCAGCTCCTCGTATCTTTTTACTCCCAAGTTCACTACTTTTTATAGTACACTACCCTATATAGGGGAAAGAGGGTTAAACCAAGTCAAGAGAGTCAAGCGATCTGGGCTTTAATCCTGTCTCAAGTACTTTAGCCCTGTGACCTTGGGCAAATCTCTTGACTTTACAATCCCTTAGTTTTCTCATCTGTTAAGGGAAGATACCCACAGAACCTACCTCAGGTGGGTGTTGGAAAGAAAGCAAACTGTACAATCATTTAACTTTAAAACGCTAAAGTTAAATCAATGTTTATCATAAGGTTTCTTTTTTCTTTCTCAATGGGGAAAAGGAGGAGGCGGGAAGGAGAAAATGTGGAGCTGAAAATAAAATGAAATTGAACTAAAAAAATTAAAGTTAAAACTTAGTCATTTGCAAATATTTTACCATATACAACTTCTGATGATTACCAGTCGTTTCAATAAAGACCTAGAAGCCATTCTTTCCAAATCTGCAGATGTTGCAGATAAAGGATTAAATGCTAGAATCTGGATTCCAAAAGATCTTGACTGGATGAAACCAAATTGCTGAACCTTAATGGGGAGTTGGTAGAGGAAAGGGAACAGGTAGGTCAGCATATCCTGGGGCAAATAGTGCCTTTGAACCTTCTCCTTCCCCTCAGGTCCATGTTCAATGCAGCTGGTTTATTCTCCCTGCCTCAATATCTCCTCCCTTCACCCCAGCCCCCCCCCCAGGGGAAGGGCCGATTGTAATGACTGCCACAGGGTATGCCAGCACACCCATCTCATGTTCTCTGCATGACTAGACATAAAGTGTTAGACAAATGTAAGTTATTATTACCATTATTTTTCTCCACAAAACTAAGGAATGAGACCCTTGCATTTCTTCAACTTCCCCTTTTGTGGGTGTGGGGTGAATAGAAGGGGAAGGTAAAAGCTTTTTAGTTCCACCACAGAGGCCCAGCCTCCCTCAGTTGTAATTTTCTCCATCTTGTCTCATTAATAAAAATTATATTTATTGAATCTCTCTATTCAAATAGACCAAAATAGACTCTTTCAATGAGATGGACACTATTCTTTGCAAAAGAGAGAGGAAAGGAAAAGAGAAAAACCACTGTCTTCCAATAGAGTGATTCCACAGCCTATATTACTGCCAGTCAACCTACCAGCACCTATGGGTACAGACTGTGAGTCGGCTGGCACCTGGGTGAATGCCATGGCCCATTAGGCAACCCCCTACTGCGGATACTGATGAGAAGCCCTGAAATCTGGAGAGCAAACAGCAGAACAGGTAAGAGATAATGCAACACCACAGGAGCCCACTGAGCTCTCCTGAAAAATAAACATTAGATTTAATTTCTTTTTCACTTCTGCTGAATGTTCTGTTCCATGCTTGAGCCTGTCGGGTTGTCTTGACCATTATCCTTGTGACTTCTTAGGTCTGATTTCCTCAGCACCAGGAGAGGCACCTGAAGATCCCACAGAAATAAAGATCAGGGCTACAGCCATGTGTCACCACTGTTCCTGACATATCATATAAGATTTATTTCTGTCTTCGTTTTTCTCATTGATTTTCATTTGCTAGAAGAGAACCTAGAGGGCCCTGGGCCCAGGCTTATCTATCTCCATTCTTGGAATAATGTTTCATTCTTCAAAGCCTCCCCTGGTGGCCAGACACAGGTCAACCCCACAGTGCTAGTGATCTCAAAGAATCTTAAAACTTGGAAGAGATCTTTAAAGTTTTCTAGTTCAGCTTTCCGCCCTATGCGAAAAACAAAACAAAACAATACAATACCAACAAAACAAAACAAAACCCTTTACAACATCACTGGCAGATGGCCACTTATCTAGCCTAAATATTTCCAGTGACAGGCTAATGGTTGCTAGGGCATTATTCCTTATTTTGAGCTGAATTCTGCCTTTCTATGTGTTCCACCCAGTCATTGGCCCTAGTTCTGTGAAAACAACCCTTTAAGTGTTAGAAGACAGCAAACACACTTCTACCCATGTCAACCAAGGCCAAACATTACCAATTTTTTTTTAAATGGCTTCCCTTAGGACATGCTTTTTCAAGTTCTTTCATCATCTTGGTCTCCTTGTGAAAAATTCTAGCTCATGATTGTCCTTACAACATCACCCAGAAGTTAACATAACATTTCAGATACTCCCTAACACCTCCAGTATCAAATATAATATCCTCTGTTTG
This sequence comes from Phalanger gymnotis, assembly GCA_028646595.1. Classification (NCBI taxonomy): domain Eukaryota; kingdom Metazoa; phylum Chordata; class Mammalia; order Diprotodontia; family Phalangeridae; genus Phalanger; species Phalanger gymnotis. The sequence goes on along the minus strand of CM053625.1, from coordinate 47,853,067 downwards.
GTAAAGCCCTATATTACTTGGCTCTTCCCACTGCCTCCCCATTCTTATACTCTCCTCATCCTACATTACACCTAGCAATTCAATGATACTGATATCCCTGCTCTTTTTTGCCTAAGACACCCTATCTCCTGACTCTGGACATTTTCTCTGGCTGTTCCTCAATGCTAGAACATTCTTCATTCTCATCTCAGCCTCCTGCCTTCTTTCAACCCCCAGCTTTTTTTGTGACAACCAAACTGATTTGGTTGACATCAGATTCAAGAAACATCCTCCTTCTCTACTGCCCCCTGTATTTTTCTTTTCCTTTTTGTAAAACTGTTATCAACAACAACAAAAAAATTACCGATTGTTTTTATATCACTTTCATTCCCAACTCTCAGTTTTTTTTTGATGTGGGCATCTAACCCATCTTCTCCTTATCCTATGCTGTTACTGCTGATTTTTTTTTGAACCTAAGTGCAGAAATTAACAGTTTCTCCATAACATTTAATCTCCTTAGTTTTAGCTCATTGTTTTAACCTCTTAAGATCTTTGGGGAATCCTAAATCTGCCATTTGATCCTTTCGTTTATCTGTCTTACCTTTGCAACCTCTGCAAATGTGGTAAGAGCATCTTCTAGGCCTTTATTCAAGTACTAATAATCACTGGAGGATATGTACTACATACAAAGCAGAGAGACCAGCCCTTGCGGTCCTTTGCCTCTGCTTACATTCTAAAGTTAAATCTCTCCCACTCTATATAAGCAAAAATAGTATACCAAACAATCAAACATTCATTAGACCCCTACTATGTGCCTGGCACTGTACAAAGATAAAAGTGAAATATTTCCTGCCCTTGAGAAGCTTGTATTCTGTGGGGGAGGTGATAGGAGACATACAGTTAGAAACAGAATGAATACAAGGCAATTTGGGGCGGGGAAGAGGAGGTACTGGCAGCTGACGTCCACAGGAAAGGATTTATGTAGAAAGAGGGAGCAATCTGAGCTTTGAAGGAAAATAAAGAGCCTAAGATTCTAACGTATTGGTATGTCTGACATCTAACTGGCCTTACTTCCTAGTGAGTGTCATCATCTAGGTTTAGCCCTCAGGACAGTTGAGAATTGGGCAAAGTTTGTCTCAGGCACCATTTCTATTCCTTCTCTCATTCTCAGTCTCTCAGGGCTATATAGCATTCTGGCCCTGACTCTCCAGAGACAGACTCCCATATTCTGCTCTCAAATGACGATAGATAACAAAAGGTAATTCAGATACACTAATGTAACTCCTCCTAGAGAAAGATGATACCTTTGTGCCAGCTACATTGTACGTTTTTGTTATTCATGAGATTCAATTGTGCCTGACTCTTTGTGACCCCGTTTGGGGTTTTCTTTTTTGATTTGTCATTTCCTTCTCCAGCTCATTTTATATATGAGGTACTGAAGCAAACAGGGTTAAGTGACTCGCCCAGGGTCGCCAAGCTATTTAAGTGTCTGAGGCCAGATTTAAACCCAGCAAGATGAGTCTTCCTGACTTTAGGCCCAGTGAACTATCCACTGCACCACCTAGCTGCCCTACATTGTGCATAGAAACAATAAATTTTAGAGCTAGAAGGATTTCCAATCCTCTCGTTTTACAAATAAGGAAAAGGAGGGACAGAGAGAAGAAGTGAAAAAAGAAGGCCAAGGGAAGTACCTTTACAATGGAAAGGGCTTTGGCTCTGGAGTCAGAGGCCCTTCATTCATTCTTCTAGTTGTGTGACCTTGAATAAGTCCCTCAGGATCACAGTTTTAGAGCTGGAAACTACCTTAGAGATTGTCTAGTCTACCCCTCTTCTTTTACTAAGGAGGAATCAAGGCCATTAAGTGAAATGGTGAAAGAGGTAGGATTGGAACCCAGGTCCTCTGACTCCAAAGACAACGTTCCAGCTTACAGCACACCATGCTGACCTCTTTGGAACTTATAGTCCTCAGCTGTAAAATGGAGTTTGGATTAGCTGGCTTCTGAGGTCCCCTCCAGTTCCTGAGCTGTTTGTCAGAACAAAGACAGAAAGAATCCAAACACTTCTCACACGTCTCCTTTAAAAAAAAAAAGGGCTTGATACTGATATAAAAAAGCCTAGGAGATGTAGTTTTACTTGGATAGAGGCAAATCCAGTCCTCTTTCAAATAAAACCCCAAATGTATTTGGGGGTTCAGTATTGCTAACAACCATACTACCACGCTGCCCAGGGTTTGGCTTTTGGGCCTGAGAGTTAAGATTCAACAGGCTCTTTTTCTGTCTACAAAAACTCTTCTTCTGTCTGTCACAGGGAGCTGACCCTTCAAGTCTGACTCACACAGGAACCAGTTCTGGCCTGTTTAAGAGCACGGAGCCCCCAACTGCTCAGTTTGGCTACAAGCTATAGGAGAACCTCATGGAGTCTTTCTCCTACGTAGTCACTATGATGGGGAAATCTTTGTTCTCTGGCAAAAATGTGGCTTTCTAAAGGGGTGACTTTTGAAAACATCTATCCGCTTTCATCCTGTTCTGGCTAGAAAAGTGTTATGCTTCAAGCTCCCTCTTGGCTCAGGTCTCTCTTTCGGGAAATAGAAAAAAAACTTCTTGGCTGTTTGTCTGCATCATTAATATCATCACCATCCTCATCATCATCATCAAATAACCATTATTAATCCTCCACTTACATGTGAGGCTAAGCCAAATATTTTTCAAAGCAATTTAAACAGATAAACACAACCTTCTACTCACAGCCTAAAACAGGCAATTCTGAAGACAAAGCTATTTATAAGAGAAGAACCCAAGAAACTAGAGCTGTGCTATCTCTGGGGAAAAGGCAGTAAAGAACACTACTTTAAGCTCCTGTAAGAACCATCCTCACAAACAGGGAGTTAAAGTTTTAAACTCTTTACAAAATGCTGCTGCCCGTATCTGTTAAAAGTGCTGCCCGGAGGTGGAGGGCTATGGATGCACAATATCACATACAAAAGTACTCCTTCCCCTCAGTCACTGTGAATCTGCCCAGCAACAATAATCAAGAGATCTGAGCTCTGTATTGGGATAGACAGCCCACTTTAGGCCCAAGTCACTGATGTTGATTTTCATATCTCAGTGGTTTACTGAATTGTTGTTTCTGTTAAATTTTGAGTTGTTTCAGTTATGTTAGACTCTCCATGACCCCATTTGGGGTTTTCTTAGCAAAGGTAGTGGAGTGGTTTGCTATGTCCTCCAGTTCATTTTGCAGATGAGGAAACTGAGGCAGATAGGGTTAAGTGACTTGCTCAGGGTCACACAGCTAGGAAGTGTCTGATGCCAGATTAGAACTCAGGAAGATGAGTCTTCCTGACTCCAGGCCAGCCACTCTATCCAAGGAATAGGGAAGGTGGGAAGAATATATTCAGTTATTAAGGTATTGTAAAAACAACATGTATCAATAAAAAGATAATTATTAAAAAATAAAAGTGCCATGTAGAGCCTTCCGAACATGTATGTTTCTACCAAACACCTAGAGGGACCGAGTTAGCCAGAAGGCAATTCTCTGCCAAGTTGACTTAAGACACTTTTCTGGATAGGAAGCTCCTTGAGGAAAAGAAGATATCTTTCGTGGTTTTGTACTGTGACAGGAATGTGGGTTAGGAGGTACCAAAAGGAATATAAGTGCTCAAAGGATCCTGAGTCAGGCAAATCATTACTCCCAGCCCGTTGTCCATGTGGCTCCTTTAGTCCCTTGGTGACGCATCAGTGGTTTAGACATAAAGTGGATTGTGCCCCCACCCCCATCAAGAACTCAGAGATTAACCAAACTAAGTGCGTTCCCACTTGGACCCTAGGAGCTAATACCTAAAGAGCAAGCTGATAAATTCATGAACCCTAACCCAGTTGTGACTTTAACAGATTTACATCCCCTCCCACGCCAGCGATGTTCGCCTTTTGAAAGAAGATGTCTTCTAAGAGGCGGCCTGGAAAAGTCAACGATTGACCCAAAGGAATGAATCTCTAATAGCAAATTTTCATACATGAAGCAAAAGAACTTAAGAGACAATACTTGGGGTGGGGGGGCAATAGGATTATGACTGGTAAATAGAATATTCATTGCCTATATGCAAATGATACTACTAAAGTTGTTTGAAAGAATTTATTCCTAATTAGAATAAGCACCATCCCTACAATCTTTCCTACACATAATTTGCACAGTAAAATGTTTTTTTTAAAAAAGATACAAAGATAAATTTCAACACGGCTTGACCGGAATAATTAAAAATTTCAGATTAATAGGTTCCAGATATGTGAGCCTCTTCTTTAGGGATATCGAGCTACAGTAAAGGTTCCCCTTAATTCAGATTATCATCATCTTGCTTTTATTTGCTTCCTCATATTGCTTATTTCTTGATTTCTTTTACTTGCTCCCTGAGTGACTTGGCAGCACTTTGAGCTTGTTCCTCAGTTTCTTGTTCTGTACAGTCAGAGAGAGGCAGTACCTTCCCACCTCTGCTGAAAGCACCTCCAGTTTCCAAAACCAAGCAGAGAACTGGAGAAGAGAAAACAACGTGCCCTGCACATAGCAACTGCTAAAGCATTTTGTCAATGTATTCACCTGGCAAGAAACCAACAGCATCCAAAAAACAGAAACGAATTACAGCAGCCACACGAGGAAAGGTCGCCAAGTTGTGCCTCAGAATCTTATTTTTGATTCAGTGCAGCACACATTTAGCGAGGTCCTATTATGTGAAAGCCTCTGTGCTATATTAATTAATAGTATATTGCAGAGAACTGTAGTCATAAAGAGGCCTGGGCTTGGAGTAGGGAGAGACTTGAATTTGAATTTGGCCTCCAATATGTACTTGCTGGGTCACCAAGGGCAAGGCAGTAGTAGACTTTTCTGCACCTCTGTTTCTTCTTCTGTAAGATGAAGATAATAACAGCCACAGGACCTATCTCAGAACGCTCAAAAATTGTGAGAGTCAGCTGGTAAAGCGGGCAAAGCACACACTGCCTAAATGCAAATGAATGCTACTAAAGTTGTCTGAAAGAATTTGTTCCTAATTAGAGTAAGTACCATCCCTACAATCTTTCCTCCATGTAACGCACCACCTTTTGGCACCTCCTAGGAGATGCGTTGCAGATCTTAAAGTGTCATTTACCTATCAGGCATTTTTTCAGGGCAAAACAGTATGATAATAGGCATTGGGGAAATGCTTTCACATGAACTCTGTCCCCCCCTTTCCCTAAGAAATCATAAGATCATGGGATTTAAATCTGCAGGGGTCCTTAAAGATCACATAGTCCATTTCAGCTCTAAATTCTATGATTCTATGATTTCTAAGAGAGGAAGAATAGTTTTTCATAAGAGGAAACTGAGGCTTAAGTGTCCAAGGTCAAAAAGGTATTAGGGAAAGTGATCAGGAAAGATCTCCAACCAATTTTTTACTTTTAAAGAGGATTAATGTGGGACTTTTTTTTGAGTCAATCAGGGTTAAAGTGGCTTGCCCAGGGTCACACAGCTAGTAAGTGTCTGAGGCCAAATTTGAAGTCGGGTCCTCCTGACTCCAGGTCAGGTGCTCCGTTCACTGAGCCACCTAGCTGTCCCTCATCAGGGACTTCTGAAAGCAGGTCTCTATAGAGTATGCCCATTGGCATCCTGTTAAGAAAAAGACGATTCTATCAAGGATTGGCCTCCAAAATGGAGATTTCTCTAAGATGAACTGCCTGACTTTGAACTATCTTTGGTACCTTCTAGGGGATGGGTTTTAGCTGCTGGGGTTGCTGCCAACATGACTTGGTTGGCTTGGATACTTGGAAGAATGGACTTTTGCTGGTGGACCCTCATCTCAGGTCATCTATAAAAGAGAGTTAACAGCCCACTCATCCTTTTTTCTCTCTTTCCTATTGAGAGAAGTATGGCAGAGCAGAATTGGGTTGGAGGGAGGAGGAAGGAGGAGAAAGTAAAGTCTCCCTCCCATCTCCCTCAGAAGCAATTCATGATTTCCATGGGAGCTCCATGTCCTCACCCACGGTTCCTCGCCTACTCAGTGGGAGAGGAAAGTACCTGAAAATAACCATTCCCAGGCCAAGAGATGCTAGAAGCAGGGAAGACAGAAGAATAGTCTGGAGGAGCACATACTTAGGAGCTATATGTACTCATGAATATGGTCCCTGGGGCGTGGGGGAGGGGGCTGGGGAGTGCTCATTTATAATACATTTTCTGAACCTTTTGTCTACTATTTAGAAAAGAGGAGATTTCCTCAGAAAATAAATGATCCCTTCCAGCCAGAAAAGAGAGATTTCTTGGGCAGTGCTAACTTGTATTGCCTTGAAACTAACCCCAATTTTGTGAGTTCAGGATTCTGGCACCCTGGAGAAAAGAAAGAATTCAGGAGCGATGCAGTGCATTTGTTGCCTTGAATTCTTGCGTGAGGCCGAGAACCAATTTCCCAGAGTAACCTCTTTTTGAGGAAAGACAAGCAAAAGAGAAAGTGATGCTTTTGGAGTCAGTCCCTGAGATCAGAATAAGCTCATGTTAGCTCAGAGCTGGGGAAGAGTCTGGGCCACAGGTTATATATTTAATAAGCAGCAATCAAGATTTGAACCTAGGCTCTCTGAATCCAAATTGAGTACCTTCCCTACTGAACTAGGCTTCTTCCTTAGAGCCTAGTGGATTATAGTCAATTTCAAGAGATCAATGCCATATTTTAATAGCTTATTTCTCACTCTAGAATTAAGCAAAATGGAGCGATATGGCCAACGGCAACTTTAGGCAACTGTTTGTAGTGTTCTAAATATAGTCTTCTTTGGGAAATTTGAGTTCCAGTTCTACCACTTTGTGACCTTGGAAAAGCCACTTCAACTAACTGTGACTTAATTTCCCCATTTGTAAAATGAGGAGGTTGAACTAAATGACTTCTAAAGTCCCTTCTAGCTCTAAACATTCGGTGACCAGAATTTTGTTCCACCTCCTCCAATCTGTCTCTCTCCCTCTTTGTTACCCCCTTCCTTCCTCCTCTCTCTCTTGTTCCCTCTCTTTTTAATCTTTCTCTCCCTAGCTCTCTCCTTCCCTCTGCCCCCTTCCTTCCTTCCAATCTGCTTCTCTCTTTTTTCTTTCTTTCTCTCCTTTCTTCTGGCACTCTTTTCCCTCTCCTTGCCTTCTCTCTCTCTTCTTTTCCCCTGCCTCTTTCCCTGTTTTCTTCCTCCTTCTCTCCCTCTATCCCTCCTCTCTGCTTCTTTTCTCCTCCTCTCTTTACTTCTCTCTCTCTTTTCTGTCCTTCTCTTCCTATTCTGTTCCCCCCACCCACGCCTCAGGGCTGCCAGTGGCCCCCAGTGGCACCTCAGGGCATTACCGAACACAGAAGCAGCGCTGGGGACTGGAGTTGTTACCTTGCCAGCCTTGAATACAGACATTTAAACTTTTGTTTTTTAACCTCTCCCCCTCCAAAAAAAAAAAAAAGATTTCAGAGTTTGATTGATTTTGGATCTTTTATGCATTATGGTAGAATTCCCTAAAAAGCAATGAAAAGAAATTTATGCCTTCTCCAAGTCTTGATACCCTGAACCAACTTGCAGCCCTGTTTGACAAAGTGTGCACTAACCAAATAAAAGAAAGTTCAAATCTTAAAGAAATGACAACTTGGGTTGAAATTTGTTTGGGGTCATTTTGACTTTCTATAGCTCTTACATTTGGGGAAAACAATTTAGAAGAGATCTAAGTGGAACTGAGAAGATAAGTTCCCAGGGAATAACCTTTCTGTGCTAAAGGTTATTTGAAACATGGTATGCTAGAAAGAAGGCAGCTAGGTTGCTGGGTGATTAGAGCACTGGGCCTGGAGTCAGGAAGACCTGAGTTCAAATGCAGCCTCAGATACTTAACTAGCTGTGTGATCCTGGGCAAGTCACTTAACCTCTGTTTGCCTTAATCTACTAGAGTAGGAAATGGGAAAGCCCTCCAGTGTCTTTGCGAAGAAGGCCCCATGGACCATATTGTGAGCTGTGGTCCACAGGGTCACAAAGATTTGGACACAACTTAATGACTAAATAACATGCCTGAAGGAACACTAGCTCTACAGTGAAAGGACCTAGGTTCAAATCCTGCCCCGGATGCTTACTACCTTGTGACCACGGACAATTCATCCAATCTCACTGGGCCTCAATTTCTTCATCTATAAAATGAAAGGGGTTGGAGTAGATGGCCACTGAGGTCTATTTCAGCTCTAGGTCTATGGAGACGCTTTGGAGATTTCTATCGGTGACAAGTAGGACCAGCCTTATGAGAGGATGAAATATTCATATTCCTAAATGATTTGCCTATAGGGGTTCTAGGAAGGGCCCTTGACCAGTAATCTCTACCACAGGCTCTACCTATCACTCATAACTGAAGTTCCACTGTCAATGTTTTATTTCTCTGGGCCTAATGTGAGAAGATGGCTTTGGGAGTCAATGGCCTGGGTTCAAGTCTACTAGCCATGAGACCCTTGGGCAAACCACTTCATCTCTGTGAGCCTCACTTTACTTCTCTGTAAGACAGGGTGGTCCCTCTAGCTCTATGAAAATGCACCTTAGCTATCCTGGCATTGAAGAGGTATATAGTCCTGTCTTGAAAAGGCAAATAACTCTAAGGAAGAGGACACATCAGATTCCTAACATCTTAGTGTCAAAGACTTTATCAGGTCATGTTCCTCCATGTCAAGGAAGAAATCAGTCATGGTAGATGGCGTGAAACTGAATAAGAGTACTCCAAGGACAAGAAAAGACTTAGAAAAAAAGAATTAATCATTTAGTAAGTATTTACTAAGTACCTAGCATGTGTTGGGCACTGTGGTAGGCATTGACAGAAGGAGACAGTGAAGGCTCCTTCTCAGGCCTATCTTTGGTGACCATCTAGAAAAATACAGAGGACTAGGGAAAAAGGAAGACCAATATTACCCATTCTTGGTGAAACTCTACCCTGCCATCTTTTCCCTATTCCCCATCCCAACCTCAACCCAGTTCAAACCATATATGAAGGGCCCTGGAGGGCATCCACTATTCTTTCCCCCCCACAGCATCCAGGCCCTGTCCAGGCCCAGAAAAACTAACGAACGGTCTAGTATCTGCCTTGTCTGATTTGGCTGGGAGGCAGCGGAGCACAGGAAATTAAAAGTGGTTATTAGATTACACAGGGCTGAACTAGCCCAGCTCTCTTCATCTCTCTTACGCCTACTCCCTCTCAGTCAGGGTGGGAGGGGCGGGACAGTAAAGGAAACTCAGATACCTGATCTGAGAGAAGCAGATGAGTTTGAGTAGAACCTATGGGACAAAGCCTAATGCAGAGGAAAAGAACACTGGGCAACAAGTCAAGAGAATGGGCTTGCTGCTACCCTTCGATTCAACTCAGCAAGCATTTATAAGCCTTCCCCTCACGAGCCCCAATTCTTTTTACTAGCCTGGACAAGTCATGTGCATACAGATATGTCGATTTCAATATTAATATAAATAGAGAAAGAGTAGTTCGAGTTGGAAAGACCTTCATCATCTCATATCTCTTGAGGTCCCCTCTGGCTCTCTGAGAGCTATGATTCTATGTGAAGGGAATGTTGTAAAAGGAAGACAGTCTGGCCCTCCTTTCCATTCTGAATCCTATTTTGTTTGATCTGCTGACCTTTTCTGGAAACACTTTAGGGCTTTTCTACAGATGCAATTTATTTCTCCCAAGAGAAATGCTATGAGAGGTAGCTATACCCCTAAGGAGCAAGGGGAAAATGGGGATGAATAAGTTGCAAAGAACAAATTGATCAGAGTAAAAACATAAAATTTAGGCAATAGCAGCTACTATCTATATAAAATCCAGCACTTAAATGTGCACTGTCTTGTGGGTCTTCTCTATTTATTTTGTGGGAGAGAGTCCTGTCTCTCCAGAGGCCAGTTCAGTGAGCTGAATTCAAATCTGGCCTCACACACTACTAGCTGTGTGACCCTGGGCAGGTCATTTAACCTCTTTCTACCTGTTTTCTCACTGTAAGAATGGGGTTTAAATAGTACCTCCCAGGATTGTAGTGAGGCTCAAATGAGATATTTGTAAATTGTTTAGTAAAGTCCCTGGCACATAGTAGGTAATTAATAAATGTTTGTTTTTTTCCCTTCCTTCCTCATTAGATTGGAAACTCCTTGGGAGAGGAGAACATGGATTAAGTCTCTTAGCTCTCCTAAGGACCAGCTCAGTGCTAGACACATAGCAGGGGCTCAGTACATGAAGGTTGAAATGAAATCAAATTATCCTTCAGAACTTCTACCTTTCTGTGGTGCTACTGCTAAGTCCTGGATCTTTATCTCCTTCCCTGTGGCAGCCTGTAGTTGTTACCTCAATTTACATTTGTTTTGACAGCAGAAAATAAAGTGAAATGAATAGCATTTTATTTATTTCATCCACATAGAATAACATAGTCTCAGGGCTTCCCCCCACCCTTCACCATGATTCCCAGGGCCATGTTCTTTGTATTAATATTCCACATGATTGGATCAAATGAATTGATTGAATGACAAAAGACTTTCTAGTACAACTCCCTCACTTTACAGGGGAGGAAACTGAGGCACATGAAGGTTAAGCAGTTTGCCTCAAGTTATAGGAGTATAGATTTAGATCTGGAAGAGACCTTCGTTCCTCCACAGCAGGAACTAGTTGATTCTAATCTTCATATCTTCAACATCACAGAACCGGCCACCTAATAGGTGCTTAATAACTGCTTATTAATTGATTTAACCCTCTCATGTTAAAGATGAAGAAGACTGAGGCCCAGGGAGGTACCATGACTTGCCCAAAGACAGAGGCAGGATTTGAACCCTGGTCCTGGGGCTCCAAAGCCAGTACTTTGTGTGGAACCATACTATTTCTATCATACAGTGAGTAGAATGACTCCTTATTGTCTGTGATTTTGCTAACACCACTGATATCTTCTATTTTATCCAGTTGGCATATAGAGACTTCCTTGTACTGGTATGAATTTTAGTTGGTCACCCTCCATCTGCATTCTAGGGGTCTCCTGAGAACCAGTGCCCTGAGGTGTCCAACACTTATTCCTCTCCTTCTCTTCCTTTTCCTCCTCCTCTTCTTGTTCGTCTTGGTCCTTTTCTGCCTCCTTCTCTTCCCAGTCAGGTTCAGATGCCTCAGTTTGCTTTTTAGAAGCTCTCTTTGGTTACCACTGGCTGCTAGTGGAGTCAGAATGGAAAGTTCCAGGGAGACGTCCCTGATTCCTTCTCTGGGGAAACAAGAGGGTTTCTTGCAGTTGGTGTAAGTTTACTCTGGGAGTAGAGCCCAGCGACAAGACAAGAGCAAGGACTGGTGCTGAGTTTTTTATTGCTCCCCTCAATGCTTTCTGCCCCAGGTTAGGACTCCGGAGCTCACACACTCTAGTAACACCACAGCAAGGGTGAGGTTTCCCACCAGCAGGCCTCTCCTGGGTAACTTTGGTGTCAGTCTTTTCCTTGGCAGCTGTTCTGGCCTCCCACTGCTTTTCCACATTCCTCCTTTGTGTCTGGGTCACAGTTCTTCTTGGGAAGAGCAGGCCAAGGGGACACCCTCAGCACGCTGGGGTAAAACTATGTCTTTCCTGGAATGCAGAAAGATGTCTTGCTGGGGTCTTGGGAACTACTGTACTATTCACTCCCTGTCTATGTCCTATACAGAGTGGGCCCACAGGCCCGGAACACAAAAATGTTTTTAATAGGTTTGTCTGCTTCACAGGGTAGAAGTATGGTGCTTGAGTGGGAATTGATGGCTTCATCCCACCTGCACCCCCTGTGTCTTCCACCTTCTTTGGAAGAGAAATATATGAATGAACAAAAGAGTGAATAGAATTTATTCATTTCTTACTATATGCCAAGCACTATGGTAATATAGTTACCTTAGGTAGGGAAGAAAAAAACTAGAGCCATTGGAAAAGTTAGAATTGGTCAATGAGGAAAGTGATAGATTTCTTGAGAACACAATAGAAAGAGAATCAGATATAAAGTCATAGGAAAGGCATTCATATCCCAGTTTTGACACAACCTGTGTGACTCCTCCACCCCACCCCTAAGGCAACTCAAACTTCTATTTGGGCCTCGATTTCCTCATTTGTCAAAAGAAGGGGTTGGACCAGATAACCTCTGAGGTCCGTTATAAATCTAAATCTATGATTCTATGAAATCATGAAAAAGGAGAGTCCTAAATGCCCATTCGATCAATAAGAGCCATGCTGTTCGCTTTGCTTATCAATAGCCTTAGCCAACGGTCTCCATTCCATTGTGGTAGATAGAGATGACCTTTATGTAGAGTAGTTCCCCCCCTGTAGAAAACATTCAGTACTTCAAGAATCCAGTTTCATTTGTGGGAATGCTCTCTGTACCAATGTATATGGCAATCTCTACCCTCCTTATAATGAATCAGCATGGCCAAAAACAGCTATTATCTATCTAATGGCTAAGCTTCTGTAGTCTTTCTTATCCCAGTCAGGTTGCTACTTGGATGAATGACTTAAAGGATATTCCTGGGATCATAGCAAAGTCTTGGTAGGATCTGCTGCAGTTAGGTAGAACCTATCAGGGCCTTTGTTCTATTGGCATAGCAATAGTAAACCCAGGATCACCTCTATGTCATGATAAGAGGAGGACTTTAACATTAGGCTCTGGATAATTTCCTCCAATGAGATATAGATAGATATAGATATAGGTATAGATATAGATATAGATATAGATATAGATGATATAGATATAGATAGATGTAGATGTAGATATAGATATAGATACAGATACAGATATAGATACAGATATACGTGTAGATGTAGATGTAGATGTAAGTGTAGGTGTAGGTGTAGGTGTAGGTGTAGGTGTAGGTGTAGGTGTAGGTGTAGATGTAGATGTAGATGTAGATGTAGATGTAGATGTAGATGTAGATGTAGATGTAGATATAGATATAGATATAGATATAGATATAGATATAGATATAGATATAGATATAGATATAGATATAGATATAGATGTAGATGTAGATATAGATATATAAAGCCTAAAAGCTCTTAGAGCCATGAGAAGGGGGAGCTAGATGAGGGAGTTCACCTGAGGTATGACTGCTAGAGGTGGGGTTGGGGTCCTAGTACACCCAAGGATACCTCAGGTTTTCTTTTCTGCTGAAGACCTGGCTACTCCTGAGAGTGAAAGGGAAAGGGGTGAAGGACCAGAGGCTCACAGTATCTTCTGAGGGGAGAAAGTGTGCCTTGAGATGAGACTACTATTAGTTTCAAGAAAAGAGTTAATTGGGTTACATGCCCTGAGAGAGTACAATTGACATGTTCCAGATTTTGGTGGCCTAAGTCAACACTCTGGTGGCCAAATCCTAGTTATGTCTCTGGGCTTAGGCATCTATTGGAAAAGTTTTTAATCTCAAACTATTTGCATTTCTGGAGAAGGAAATGGCAAACTACTCTAGCATCTTTGCCAAGAAAATCCCAAATGTGGTCACAAAGAGTCAGATATGACAAAAATGACTGAACAAATTTTCATTTCATCCAATGATCATCCCAACTATCTTAATTTATTGATTGATTTCAAATTTAATTTTAACTTTTCTCCAATGAAGTACATATCCAATGCTATCTTTACTATGATATAAAGTAAGGAGCCACATATAGGATATGATTTCTTGGTCATTAAGGTTTCTCTGTCCTCTCCTCCAAAACAGCCAAAAATAAAAACAAACCTTTCTCCCCACCCAAACCCCGCCCCCAACACACACATGCACACACACACTCCCCTACTGAGTGTTATCTAAATGTTCTTTTCCAGGTTCCAAAGGCTCAAAATTCAAGTACTCTTGGAGGAAGGAACACATTGACTTCAACTCCCTTACCCTAAGGGGAACATGGCAAACCTTAGCTAAAATGAGTTTGGATAGGAAGAGGGCAGAAAGGACAAACAGATTGGTGCTTGGTTGGGATGGGGTGTTTGAATGGTGAGGAGGAATTATCACAAAGGAAGAAAAAGAGCGAGGAAAGGGCAGCCAAAGAAGTAATTTTGTCCATGCCCCAATTTTACCAAGGTTGACCCTGGTAATAAGACTGATTATTCAAACCATCAGTGGAACATTGGCTCCAAGTAAAAGTTCATGATCTATATTTTACAAGGACCTTGACTTAAAAACCTACACTTTGTCATCCTAAAGCCAAATTGCAAATGGCTCCCAACCTACCCAGGATCCTAGAATTTCAGAGCTTCTATAGAAAATGCTTACATTTCTATGATTCTATAATTAGATATGTATTGACATAAGACAGTAACATAATATTCAAATGGAGCTGTGATCTTAATTTGGACCTTTGCTCCAAACAATGCATATCATAATCCCCTCAGTGTCTGAACCTAGATCATGTCCTTTCCTACATTTGCCATGCCCAATGCTCTGAAGACCTCCCTTGTTTTCTCCTGACATCCTGAACCCATCAAAGGAACCCCCAGGCTGTCTACTTGCCATCGCTTGCCCTCATCACACGCCAAGACCATCTTCTATTTTCTATCCTACATTTCCCTAATGATATCTTTCTACTTCTGTTCTTTGACATTCATCATTTGTTACACACTGCTACCTGAGAATAACATGCTAACAGTTTATACAAGACTAGTTCTGAATATCAGCCATGTGGTGGGAAGAGGATGGAAATGGACATCAAGAGACTTGGCTCTGCTCTTAACTAATGACGTGGCTTTAGGCAAGTTGCTTCACATCCCTGAGCCTCTTTTCTTCCTCTGTAAGATGAAAGAGTTGGAATGGATTGGTCTCTAAGGTCCCTTCCAGCTTCCAAAATTCTATGACTCTTAATTTATTCTGGCATGTACCCATTATTATCCAGGTAACTGTGGCAGGAAGCCATTATCAAAGGATGATGTGTAGACCTCAAAAGGGATGAGTGACCTGCTGTGAGTAACAGGGAAATGTCCAAGGAATAGACAAGAGACACCCATTAGCACTCAGTCTTGTAGAGTTATTAGCCCCATTCATAACTGGAAGTGTGTTTACCGGTTCAGATTTTGTTGGCACAAAACATTAACCAATCTTATTCTCCGTATTGAAAGCCAGTTAATGTTCCTAAATTGTGTTTCAGATCACATGGCTTCTGAGCCAAGAGGCAAAAAAGAACAGGGACAGGTTCTCATAATTATTAGTCTGCCATTGTGGCAACACCTGGAATGAGGACATGTTGGTTGGGCTGATGACTGATCGACCCCCAAGGCCTACAAGTACCGTGAATACAGCTTCCTACAGAGCTCTTTCTCTACTCCCCACCGAGCCCCTCCACATCTTCTGCTAAAATGGGGTTACTGTAAAGGCCCAGGTAATATTGAATGCTGCTGCCTGCCAATTAAACAGCACATTACAAGCTGTTTATACAACAAACACCCTCCAAGGCAGTCAAGCTCCATTGCCCAAGTGTTACAAACAGGGATACAGAGAGAGTACACAACGGGGAATTGCTTCAGGTGGGTTTGATATCAGAATGGAAAAATTCCTAACCTCAGATATTTGCTAAATCCACAGAATTAGAACAGAATTTTCCAGACCTAGAAGGACCATAGAGGTCAACTATTCCAATTTTTTAATTTTACAAAAGAAAAAAATGGAGACCACAGAGAGGAAGGTTACAGAACAAATTAGTGGCAAAACTAGAAACAGAACCCATGTCTCCCAACTCCTACCCTATGGCTCTTTTCAGTTATGCAATTATTTCTCCAATCTGATCCAATGAAGCTTTACTAAGAGCCTACTATGTGAAAGCCCTAGGGATGCAAAGACAAAAATAAAAACAAAACAACAAAAAAGAACAAAGCCCATTCTCTGCCATTAAAAAGCTAACATTTTATTTGGGGATACATCATGTAAAGTGCTTAGCACAGTGCCTGGTACAGAGTAGGCACTAAATAAATGGCTATCCGTTTCCTTTATTTAAGCAAATGAGTATATATGTGACAATTTAAGGAAGAGGGAGAGGGAATGATGACTAATAGTTTGAGGGATACCAAAAAGTGACATATGAAGGAAACTAGGAGTCCAAGAGGCAGAGGTGACTAGGGAGCATTTTCTAGGAACAGGGTCAGCTTGTATAATGACATGGAGTGGGAAATGGAATAGAAAGTTCAGGGAACAGTAAGTGGGCCAGTTTGGTTAGACTATATATAGTGGGGAAGCTAGGTAATGAAATGGATAGGGCACCAGCCCTAGGGTCAGGAGAGCTGAGTTTAAATCCAGCTTCAGACACTTACTAGCTGTGGGACCCTTGGCAAGTCACTTAACCCTGATTGCCTTCAAAAAGGAATATGGTTAGAATATAGAGAATATGAAGGGAAATAAAATTGACCAAGTAGACTGGAGCTAGATTATGAAGGGCTGTAAATGCCAAGCTTAATACTTCATATTTTCTCCTGGAGGCAGTAGAGAGCCACTGAAATTTCTCTTGTTGGGGAGAAGTATGGTCAGACTTGAGTTTGAGGAATATTATTTTAGCAGACTTACGAAAGGTGTCTTGGAGGGACAAAAGACTGGTAGTCAGGAGCCCAATTACGAGGCTATTTGAGTAATCCAGAGGACACATAATTAGAAGTGAAATAGGATGGTGGCTACAATGTAAATGAAGAGAGCAGGACAAGTGTGACACATTGTGGCAGAATTGACCCATGTTTGGCAACTGATTACATGGGGATGAGGGAGAATGGAGAGTTGACTATGTCTCTAAGGTTGCAAATCTGGCTGACTAGAAGGATACTGGAGTTATCAGCTGAAATTGGGATTCTCCAAGGAAAGAATTTCTTCTAAACCTCTTCCCTCATCCTGTCATATTCTTTAAGTCACACACGATTGAGTTCCCTCTCTACCAATCAACAGTGCCATTGAGCCCAGGCCCTAACAACTTTTAACTTGAGTAGCCTTGATCTGGTCTGTTTTCAGTAGAAGAGAAGTATGTGTTCATAATGATGATGAGACACAGTTCATCTCTCATCGGTAGAAGCCTGTACTTTTTGGACTGTACAATTAGAGAAAGGTCTAGTCCACCATTAAATATTATGATGGAAACTGCTCCTGCATTCCAAGAAGGTACAATTCATTCAAACTTTTCTAATGAAGTCATTTACCACTCCCCCACCCTTCCTTGTTTTTCTACCTCTAGAGACACTCAGGCTGTGTCTACACAATTCCAAATAGCCAAATGGAATTTTAAAAATAAAATGAAATCAGTTATCTGGATTTGGGAAAGATATCCATCTCCTCTGCAGTTTTAATTTTCTATGTATGTGTTTGAGGTCATTGTAGACACTGACAGTGGCAGACTCTCATGTGGTTGTAGTCAGGAGGGCAATCACAAAGTCCCACATCCTCCACTGCAAGGCAACAGCTACTGTAACACTGGCTTCCTGAAGGCCAGTACCAGGACTTCATTATCATTCCTTCCTAGTGCTGTCAAGGCCTCAGAGAAATAGAATTAAATCATTCTTTTCCATAAAATTATTAGGGATTCCATCAGTCAGAGGATCAGGACAATCCACGATTCTTTGACCATGGTCATGCATGGAGCTGGGCTTTTGCATTCTGAGAGTTCCATAGTTGTTTTAAATCTCCAGTTCTGTTTTCTCCCCTGGACAGTCTAAATTCCACAATGCTTCAGGATGAAGTAGGTCCACTAAATAACAACTATTTACTTATTATCAAACCCAAACACTGTATTTCAAAGCAAGTTATGTACTTTCCATTTGGCTAAAGTGATTTCTTCTTCCACTTACGGACTCCCTATACCAACCTCAGCCTCCCTCTCTGTAAGGTTTTTACTACTCAAGCCTGACCAGAACAGGTATTACTATTTTCACTTTACAGAAGGGGAAGCTAGGGCCCAGATAAAAATGACATGCCTCAGGTCACAGAGGCAATAAGTAGCAAAGCTACTGGGATTGGAATTTACATCTGTTAACTCCAAGCCCTCTGCATTTTCTACTCTATAACTGTCAGAGAAAGAGGAACCAATCAGTGAAGCTTGGGCTAGGCAAAAGAATTTCATGGCTTTATAGCAAGTTTTCCTAGCTCACAGTTCTGAGTCTATAGAGGAGAATAAGTAGACAAGGAAAGTGGAGGTGTTGCATTTAGATACTGTCTTCTACCTTCTTACCAAGATAATTCCTTCCTTTAAAAACCTTTGCAGGCAAAATTCTCTCACAGTGCTTATTACTATTATTCATTTAAATAAGAAAAAAAAATTATGTGTTCCTGAGTTCCTAAGTTAACATCCATTTTTTAAAAACAAATCCCATTTAAACAGACGTGCTTAATTCATTATCAATAGGGAGACTTCCGGACTCAGGCCTGTGCACTAGCCACTCTTCCCAACTTTTGCCCAGACTAAGTTGATTTCTGCCTTTATCAATCTGTGGATTTAATTTTTTTTCTTTTGTCTCTTTCTTAGCTAGCTAACTGCCCTTTACCCTTTACTTTGGCATCCTAGGCCCCAAATACAGACCACAAGAAGCCAAATTACTGCCCCACCCTATCCCGAAGTATTCTTCCTTCAGTAATCTAGAGGTAACCCTGTATGGAGCCCAGAGCTACTATCCCAACCCAAAACAACCCCACACTCCACTGCTTCCTGTGCTGGCATAGAGAGAGGGAAAGGAGGAGAAGGGAAGGTGGCTTCAAGATAACCCAGGCTGCCGTCCTAGGGAGCTTATCCATCCCTACTCCCCTTGCCAGACTGACCACAGCAGCCACAACCCAGCCTGGTGGTCCACTGTTGGTCACTTAGGACTGCCTTAGGATGGAGTGGGTAAGCTAGGAAGGAGTTGATCATCACTTCCAGGGGACCATCAATCAAATTATTTATTTTTTTTCTCTTATTAGATGAGAACTAAATCATGTAGCCATTCATACAACTGTGAATATCGTTGTAGGGTAACTCTTCTCTGTGTTCACTCAGTTGATTGTAAGGAGGTGGAAATCCACATCTATTCTTAAAAAATGCAAAGAAATGTCTTCTCTGGTGAAGTAGAAATATTAAATGAAACTCTTTATAAAGGTGAATTCTAGTAATCCAAATGGGCATGTTCTAGGTTATGACTGGATTGCAATGGTAGAAGAGGCCCTGTAACCTTTACATTTTGCTACTAAACCTACCATTTGATTGGCCCCATCCCTTAGATAAAGAGCAAAAAGAGAAATGAGAGAATACTCAAAATTATGTCATTGTGCTTTAAGGAAGCTCCTTTCAGAGTACAGTGAATTCACTGGAAACAGCTTCCAGTCTGCACAGCCATGGTCACCACCATCCCCCAAAATATTATTGCTCAAGGCTCTCTGGGCAAGCTGCTCTGCCTGACCCAGTTAAGTCTAGTCCATTCCTTCTGCTTTCACTGCCCCCTTCAGACCTACTCACCTATTAAAAATCACATCATTCATCTGAAGAATCTGAAGAGGCTACTATGTTCAAGGCACTGAGCGAAATGCTAAGCATATACAACAATGACCAAAAGCAGGTCTTTGGGTGTCCCACGTAGGTACCTCTGTCTTAGGTGATCTGGGTATGCACCAAGGCCCCATTATACTTATATTTATAGCCTGACATAGTTACAAAACACTGGATTAGCTTATTTGATCATCACAACAAAATGTTATTATGCCCCCTATCCTGGAGGCAACTAGTTGGTGCCGTGGATAGAACACTGGGCCTGAAGTCAGGAAGACCTGTCTATTCCTAGACACATTACCTACGTGGCCCTGGGCAAGTCATTGAACCTTTGTTTGCCTTAGTTTCCTTGTCTGAAATATGGGGATAATAATAGCACCTACCTTCCAGGGTTGTCATGAGGATTGAAATCAAATGAGATAATAACTGGAAAGCACTTAACACAGGGCTGGCACATAGAGCCCACCAAAGAGAGAGCTTGTCCCCAGACCTTCATTGGGCAGGGGTGAGGGAATCCTTATGGTAGAAATGTTAGCTGTTATTATTAGTTGTGTGACCCTTCACAAGCCATTTAACCTCTGCCATCTTAATTTCCTTAATTATATCATGAAGATAAGAGAAGCACTTACCTCACAAGCTTATAGTTAGGATCAAATGAGATGATATTTGGAAACTGCTTATCACAGTACATGGCATTTAGTGTGTGCTTAGTATGTCCTTCTTTGCTTCTTTCTTTCCTGTTCTTCTTCCTTTTCTTCTGCCCTTCCTCCTTCCTTCCCTTCTTCCCTCATTCAATCTCTCCTTTTTTCCTTCTTTCCCTCCCTTCCTTCCTTTTCTCCTGCCCTTCCTCCTTCTTTCCCTTCTTCACTCATTCCTTCCCTCATTTCTTCCTTCTTTCCCTCCTTCCTTCCTTCCTACTTTATAGAAGGAGAAACTGAAACTCAGATTTGCCCAAGATCATATACTGAGGAATGAGCAGAAACGGAAATGGAGTCCAGGTCTTTGTAACTACGACTCTTGTTCCTCCCTTCACAGGCTTGGGGAGTTGATTTTCCTTCAGGGATTGAGTGAATTAAAAAGCATTTATTAGGCTATTACTATGTACAAAGCACTGTGATACCAAGAGAAAAGTAAGGCCGTTCCCGTTTTCAATGAGCTCACGTTCTAGTAGGAGGAGACATCACACGAAGGAGGTTTAGTTTCAAGTCATATAGAAAGGCCTAGTGGTCCTTAGAGTACAACGGCAGGCCAGATGGTAATATATTCTCTTTAATATCGTTTTCATTAATTAAACCCTGTGAGTCCTGATGCTGATCCATTGGACAGTGCCAAGGATTTCCGTATTGGGGATTTGTTTTTCTGGGTCTTCTGTGGCTGCTGCAGAGGCACTCATCAGGTTGCATCTCCACAAGGGTTGCTTCCCTGGTTGATGGTTGTTGGGGGACCAGGGTCAATGGTATGGAGGTGGAGCAGGGATGTTGTCATTCCCTGGGCTCTTGAGCTTACCTGCCTCTCAGTGGTAATTGGTCAGTAAATTGATATATGGGTTGCAGGGTTGGAGGGTCCCTTCTCCAAAGAGGTTGTTCCCCTTCATAATTATTTGGAGGTTGTGCTAGAAGCAGAGTCAATGGTATTGGGTGAGGGTCCACTGCTTTGGGTTTTTTTTAAAGAACTTATTTGAGCTACTAAATAGTCTAGAAAGGAACTAGGGAGTAATCCTTGGCAACAGTGACCCAATAGTGTGTTGAGTCTAGGGTGATGTCTAAGAATGCGTGGGACCCAGAGTTGTATATATGTTAAGGATGCCCAGCATGACAGCATTTCAGAACTGGAAGGAACTTTATCAACCATCTACTCCAGGGGTGGGGACCCTGTGACCTCAAGCCCACATGTGGCCCTCTAGGTCCTCAAGTGTGGCCCTTTGACTTAATACAAACTTCACAGAACAACTCTGGGTTCTGCGTTTGTTCTTTCAATTTTGGATTAGTCAAAGGGCCACACTTGAGGACCTAGAGGGCCACATGTGGCCTCAAGGCTGCAGGTTCCCCACCCCGATCTACTCCAACAAATCCCCCCACGAAAAAAAATCCTATAACAGCATAACCACAAATGGTCATCCAACCCTTGCCCAAAAGACCATTAATGAAATTGAACCTAGTCTGTCCCAAAGCAGCCATTTCACTTCAAATTCTCGAAGACACCTATCATGTTACCCCTCCCCAGATCTTCTCTTCTCTAGTTTACACATTCCCAGTTTCTTCATCCAATCTTCAGACAGCTACTTTGCCATCCCAGTTTCCCCTTTCTAGACATTCTTTGGCTTATCAACAACAAAGCTGGCACAGTAGATAGAGCACCAGGCCTGGGGCTAGGAAAACCTGGGCTTAAATCCAGCCTCTAACACTTACTGGTGTGATCCTGGGCTGTTACATTTCTGCTTGCTCCACCATCTTGAAGAGATACTCAAAAAGTCTGTGATGGCTTCTTAATGGGTCTCCCAGCTTCTAGTCTCTTTCTTTTCCACTCTATCAGCTAAACCGATCACCCTAAAGTACAGTTGTGATTATTTCACTCTTTTGTTAAAGAACCTTCAATGGCTCCCCACTGCCTCTTAGAAAAATATATATGTTTGGCTTGTAAAACCCTTTACAATCAGTCATTCATTCAGTCAGTAAATATTTCCAGACTTATTTCACACTATACCCTTATATACACTCTGAATTCCAGCCAAACTGCCCTTATTACTATTTCTCATCTACAACAATCAGTAGCTATGTGTTATAAGTATTTCTTGCCTCTGGGCCTATACACAGGCTGTGCCTGGAGTATTTTTCACTTCCTTGTTTTGTAATCCCCAGATCCCTTAAAGGCTCAACCTAAGTGCCACCTAAATTAAGACTTTTTCCGAACTCCCCAGTTGTTAGTTTTTTCCTGCTCCCTCAAATTATCATATATATACTTTGTACATCTTCTTACTCAGCTGTGTATGTATTGTATGCCCTCCCTGCCTCCCCCATGTAATGTAAACCGAAATTGAATTGTTTATTTTTTTTATCCTCGTATCCCAATGGTATTGTGACTTGCACGTATCCAATGTTTAGTAAATGCTTCTTGAATCAAACTGAATGGAATTGAATTTAAAAAAGGCAAAAAACATCTGAGGGATGTATGTAGAAGTAGAAAAGGATCATGGGATAATCTAGTTTACCTTAGTGGTGGTGACTAGGGTTACAGGTGTGTTGGGGACACACACACACTCCTACAGAGTTTATATATGTGTGTATCTGATGCATACATGTACATGTGTCCACATATGTATGTAAACACACACCCTTCTGATTTTGTTTAGCACTAGATGGAAGAACCCCTTCCTTCCCCATTGTCCCATCCCTACAGTAAGAGCCCTCCTCCCAAGTGGGGTCCAGGGACAAGCTCCTGCTTTGCTGCATTTTGGGGACAGCTTTGTCTGGGAAAGTAAACCAAGGCTGTGAACTCAGAAACACTGAGAAAGACTGGAAAGGAAATAGGTTTAGTGCTCCCCCGGTGAAGACAGTTTCTTTTTCGTCTTCCAGGCTTCCTCAGGAGAGGAATTCACCCTAAAAGACATCACCGAAGTCATGAGTTTTCCTGTCGTCGACCCAAATTTATGGTTTGGCATCAGTTTTCACAGAGCAGCCCTTCAGCTCCTACACTCTGCCCTTTTCTGCCAGCAGCATCCGCCCACCCCCTGCTCCCTGCAACATTACAGCAGCTTCTCATGGCCCCGGTTCTGGACTTGGGAGGGAGTGGTTTAGTATCAAATTCTATGATTCTACCTACAAAGGGCTGGGATTTGTTCTAACCAACTGGAACCTGTCTAACCAGATGGGGATGTCTTCTCCAAAGTAAGTCTCTGAGTTCCAGAAACTATGTATTGCTAGGTATATAGCAATCGATAAGCATTTATTAAATTCCTTCCATCTTCTAAGAAATGAACAAGGCACTGAGGATACAAAAAAAAATTAAACTTAAGGAACTTTATCTTAAGGGGGGACATGCAAACATACATAAAATAGGCATATACAAAATTAATGGAAGAAGGAAGTGCTAGTAGTAATTGAAGGTTGGGGTGGGGAAGGGTTGGGAAAGACTTCATTTGAAAGGTGCCCCACGGGATGAGATTCGAAAGAAACTAGGGATCCTAAGAGGTAAAGGTGAGAAGGGAGCCCCTACATTTCTGGCATAGGGGACAGCCTGTCCAAACACACAGAAACAGGAGGTGACATGTTATATGTGAAGAGCAGCAGGAAGGTCAGTTTGATTGAACTGAAGAATGTGTGCAAAGGAGTAATACATAATGAGATTGAAAAGGTAGGATGAAGCCAGGGTATGAACAGTTTTAAATGCCAAACAGAGGAGCTTATGTTTGATCCTAGAAGTAATAGGGTAATAAACCAGGATTTATTGAACAGAGGAGTGAAATGTCCTATGCTTTATGGAAGTCACTTTGGCGATTGTGTGGAAGATGGATTGAGGAGAGGAGAAGCTAGAGGCAGGAAGACCATTCTGGAGGCTATTTCTAGTTCAGGAGAGAAATGATGGGGGCCTGACCTAGGGAAATGGTCAGAAGCATTCAAATGTGAGAGATGCATCATTAAAATCAGCAAGACTTGTCAAATGCTTGGATTTGAGGGATAAGGGAGAGGGAGGAGTTGGAGATGACTCCAACGTTATAAACTTGGATGACTCGGAGAATGCTGGAATCCTCAACAGTAACAGAAAAGTTCAAAATAGGGATTGTTTTGGGGAGAAACCTAGAGTTCTGCTCTGGTCATGCTGACTTTGAGATGACTATAGGACATCCAGTTCAAGGAAGGAAGGAGACGAGTATCTATTAAATATCTCCTATGTGCCAGGCAGTGTGATAAATACTTTACAAATATCTCATTTGATCCTCTTCACAATAACCCTGGGGATCAGAGGCTGTTATTATCCCCATTTTATAATTGAAGAAGCTAAGGCAGTCAGAGGCTGTGACTTGCCCAGGGTTGCACAGATAATAAGTGTTGGAAGTTGGATTTGAACTCAGGTCTTCCTGACTTCAGGGTCATTACTCTATCCATGGTACCACCCAGATGCCTTTAGTTTTAAATGTTAAATAGGCAATGGGTGATGTGATACTGGCTTTGAAGAGAAAAACTAGGACTGGATATATGATTCCCTCATCTGCATAGAAATATTAATTTGACTCATGGGAGCTGATGAGTCAACAAAAAAGAAAGAATATAGAGAAAAGTCTAGGGCCCCATGCTCAGTTAAGTGGTGTGATGTATGTGATGATCCAACAAAGAAGACTGACGAAGAGAGATCAACACATAGGAGAGGAACCCAGAAAAAGCAGTGTCATAAAAACCCAGAGAGGGGAGTGTCCAGGAGGATTGGGCGGTCAACAAGGGCAAATGCGACAAAAAGTTGAGAAGGATGAGGGAAAACACCATCAGAATTGGCAATTAAAAAAACTCTGGTAACTTTGGGGAGAGAAGTTTCAGTCAAGTGATAGATGAGGTCAGTAGCCAGATTGCAAAGGACTGAGAAGTGAAACAGAAGAAAGGAAGTGAAGGCAATGAGTACAGGCAGTTTTTTCCCTTGGAGTTAGGCTGAGAAAAAGAGGGAAAATGAGAAAAATCGCAGGAGGGGATAGTAAGGTAAGTGGGTTTTTTTTTTTGGTTTTGTTTGTAGGATAAGCAAAACCTGGGCCCATCTGGAGGCAACAGGTATTATATATATAGTGAGAAACTGAAAATTAGAAAGATTCGGGAGATAATTGTGGGGCCAACCTACCAGAAGAGACAAGAAGGAATGAGATCAAAGGTACGAGTAGAGGATGCAGCCTTGGCAAAGAATCAACTTTTTATATTTGACCAAGAATCTCAAAGGTGGAAAGAAAGGTCCTACATATACCAAGATATTGTTACTATCATTTTTGTGGTAGTAAAGAATTGAAAATACAGTAAGCATCCATCATTTGGGAAATGACTAAACAAAGTATGGTGCATCAATTTAATGGAATATTACTGCACCATAAGAAACAATAACATGAAGAAATCAGTGAAATGTAGGAACTTAGATAAACTGATACAGAGTGAAGTAAACAGAATCAGGAATACAATATTCACAATGAGAACAACAATGTAAATAGAAAGGACAACAAAATTAAACTCAACTCTGTATAATTATAAGGATCTAGCTTGGACTAAAAGAAGGGTTGGGAAAATATACCTTCTTTGCCTTATTAAAAAAGTGGTAGACTATGGGTGTGGAATATTTCCCATACTATGTCACACAGTAGACGCATTGGTTGATTTTGCACAACGATTTTTCCCCTCCCTTTTCTTTTAAAAATTTTGTTACAAGAGATGTCTCAATGGAAAAGAGAGAAAGGAAGGATACATTAAGCTATGTGATGTAAAAATAAAAAAAAATCCTTTTTTTAAAAAAAAAAATCAAGGCAAGTCTCCAGTGAAGATACTATCACTGGTATTATCCAGTTTGAGGAAGGAATGAAACATGCATTTATTAAGCACCTACTACATACCAGGTGCTTTACAAAAATCTCATTTGGTCCTCACAACAATAATGGGAGATGGGTATTATTATTATCACCCCCATTTTATAGAGTAGGAAATTTAGACAGAAATAAATGACTTGCCCAAGATTACATAGTTAGCGTCTGAGGCTATATTTGACCTCAGGACTTCCTGATTCCAGATCCACAGCTCTATCCACTTTGCTACCAGCTGCTTACAAGGGTCACCTAAAGGGTAGGTTTGGATGACAAAAGAGATAGGAAAGAGAGATAAAGGCAAACTTCACCTACTTCACCATTTTTCCACTCATGGACCTATTTCTACTTTACTAGCTTTGCCCACAGGAGCATGAAAAATGCTGCATTGTCTCAAGTTCATGGTCCATCCAATCTAGTACTCTGAAAATGGAGACAGGAGATGTGTTATGGGAAGATGTTATTATCTTCCTTGGGATCAGAAAAAGTTAGAGATCTCTCGAGATCTCCTTTGGTGTTTTTAAGTAACTTTTATTGATTGTTCGTCCATAAGTTTATTTAACTTTCAACAAATATTTCTTAAGCACTTACTATGTGCAACGGTAAATCAACTTATTTATATTTTCAGTCTATATCACCTCTAGGGAAATGTATTCCTAAAGTTTACCACTTACTGTGCGAAGTGGGCATTAATATTATTTGCCTTTATTATGCTCTTTTAGACTCTAAGAACTGACCCTTTATCCTTTTCAGATTTCAATAACATCTTCTCTTTGTTTTTATTTTCCCAGATAGATTCTTAACTATTTTTATTCTATTCTCCCTCAGATTCCAGTGTTGTACTATTACTGTTATGTATGGCTCCATATCTGTTATATTGGCATGACCCTTGTTTAGAGGGACCTCAGGGGTCAAGTCATGGAACCTTTAAAGTTTAAAGGGTCTTGGAGGTCATCTAGTCCAACTACCCACATAACACAGGCATATATGAGACATTTGGACAGATGGTCATCTGTTTGGTCACTCCCTCATTCATCCACTTGTATGTAACACATCTCATTTAGCAGCATACATGTTCCAAAACACCCTTCACTTATTTACACAGATACAGCCTGAGATCATGGGGTCCCCCAATGATGAATGATCTTACTGGCTGATTTGCCCCCATCCAAATAAAATCTGAAAACTAAATTAGAACTGACTCAGATCTAGGTTATTCAGATTCCAAGTTAGGTGGCATAAGGGGTAGAGTTCTGGCTCTAGTCAGGAAGACCTGAGTTCAAATCTGGCTTTAGATACTTACTAGCTGTATGACCCTGGGCTAGTCACTTAGTCTCTCTGTGCCTCAGTTTCCTCATCTGTAAAAGAGGGATAATAGTAGCTTATAGTGAGGATCAAATTAGATGATCTTTGTAAGTACTTTGCACAGTGCTTGGCACATAATAAGCCCTTAATAAATGCCTGTTTTCTTCCTTCTGTCCAAGCATGATACGAAATCCAGGCTATGAACAGCATTGAAAAAATAAACGTGTTCAGGACAGAATGGAAGAGTAAAACAAAAAGCAACCATAGCCCATATTTCTAGTGAGTAGTTTCCCTTTTCTCTTAAGAGCTGTTTGGGGTTTACCCCTCCATACCAGGACCATGTTAATAGCAAAGGCTTGAGCAGTTTCTCAGTAACTGAGACAGAAGACTGGAAAATTCCTTAAAGGTAGCTCTCACATCCCTTGTTAGAGCCCTGATAGTTTCAATCCCTCTATGAAACCAAGATGACTCTTCTTGGTGTGTGGGGCTTCAACATTATCCCAGAACTCCTTAGTTCCTAGATTCCAACACCATTATCTGGAATGGATGCACTTTGCTCAGGTACCACTCCCAGCTTGCTCTACTTCCTGGAGTCCTTCATCTCCTTCCACCAATCTCCAGCTGCATCGTGGGCACGTAGTCTTATGGAAAATGGAATCTTAGCTGTCCTTGATGAGTGCTCTCAGGACAAGATTCCTGGAAAATGTAGTCTTTTTTTCATTCAGGATAAATCTGTTACAGTAGTAATACCCCCCCCCCATTAAGAAATGTGGAGTATTTCAAGAGCACATTTTGTTTTTGCCAAACATTTCATTATTAGAGATTCAGATAATACTGGTATAGGTTTCATACCATAATGTGGATTCCCTTTCTACTGTGCCTGAGGGCTGTGGGGATGGTCTCTTCCAAATGATACGTGTAACACCTTCCTGATAACAGCTCAGTTTAAGCGTTGGGGGCAACATCTCAGCTCATAGAATCTCCTTGGCTCCCTCCTCTTTGGCTTTAGGGAGCTAATTATAGTTGAAAAGTTTTAAGAGTACTCACAATTGCTCTTATGTCCCTAACACATAAGTAGGAGTTGGACCCTTTCCCTGATTTTATATTTCTATTTATCTCTAGTCAGTCCCTTGTTCTCTTTGTGGTTTAAGCAAAATTCAATTTACTGGAAACATCTGGAAAAGCAAACAGCAGATTATATTATAAAGTCTGCAGGTAAACAGACATGAGAAAGGAAATTGGGACGTTTCCTTAAGAGATCCCTCATCATGGGTCCTCAGCTTTGAAATGCCTATGGAGACAATGACTCTTCTAGATATATTCTTTTCTGACATGACTTCTTCCTCCCTTAACTCCTCAAAAGTGTGCTGTAAATGCCATGCTTCCTTCAATTTCTCATATCTAGACATTCAGAATCTTTTCGCTAGTTTTAAGATGACTTCTTCCTCATTGCTTGTTTGGTCGTTTTTCACTCATGTCCAACTCTTTGTGAAGCTGTCTGGGGTTTTCTTGGCAAAGACACCAGACTGGTTTGACATTTTCTTCTCCAGCTCATTTTACAGATGAGGAAACTGAGGCAAATGGGATTAAGTGACTTGCCCAGACCAGTAAGCATCTTAAGTCCCAATCTGAACTCAAGTCTTCCCAACTCCAGACCCAGCACTCTATCCACTGTACCATCTAGCTGCCCCATTCTTCCTTATATATCAATTACTTAGGGTATGTCACAGTCTCTCACACAATGACCTTGATTGATTCAAGCAGATGTACAGGTCCTGTTCACATTCAGTAAAGTACTCTCACTTAGTCAAAGCACTAGACACAAAAATGAAATAGTTTCAACCCATTTGGGTTGAATGCTGTTCCTCGTTTCTTTTAAAGGAAGAGAATTTGAATAGGGCACAGGGAACTCTGCCTTTCTTGGCATGGTTTTTCTACCCAGTGATAACGAGCCTATATAGAGCCATATTTCAAAGGTTCCCACTTCCAGGTAAAAGAACTATATAAGGCCCAAAGATTTAGCTTTTCCTAAAGTTGGGCCTATACCTGAGACAATGTCATTATTTCTTCCCCTTCAGCATATAACACCAACAACTCATCAAGGAATCACTATGTAATGTCACACACTTGTTTCTATATTGCAATGTTAATGAGTTTTCTGTATAGAAGAAAGATTGAAATACAAGGAGAGGAGCAATTAAGACCCAGATTAATTAAAACTATCATTAAAATGCTTATTGCTGAGGAATAGTAGGTCTCAGCCTAGCTATTGATGACACTAGCATTTATATAGTTCTTTTTAAGATTTGCAAAGCACACTCCATGTTATTTCATTTGATCCTCACAATAATCCTATAATATAAACATTATTATCATCTCCATTTTACAGATGGAGAAACCAAGGCTGAGAAAGGCCAATGGACTTATCTAGGGTTACACAGCTGGTATGTTTTAGAGGCAGAATTCAGACCAAGGTGAAGGAACTAGCTCCCTCTTCCCCCCCCCCCCACCTTTTGGGCTGAAAAGTAGTTCAATGAGCAATCAAGTATTTACTAAAAATTTAAGAGGTATAAAATGTGTGTCAGGACCCCTTACATTCCATGGCTCAGCAAGTTTCATGGGACTGATTCACACTCCCTCCATCCAGCTTGGGGAGCAGGAAAGATTCTGAGCCAGTAGGCAGAAGAATATGTATGTGAACAACCCAGGAAAACAGATTGTGGGCCTGAAGGGTCAGAAGTAATAACAGGTATCTGAATCAGCAGCTGGACAGATCAAACTAGTATCACGACAAAGTCCAAGGTACTATCTAGAGGAAAGATCTGGGAGTTGCCGTGGTAGAGTAACGCTGAAGTAAAGCACAAGTGGTAAAGTTTGACAACAGATTCATTTAATTCTCTATTTATTCACCTGGCATATCTTCTTTCCCGGCTGTGCCAGCCCCCCATCCTCCAATTGCCCTGAACTCCTTTGGGCTAGAAAACCCCTGCCGATGCTCTCACTGTTCTCCTTAGCAACAGATACTTCTAATCAGAGGTGGGGACATAGTACCTTGTGAAGTACTTGATTGTTTTTCTTGCTTTCTGCTCTTATCTTTTTTTAAGAGTTTGTAGAAAGAGATCACAGATCTCCAGGCATCTACCTGAGTAACTGTATGGGTAGAACTTTCTTTTTAGGTTTTCTTTGCAATCCCACCTGGAAGCAGAAGATACAAATCACATCTTTAAGTATTCATTTAGGGTCCCAAACCCAGGAGACCCATGTTAGTCAGATCCATTTCTATTTCCTTTATCCAAGAGGGATCACTGAAAAACTAGCATTGATAATAATTAGGACACTGTATTTTCCATATTTCCACATTGATTTTGCGTTGTTAGGACCAGCTTCAAGTTCCACTTAGCCCCAGAATGGCATGAAGTCTGTTGTCAGGACATCTGGTATATGGGGTTTAACACTCCAGGGAAAATATTGACACACTTTTAAGTTTAATCATCATTATTAATACTTTGTCCATCCATTTCTTACACCTACCCAACCAACAAAACAAAAGATCCAGTTCTGATTAGTAGCATTTGCTGATTCCCAAGGTGTAAATAGATGCTCTCCCAGAAGATTTAATAATTGGCTCTCTCTAGCCTTTAGATGCTGGCTCCAGCAGACCCTTTTCTGGAGCCCTGTGTTAACCTGTGTGTCTCCTCAAGTAATCTCTATTTGAAAGAAAATCCAGCAAAGACTTCAGAAGTCCCTGATTCAGAAAGTTAAATATACTGGGTATAATCTGATTTCATCATCATTCTCTCTATACTGGTATATATACTGAGGTGCAGTTGGGAGAAATAGTAATCAAGAGTACAGATATAAATACATACACACACGCATACACACATACTCACACATACATGCACGCACACAAAGTCTCTATTCTCACTCTCTACTTTCATTGCAAATTCAAAACACACTTTGAGGACTTGCCAAGCTAGCATTAATGCTGGCAAGGACCAACTCCAGCCAATCACAAACATACAATCACTGCATGCTAAAGATTTCTACTCACTCCTAATTTCACTGGAGTATAGCAGCTCGGCACCCACACTACAGGGGCTGACTGCTACGTAGTCAGCTCCCAATCAGATCTCTCAATCAACAATCAACATAGACTATACCATCCCTGAGCCAACCCCA
>CM053625.1:47763635-47821134 GCA_028646595.1 Phalanger gymnotis | reverse complement strand
TTCCTTCAAGAAAAGGCAGAGTAGGTATTGGATTTGGCAAGCATGGAAAAGCATAACCCAAAATAAAATTGATTATGACAACCAGGAAATGACTCATTAGAGATGTGAAAGCCATTCCTGAATGCATTTTCTGTATATAATAAGGCAAGTCATTTGTTAAAGTAACAATCAAAATTACCACAGAGCTAGAAGAAAAGAATGAAAATGAAAAAAAGATATAAGGTACAATTAAAACAACTCCATCCTGACTCACTTAATCAAGATATTGATGATGAAATTTTGATATGAACAGAAGAAAAGAACTAAACACAGATTATAATAATTTCATACAGTAGCTTAACAGATAGCAATTACCATAACAAACATACCTTAAAAGTGCCTTAGTAAGATGTGTGACTTACTGGGCCAAAAGGTATATTGAGCAAAGGCAACATCAGTTTAGAATATAAAATCGTTTGTGAAAAATCTTACAGAAAATGAGGAAGAAATTAAACAATAATCAGGAGCTCTTTTGCCTAACTGTATGACAATAAATCTGACAATCTTAGTGAAATATATGAATATTTACAAAAATATAAATTGTCCAGATTAACAGAAGAGGAAATAAAATACTTAAATAACTCCATTTCAGAAAAAGAAATTGAACAAGCCATCAGTGACCTCCCTAAGAAAAATCTCCAGGGCAAAATGGATTCACAAGTGAATTCTACCAAACATTTAAAGAACAATTAATTCTAATACTATATAAACTATTTGGAAAAATAGGCAAAGAAGGAGTCCTATCAAATTCTTTTTATGATACAAATATGGTGCTGATACCTAAACTATGAAGAGCCAAAACAGGGAAAGAAAATTATAGATCAATTTCCCTAATGAATATAGATGCAAACATTTTAAATAAAATTTTAGCAAAGAGATTACAGCAACTTATCACAAGGATAACACACTATGACCAAGTGGGATTTATTCCACAAGTTCAGGGCTGGTTCAGTATTGGGAAAACTATCAGCATAATTGACCATATTGATAACAAAATTGACAGAAATCATAAGATTATCCCAATAGATGCGGAAAAAGCTTTTAACAAAGTACAGCACCCATTCCTATTAAAAACACTAGGGAGCATAGGAATAAATGGAGTTTTCCTGAAAATGGTAAGTACCATCCGTCTAAAACCATCAGCAAGCAAAATATATATAATGGGTATAAGCTACAAGCATTTCCTATAAGATCAGAGGCGAAACACATGTCCATTATCACTACTGTTGTTCAGTATTGAACAAGAAATGTTAGCTTTAGCAATAAGAAAAGAAAAAGAAATTGAAGGAATTAGAATAGGAAATGAAGAAACAAAGCTATCACTCTTTACAGATATATGATGGTATACTTAGAGAATCCTAAAGAATCAATTAAAAAACTACTTGAAATAATTAACAACTTTAGCAAAGTTGCAGAATATAAAATAAACCTACATAAATCGGTGGCATTTTTATACACACACACACACACACACACACACATATATATA
The DNA here is from genome assembly GCA_028646595.1 of Phalanger gymnotis. Taxonomy (NCBI): domain Eukaryota; kingdom Metazoa; phylum Chordata; class Mammalia; order Diprotodontia; family Phalangeridae; genus Phalanger; species Phalanger gymnotis. Next base: position 47,819,606 of record CM053625.1, on the reverse strand, counting down.
TGTATATATATGTGTGTGTGTATATATATATATATATATATATATATATATACACATATATATATTACTAACAAAGCCCAGCAGGAAGAGATTTGAAAGAGAAATTTTATTTAAAGTAACTGCAGACAATATAAAATCTTTGGGAGTCTACTTGCCAAGACAAACCAAGGAACTCTATGAACACAATTACAAAATACTTTTCACACAAATTAAGTCGGATCTAAATAATTGGAAAAAATATCAGTTGCTCATGGATAGGCTGAGCTAATATAATAAAAATGACAATTCTACCTAAAATGATTTGCTTATTTAGTGCCATACCAATCAGAGTACCAAAAATTATTTTATAGAGCTAGAAAAAAATAGTAACAAAATTCATCTGGAAGAATATCAAGGGAAATAATGAAAAGAAACGTAAGAGAAGGTGGCCTAGCCATACCAGATCTAAAACTGTATTATAAAGCATCAATCATCAAAACTATTTGGTACTGGCTAAGAAAAAGAATGGTGAATCAGTGGAATTGATTAAGTACAGAAGACACAGTACTGAATGACAATAGTAATCTACTGTTTAATAAACAAAAAGATTCCAGCTTCTAGGATAAGAATTTATTATTTAACAAAAATTATTGGGACAACTGGAAAACAGTATGGCAGAAACTAGGCATAGACCAACATCTTACACCACATATCAAGATAAAGTCAAAATGGGTACATTATTTAGACATAAAGGATGAGACTATAAGCAAACTAGGAGAGCAAGGAATAACTTACCTGTCAGAGCAATGGAGAATGGAAGAATTTGTGACCAAACAAGAGATAGAGAACATTATGAAATTCAAAATGGTTAATTTTTAATACAGTAAATTAAAAAGTTTTTGCACAAAGTCAATGCAACCAATGTTAGAAGGGGAGCAAAAAGCTGGAGAACAATTTTTACATCCAGTGTCTCTGATAAAGGCCTCATTTCTAAAATACATAGAGAACTGAGTCAAGTTTATAAGAATACAAGTCCTTCCCCAATTGACAAATGGTCAAAGGATATAAACAGGCAGTTTTCAGATGAAGAAATTAAAGCTATCTATAGTCTTACGAAAAAATGCTCTAAATCACTGAATAGAGAAATGCAAATTAAAACAATTCTGATGTACTGTATCACTTCTATCAGACTGGCTAACATGAAAAAACAGAAAAATGATAAATGTTCTAGAAGATGTGGAAAAATTGGAACACTAATGCGTCATTGGTGGAGTTGTGAATTGATCCAACTATTCTGGAGAACATTTTGGAACTAAGCCCAAAGGGCTATAAAACTGTACATACCCTTTGACCCAGCTATACCACTTCTATATCACTTCTATACCACGTCTATATCCCAAAGAGATCATAAAAATGGGAAAAGGACCCACATGTAAAAATATTTATAGCAGCTCTTTTTGTGGTGGCCAAGAATTGGAAATAGAGGGGATGTCCATCAACTGGGGGAATAGCTGAACAAGTGGAACATATGAATAAATGGAATACTATTGTTTTATCAGAAATGATGAGCAGGTGGACTTCATAAAAACCTGGAAAGACTTACATGAACTGATGCTGAGTGAAGTGAGCAGAACCAAAAGAACGTTGTACATAGTAACAGCAACATTATGCGATAACCAACTTTGGTAGACTTAACTCTCCTCAGCAATACAAGGATCTAAGACAATTCTAAAAGACTCATGACAGAAAATGTTATTCATATCCAGAGAAAGAACTATGGAGTCTGAATGCAGATCAAAGCATACTACTTTCCCTCTTTTTTTGTTTCTTCTTTCTCATGGTTTTTCCCTTTGGTTCTAATTCTTCTTTACAACATGACTAATGTGGAAATATGTCTAATATGATTGTACATGTATAGCCTATGTCCAGCTGTCTCAGGGAGGAGAGAAAGGAGGGAAGGTAAGACTAAGGTGGAAATATATTTAATATGATTGTACATGTATAGCCTGTATCCTGCTGTCTCAGGGAGGAAGGAGCAGAGGGAAGGGGAGAAAATTTAGAACTCAAAATTTTATAGAAGTGAATGTTGAAAACTAAAAACAAATAAATAATTTTTTTTAAAAAATTACAGAAAAGCATGATAGAAGCTTATAAGCAAGATTGCCTCATAAAAGAGAAAAGCAATATAAAATAAACACAGTTTTAAAAGAGGCCTGACCAAACAAAATCATTTCAAGGGCATTTAAGGATAAAAAAGGCAGGGCAATGAGCAGAAGAAAATGGAATAAATCTGCAAAAGAAAATGTCATAGCAAATGTTTATCAAAATCTAGGGCAATAGAGCCACCACACTTCATGATCCTAGATTTACTTACAAATTGGGAATAAATAAATAACATATAACTTTTGTAGAAAGAACAAAGACAAGAAAAAGCAGTTTTAAGACCATACGAAAGGTCCATGTTGAGTGATACAATTGTAAGACATTGAGGAATTCATTCACAAGGTATCTAGACGAAAGGGAGATCCTAAAACCATGGGAAAGTGCTTGGAACTAACCAATACTGGGGTAGGGGGAAGCAAACAGTGAATGAAAGAACATAACATCTTTATGGCAATCATCTTGACATGCAACTAAAGTATCCTCAATGAGGTTATTAATGGGGAATAGGCAGGTTTCTACAAGTGATTTTCCACAATGGACCACATCTTTACCATTGCACAATTTGCTGAAAAGTGTAAGCAATACAAGATGTATGAACTTTTTGTTTGTTGACTATACAAAAGCATTTGATTTAGGAAAGTATATTATCACAAAAGAGACTCTCCTCCAGCAAGGGGCCTCTCATCTGTACCTCAGAATTATTCAAGATTAATTAAAAAATGTTAACAACAGAGATAACAGTTGGTCATCATCAACATTAGATGAGGCCTAAAACAGAAAGCTATATGTTCACTGTTGTAAAAAAAATACAGCAGAGGCCAAGTTAAAGAGAGATTCCCTATAAAAGGTCGGTTCATGGATATCTTGTGCTGGTAGCAGCAAATGCTAGAACATTTGCAGGATCTCCTGAAAGAGATCCATAAATACTATGCAAAACCAAAAGAAAACCGTGGATATAGGGATATAGGGATAGAGTGATTCCATTAGTATAGGAAGCTTCCTATTGTAATACAAATTGGCATGTTCTCTGCAACTTATAGCCTTGGAGAGGAGATTAAGTAACTGGCCCAGGGTCACATAGCCAGGCTATGGCAGAGAATTTACGTCTTCCTGGCTTTGAGACCAGCTCTCTGTCCGCCTATTGACATGCAGTGCTGCCTCTGATATACAGAGATAAAGGTAGAGATGGATAAATATACGCCCATACATATGTGTGTATGCACATATACATGGACAAATGTCTAAATGTGTGTATATGACATGAGTTGTCTATATCTATGTGTTTGTGTATATACACATAAAAACATACAAACCGATAGACATATGTCTATATGACACATTTGTATATATGTATATATATGCATATGTATACAGATACACACACATAAAAATGTACTTATATATACACACATATATATCAGACATTGCAAAGGCACGATAAGGTAGGAATGGAGCTAAAAAAAAAAAGGAAAGCTGTGAGCTATGCTGTCTTCAGGAAATTGCAAACCTCCTTTAATGATGGCAAACTTGTCTCAGAAACAAAAGTACATCTTTTTAATACCAATATTCTACTGTTATTGTTGTCTGGCTGTGAGTCATGAGCTACAAGTCTCTGGAGAATTAAAAATGAATATTACTCAGAGGTCAATGAAGAGGTGCACAGTGGGTGTAAGTAGGCTGCAGCACATAATAAATAAAGAGTAGAATAAAACATTCACCAAAGCTGTGGATGATTGAAAAGAAGGTGGGCTGATCATGTGGCAAGAGCGAGAGATAATCAGTGGGCAGCCAGAAGGTCCCCATGGCAGTCTCACAAAACCAAGAGCAAGTCAGGAAGCCTCCCAGCACACTGAGGGCACCGGCTATGTTGAACCTTACAAGAGTCACATAGGATGGGCAGGCAGGGATGGGCTGTGATCTGCCTCACTGAAAGAGAGGGCCACATCAGTTAGATCCCAGATTTGATTGAACATTTAAGCAGATAATATAGGCCCTGTATGGCATTTTGCAGTTTCTAAGACGCTATCATATATACTTATATGTGTATATGTGTGGTATACATACACTTGAATTTTCCAATAACCCTATGAGGTAGGAGGTGGGGGGAAGCAGGTATTTTATTATTTCTATTTTACAGGTGAAAAATTGAAATGGTTTGCTGAAAGTCACAAAGGAGTAAGTGGCAGAGCTGGGACCCTTTCCCTTATGTCTATGCTCTGGGTACCCAGTGTCCCCTGTAACCATATGGGAGGAAAAAAAGGCTTCCAAGAAGAAGAGATTCAGAACTCCCATGGAAGAATATGATACCAATCTTTCAGATGCCAACTAATTAACACAGCCTTAAGTGGGAGATTGACCTGGAAGGACAAACTATGGTCTTTTCCTTAGCCTGAATCTCTTCCATAGCTGACTCACCTCTTCATTTCATTTGGTTTTTGGAAACTCCTGAGGGTCATGCAGCTGCTAGTTTTCAAGGAATAAATCTCCTGAGATTATAATCAGCTAAATATTGCATTGTCTTTGAAAGATTCTTCTCTGTTATAACTCCTCATTACATTTTCAATACCTTTTCATTTCTAAGCAAGCCATGTAGTGTTGATTTACTCTTGCTTTGACTTTGCCTAAGGAAATTGAAAATAAACTTTAATTTCCTAGTTGAAGGTTGCTGGGGGCTTGTGTTTGCAGAGGAGGGAGTAATTGCTGTTTGATGGAATTAGTGAATATTAGGAGAGTTTCTGACGTTAGTGAAGTTGTGCTGTAATTGATTACTTGTCTGTAAATTTGGAGGTTGTCCCAGTGAATAGAGGTTGTGTCAACACCTGTGTTCTGTTCAGTGCCATTTCAATCTGTCAATCAGTATTAGTAACCATATTCAAATATGTCAGGATTCAGGGTTACTGAGCCATGGGTGGGAAGGGCCATCACACGGGTGGACCTCATCAAATAGAATCTGTCACTGTCATTCAAGTCAAGTCAGCAAGCATTTATTAAGTGCCTACTATGTGCCAGGCACTGTGAAGAGCAAAGAAAGGCAAAATCAGTTCTTGCCTTCAAGCAGCTTACAATCTCTGTCTCCTCTGAGGAGAACATGAAAACAACAAAGTATAAACAAGATCAATACAGGATAAATTGGAGATAATCTTAGAGGGGAGGTGCTTTCTTTCAAAAGGTAGGGTTTTAGCTGAAGGAAGCTAGGGAAGCCAGAAGGGAGAGAATTCTGGGCCTGGGAGACAGGCAGTAAAAACACACAGTCTGGAAATGGAGCATCTTGTTCAAAGAACAGCAAGGAGGCCAGTGGCACTGAACCGTAGAGTGTGTGGAAGGGAATAAGGCATTAAGAAAATTGGAAAGCCTAGAGGAGGCCAGGTTATCAAAGACTTTAAAAGCCAAATAGAAGATTTTTTAAATTTGATACTGGAGGTAATAGGCAGCCACTGGAATTTAGTGAATAGAGGATAACACGGTCAAACCTGCGCTTTAAGGAGATCACTCTGATAACTACGTGATGGACTGAAGTGGTGAAAGACTTAAAGAAGGGAGACAAACCAGCAGGCTATTGCAATAGTTCAGCTGTGAGATGATGAGTGTCTGTACCCAGAGTTGGCAATGTCAGAGGAGACATGCATCAAAAATTTTATAAAAGTACATTGGACAAGATTTACCAATGTATAAGATATGGGGGCAGGTGGGAGAGGGGCAGGGTGCAGAGAGTGAGGCATAAAGGATTACTGTTAGGTAGTGAGCCTGGGTTACTAGAAGGATGGTGGTGCCCTCAATAGTAATAAAAAATTTAGGAAGAGGGGTGTGCTTGGGGGGGGGGAATATTGAATTCAATTTGAGATGTATTGTAAGATGCCTACAGGACATCAAGTTAGAAATGGCCAACAAGTACTTGGATATGTGAGTCTGGAGGTCAGGAGAGAGAGGTTAAAGCAGACTAAACAGACTTGATAATCTACTGTATAGAGATGATAACTGAATCTATCAGAATTAACGAGATCATAAAGTGATATAGGGTTTAGGAAAGAGTCTTGAAGACTGCCCATGGTTATCAGGAATAATATAGAATCTATTCCTCTAGATTCTAGATGAAGATCCAGCAGAGGAGACTAAAAAGTAGTCAGATGAGTAAAAGGAGAGAACTGTGTAAATCACAAAACCCTAGGGAGAAGAGAGAAAGAAGGAGAAGGGGAAAAGCAACAATGTACAGATTGCAGAAAAGTGAAGAAGACTGAGAAAGGGTCATTAGATTTGTCAATTAAGAACTGGGAATTTTGGAGAGAGCAGTTTTAGTTGAATGATGAAGTAATCTTGCAGAGGGATAAGAAAAATGTGAGAGGAAAGAAAGTAGAGGCACTGATTGTGGGTAGTCTTTTCAAGTTTAGTCATAAAAGGGAGGTGTGATCTAGGATGATAGCTATCAAGGAGAAGGGATCACATGAGGGATTTTTGAGGATGGGAGTGACATGGATATATTAATGGAAATCACTGACGGAAAAGATTGAAGATTAGTGAAAAAGTAGACTTGACAGCACAGGCAATCTGGTGGAAAGGCTAAGAGGGCATAGGTTCACTCACGTATTGTAGAAGGCTCTGCCTTGGCGAAGAGAAGAACTGTCTTTTCATGGGAGACCAAGGATATAGTGGCAGAATCTCACATTTGAGTGACGGGAGATGAGGAAGAGGGGGAAGAAGGAGCTCGCTAGTGAACAGCCTCATTTTTTTGGTGATATTCAAGAATTTCCCATCAGATACCCACCATCAAAATTCCTGTCTAGCTTCATTTAGCTTTGTTTCTAGTTTTCCCATTCATTTGTCCATTTTGGCTTAGTCTTGCTGTCACAAAATCACACACTCTGAGTTGGACGGGACTTGAGAGATCATCTAGAAAAAGAATCCTTAGCCTAATTTGTGTCATGGACCCTTTTGGTTGGCAGTCGGGTGAAGCTTATGGGCATTCTCAGAATCATGTTTTTAAACACATAAAATAAAGTACCTAGGATTACGAAGAAAACCAATTCTACCAAAATAAGATTATTAATTTTTTAAAACCAAGTTCATAGACTCAGAATGAGAACCCAAAAAAGTTCGACTTATTCCTAGCCAACGGGCATGTCTACAAGGTGGGAATACAAGAAATAAAATGCCTATTTGATTAAAAAAAAAACTTCTGAGAAAAGTAGAAAGTAGTCTGGCAGAAATTAGACTTAGACCAACAACTTTCATCATATTCCACCATATAATCTAAGTGGATATACAACCTTAATATTAAAAAATACTATAAAAAATTAGAAGAGAAGATCACATACCTCTCACAGCTATGGGTAGGAGATATATTCTTAACCAAAAAGGAATCAAGGCAATTACAAAAGATATACTAGAAAACTTTGAATACATCAAATTGAAAAATTTTTGCACAAAAAATATTAGTGCACCTAGGATAAGAAGGAAAGCAGTTTAGTGGGGGAAAAACATCTTTTCATCAAATTTCTCTGATAATGATTTATATATCTTGGTATCCAAGATTATTAACATTCTCTCTCTCTCTCTCTCTCTCTCTCTCTCCTTCTCTCTCTCTCTCTCTCTCTGTATATTAAGCATGTATGTATACATGAGTATGCGTATATATATATATATATATGTCAATGTATGTGTGTATACACATGCATATACACATACCAAAAGCCCTAAGTGGTCAAAAGATATGAACAGGGTTCAGAGGAAGAATTGCAAACTAATAACAACTATATGAAGGAATGCTCCAAATCACTAATAGTAAGAGAAATGAAAATCAAACCCCTAACATTTCATTTCACACTCTATACATTCTCAAAGATAACAAAAGATAGGAAGCCAGTGTTGGATGGGGTTGTGGGAACATCGACACATTAGTGCATTGTTGGTGAAGCTGTGATTCATTACCACCATTTTGGAAAGCAATTTGGAATTATGGTCAATATAGGCAATAAACATATATTAAGTGCCTACTGTATTCCAGGCACTGTACTAAGCACTGTAGATACAAAGAAAGGCAAAAGACAGTCCATGCTCTCAAGGAGCTCACAGTCTAATAGAGGAGATAACATACAAGTAACTATGTGCAAACAAGGATAAGTTGGAAATAATGAACAGAGAAAAGGCACTAGAATTAAGAGGGACAGGGCATTATCTAAATAATGTGACTAAAATGTTCACACTTGTTGACTCAGAGATTCTATTACTAGGTTTATAAAGTAAGGAAGACTTTGATAAAAAAAAAAGTCCCCATAAGCACCAAAATGTTTATAGCAGCCCTTTTTGTGATAATGAAAAATTAGAAATACTCATTATTGGGGAATTGCTGAACAAATTGTGGTATAAAAAAGTCATAGAATCATACTATACAGTAAAAAATAAAGAATTTAACAAGTACAGAGAAGCATGAAAAGATCACCTGAACTGATGCAGAGTAAAAGTAGGCAAATCCAGGAAAACAATACAATGAAAAGAAAACTCACCAAAAAAACCCCCATCCTCCAATGTGAATGTTGTGAAATTATAAAGGACAATTATGATCCAAAAGAAGAGAATGTGAGAAGACACCCTATCTACCCCTTTGCAGATGTAGGAAGTTCACAAATATTATACATTGCATATATTTTCAGACTTTTTGAATGTATCAATCAATTGTGCTGATCTTTTTCCTTTTCTTTTTTGTTTTTTAAAAAATGATATTTGTTATATGGAATGTTGCTGTTATTGTTTGTCCTTCATTCTCAAAGAGTACCATGGCATAAAGAAGGTGATGCCATGACTTGCAAGTGAATTGGATTTAAGTGAGGAAAGGAAAAGGAAAAGAAAGGGAAGCGAAGGAAAAGGAAAGGAAAGGAAGGGAAGGAAGAAGAAAGAAGGGAGGGAGGAATGACTATCTGGAAAGAGAAGAGGGAATATAAAAAAGGTCCAATAAAAACATAAAATTTAAAAAGTCATTTAAAAAAAGAAGATATAAAATAGAGGTAAAAGGAGAGGAAAAGTAGTACTGTCTACATTCAAGGAAATTCAGGATCCAGAGGTGGAAAGCATTTGAATGAAGATTAACAGAGGTAGAAATCTGAAGTAATATTGTCATTGGAGTATAATAATGAACAGAAAAAGAAAATAGATGAATAGTTTGAGAAATAAATTATAAGTCTATCACTTTTACGTGATATAATAGTGATGGGGAACTTCCATTATCTGCTGGAGCTCTCTGCCAAAAACAAAGCAGCTAATAGCTTACCTTGCCTTAATGATAATTTCATTCTTCAAAAGGTAGAGTAGTAACACATGAAGAGAAATTCTATTATGGAACTGATTCTCATCAATAATGAGAAATTGGCTTCTGGGGGAAACATGATGGGTTCCTTAGAATTTATGATAGAGAAGATGAAGTCAGTAACTTTATTGCATATTTTGGGAAAATAGATATTCAAGAGTTCAGAGAAAATATAGGTAGGATCCCATGAGCTAAAATTCTATAAGGGAATTTAATCCATGATTAATAGTAAACTCTCAAGGATGGAATTTTGCAGATACAATTGGAAGCAATTCCAACAAAGAGAAGTAAAGTGGAATTGTCTGACGAGAATGATATGGATGCACAGGGAACCCCTAACTTATATTTTAAAAAGAAATGTATGAAAGATCAAAGTAACAAAGAATCACAGAATATGAGAGTGAGTGAAAGGGTCCTCAGTAGCCTTTTGCATCTAGTTCAATACATACCTGAAAGGAATCCTCACTATAATGAAATCTCATCCAGCCTTGTCTTAAGACCTGTGAGGAAGGGGAATCTATCACCTCTCAAAGTAGGCCACTCTGAGAAGGGAAAATCTATCACCTTTCAAGGTAGGCCATTCTTCTGAAAAAAGAGAATCCATCACCTTTAAGGGTAGACCATTCTATTATATAGAGCTAATTTTTTTCAGAAAATTTTCTGGACATTAAACATAAATTTATTTCTTCGCAATATTCACCTGCTGCTCCTGATTCTATTCTCTAGGGACAAACAGAGCAAATCTATTCCCTTCTCCACATGATAATCTTTCAAATACTTGAATATTATCATGTCATCCCTTGTTCTATTCTTCTCTAGGCTAAACATGTCCAGTTCCATGGTTTTGAAGACCTTCACCAGCCCAATTGCCCTCTTCCCAACACTCTCCAGCTTATGTGTCCTTAATAGCACCCATAACTGAACACAGTGGGTAGATGTAATTAGATAACTGGGTTTCTGTTTGTACAGACCAGCTTGTGTTCCTGGCCAGAATCACCACCAGATAAAATCTGACAAAGCCAGATAGAGTACAGTGAGAATATTAGCCCCCATTCCTGAAAGCTATCCCCATTATTGTCCTTCATGTTAGCTTTTTTTGTCTCCCACATCACACTGCTGACTAATATTAAACTTTTAGTCCACTAAACCCCCCCCCATATTTTCTCAGAGCAACCATTGTCTAACTAGTCCTTCCCCAGCTTATGCTTGTAAAGTTAATTTTTAACCCAATTTTAAAACTTTATATTTATCCCTTTTGAGTTTCATTTTATTAGATTTAGCCCCCAGTGCTCTAGTCTATCAAGATCCTCTGGATTCCAGTTTTGTCATTTACTGTGTTCACTATTCCTTCTAGTTTTATATCATTGGAAAATTTGATGAGCATACCATCTATGCCTTTGTCCAAGCAATTGATAAAAATTTTAAATTATCATGTTAAATGCAATAATATCTAAATGTTTGGAATTATGATCAACATAGTCAATAAACATTTCTTAGGTGCCTACTAAATGCTGGCACTGTGCTAAGCACTGGGGTATATCATACAAAGAAAGTAAAAAGACAGTCCCTGCCTTCAAGGAGCTCACAGGGGAGATAACATGCAAGCAACCATGTATAAACAAGTTATATTCAAGAAAAACTGGAAATAATAAACAGAGAGAAGGCATTAGAATTAAGAGGGATTGAGAACTATGCAAATAATGTGATTAATATGTCCGTACCTTTTGACGGTGTTCTATCATTTGGCTTATACTTCAACAAGGCCTCTGATCAAAAGAAAGTCTCTACATACCAAAACATTTATAGCAGCACTTTTCGTAGTAACAGAGAATTGGAAACAAAATTGGCCTAGGGACAATCAGAGATTCCTGAAGATTTCCTCCTAACACTGAACCATTATCCACTACTCTGAGCATGGACATCTAGCCAGTTCTGAATTCATTTGATTGGATTATTACCTAAGTTATATCCTTGGATCTTCTCCACAACAATAGCATGAGATACTTTATCAAAACCTTTGCTAAACTCTAGACAAACTCTTTCCACATCATTCCTTTCACCTACTCCTTTAATAATCCTGTCAAAAAAAGGAAATGAGGTTAGTCTGGCATGACCTGTTCTTGATGATGCCATGCTGGCTCTTTGAATTCACCACCAAATACAAAAACATGGCATGGAATTATAAGAAGTATTGATGAAGTTCAAAAGGAACCAAGGCTGGCAAAAAATAAGAATAACAAGAAGGCTCTTTTTAGAAGTTCATAGTTTGGATTTTGTGGTTATAGTTTTTGTGGAAAATAGAAGGATCCAAAAAGAGGGAAGAGAAATATTGTTTGGGGTTGATGGAATGATGATAACTGGAAAGGCAGAGCTGTTCATCTCCTAATTTTGCATCTGTTTTATGTGCCTGAATTAACTTTGGACGTGAACAAAGCTTATAGAATCATGGGATCATAGATTTAGAGCTAAGAGGTACCTTAGATATCATCTAAGTCCAAGGGTGTCAAATACGGGATCTACTGGCAGCATGCAGAACTATAACACTCCCAAATTTGGTCCAGAACCAGATTAAAATGTAATTGGGAAATATTTAACAAAATCAACAAAAATACAATGAAAATATAGATAACATTACATTTTAAAACTAAGTCAATATGCAGCCCATGGGGATTCTTAAGTATAGATTAGTGGCCCCTTTCTAGTTGAGTTTGACACCACTGGTATAGTCCAATTTCTTCTTTTTACAAATGAAGAAACTGAAGATCAGAGTGGATAAATGACTTGCCTGTAGTAAGGAGCAGAGTTGGGATTCAAATCCAGTTCAACAGAGAGTTGATACACAAGCTAAATAAAAAAAATATGAGGATAGCAAGTAGATGCCCTTAATGAGTTCAAGTGAGACAACATCTGAAGTATTCAATTCTAGACAACATAAGTAATGAAGAACATTGATAGGCTGGAGAATGTCCAAGAAAAGCAACCATTATGGTGAACATGGTGAATATGGCTCCTATTCACACCATAAAAGGATCAAATGATCTGAAGATATTTAGCCTGAAGAGGAGATTCGGCAGATACAATGGCTTTCTCCAAATATTTAAAGGACTTCCAAGCGGAAGAAGGATTAGATTTGTTCTTTTTGGCCTCAGAGAAAAGCACTAGCAGCAACAGGAGAAAGTTGCAAAGAGGTAAATTTAAACATAAGAGAAAAAAACTACTCAACAATTAGAGATGTCGTAGACTGGAATGAGCTACCAATGAAATTGTGGACTCCCTGCAGCCGAGGCCTTCAAATGGAGGTCATCAAATATTTGTAAAGGGGATTCTTCCTTGAGTATGGATTGAACTAAATGACCTGTGCATTTCCTTTCCACTCTGGGATTCTGTGACTTTGAGGAGGATGATAAAATGCTTTAAATGAGCACAGGGATACATGGCACCTCCTACAAGTGGTTATTCTACATCTTCTTTAACACTCCCATTGGATAGGTGTAAAATGATATCTCAAGGCTGTGCTTGTTAATTTGCATCTCCCTAATCAATAATGATTAAGACCATCTTTTCATATGACTATAAATTGTTTTGATTTTTTCATCAGAAAACTACCTGTTCATATCTTTTGGCCATTTATCAATTGGGAAATGATGCATATTCTTATAGATTTGACAAAGTTCTTTATATAGTTGAGATATAAGACTTTTACCTGAGAAGCTGTCTATAAATTTTCCTCCCAACTTTCTGCTTTCCTTCTGATCTTGGCTACATTTGTTTTATTTGTACAAAATGTTTTTAATTTAATATAATTGAAATTGTCCATTTTATACCTCACACTTCTCTCTCTCTCTCTCTCTGTCTCTCTCTCTCTCTCTCTCTGTCTCTCTCTCTCTCTCTCTTGTTTATTCATTAATTAGAACATACTACCTCTTGAAGCAGTCCAAAAGGCTTGTAAATAGTTCTAATTTTCAGGAACCTTTTCCTGATATCAAGTATAAATTTCTCTCCTTGGGACTTCATAGGCACATAGATCTAGAGAGCCCACCTAGTCCAACCCCCCTATTTAACAGATAGGAAAACAAGATCCAAGGACTATGCCCAAAGTCTTGCTGATAGTAAACATCAAAGCTGGTATTTGAACTCAACACTTCTGACTCCAGGGCCTATGCTTTTTCCACCATACCATGCTGCCTGCCTCCCTTCACTACTCTAACAACAATGTTGCTAGCAGCTGCAGTGGAGATGAAAGACCAAGAATAAGACCAACAACACCAGCACACAGGAGAGCTGCTAGCACAGGTTCTTTGATCTACTTTTCTAAAGAAAGCAACTTTAAGGGGTTAACAATCTTACTTTGATTAAACATACATATACCATTCACTTAGTTCAGGGGAAAAAGCCAGCACCCTGAACTTCAGAGCAAATACAAACAGAAATTACCAAAAGATCAACAGACAGGCTTTAATCTGTCTCACCAAATCACACTACATACATAGTTACCAGAGAGAAACACCAACATCTGGGTTTTCAAAGCCAGGGGGACCGCTTCAACAGCTACCCAGAGTCTCATCACCAACACTCTTTCAATGAGTGTGCCCTCAAGTCCACTTTGCTTGCCATTACATTTGAAAGGCAAGATTCATCAAAGGTACTTGGTTAGCTTAGCATTCCAAAAGAGAAGAACAGTAAAATAGTCCTACCCTAATTACCATAACAACTGCTTTCAGTTCTGCCCCTCAGAGCAAGTGTAAACTTTTGTCTAAACGATAGTCTTTCAAATACTTGAAGACAGCTAACAAATCCCCCTAATTCTATTCTTCTCTAGAACTAAATGTCTTTGGCTTCTTCAACCAATATTAATTTATAACAACTTCTTGCTCATGATTTTGTTTATCTTTGGTTCACATACCAGCTTGTCAATAGCCTTCCTTGGAGACAGCAAGGTCATAGAAAAGGGGACTGGAAATCAAGTTAAAAGATCTACATTCAAATCCTCCCTCTCTTGCTTATTACTTGTGTAACCTTGAATAAGTCATTTCATTTCTCTTGGTCTTGGTGTCCTTATCGGTAAAATGAAGAAGGTGGACCTAGAATACCCATGTGACTTTCTGGCTCTAGAGCAGAGGTTCCCAAACTTATTTGGCCTACCACTCACTCTTCAGTAAAAAAACATCACTTAGCACCCCTCTAGAAATCTTTCTTTAACCCTTTAATAATTTTTTTTAAAATTTGCATCATTTCAAAAATATAATTTTTTAAAAAGAGGCATCTCGAATTTAATAATTTCTTGTAAATTTGTAGAGTTTTTCCTGCATTCAAATTTTGATGATGCAATATTATGTTATATAACCGCATAGTATCATATTGTAAACAAGTCATTACTTACACATATTCCTGCCGATGTATGCTGGACTTCCAACGATGCCAACACTTGCTTGTTAAGACCCGTTGGTGGATTTGAACACTGATGGGTTATAACTTGCATTTTGTATGTTTATTTGGAAAATAATGTAATTACTGTGATTTAAACTCTGTTATACAACAGATGAAATATGTACTAATGTTTTTTCAAAATTTTCTTATCTTCTCTTCTTTCCTTATGTTTCCATCACTCCCTTATTTTTATTCGACACCCCCAATTGTACCTGAAGCTACTACCACCCCCTGGATCATTCCAGACCCTCTAGGGGGTGGCATCACCCACTTTGTGAACCTATGCATCTAGAACTATCATCCTGATTCCTAAAATGTGATTCCTGAAAATGAACGATAGTACTTCATGTGGGTTCTGGTAGGAACAGAGTACAATAAAATCATCTTCTGCCTCCTTGATACAATGCCTTTTGTAATGCAGTCTAGGGGAGCATTGGCCTTTCTGTCTGTCATGTTACACTATTGATTTACATTGGATTTGTACTTCACTGAAACTTCAAGATCTTTTTTTCACTAGAACCGATACATAGTCATAACACCCCTATGCTGTACTTGTGAAGTTGATTTTTTGGACCTAATGTTTATGTTCACCTCTATTAAATTTCATTTTATTCAGTTCTGCTCATCATTCTAGCCCACAGAGATCTTTTTGGATTGTCACTTTGCCATCTGACTTGTTAACTATCTCACCTAGCTTCATGTCATCTGAAGATTTAACAAGCACATCATTTGTCTTGAATGTCAAAGGGCCAAGGGCAGATTCCTGTATCCCTATCCTAGAGACTTTCAAGTTGATGCTAATACATCAATGGGTACATTTTGGTTCTAGAATTTAACTAGTTCTGAGCCATGGGTGTGCTGAGGCCAGCTCCAAGGCCTTGTAAGAGCTTATTATTAAATTTTCAGTGTAAATATTTACACCTCAAATACTAGTAAATGCTACAGGTTAGGACTCGGTTTATTATTTCGTTGATTTCTAGACCTAAGAAGGTGATATAGAAAATGTTAATAATGCAGATTGAACTTTAAAAATATGTCATCTGTTTTCAGAGATCCAGTTGTTAAAACATTTACCAGCACAACCCTGGATAACAGTCATCAAAAGTTCCTATCACTACTCAAATGGTACGCATTCTGGGAGAACTAGTTATTAAACATTTATCAGCATGCCTCTGAACCTAACTACCCTATCGTCTAGCTTGTATTTTATAATCTTGCCAAGGTTAGCACAAGAGTCAAATATTTTGCTGAAATCTAATTGTACTACGTTCTTGGCTTTCTCCTGCTCAATTAGTATAGTTATGCTAGAAAGAAAGAAAATGAGGCTATTTTGGTACAATCTGTTCTTGACAGGGCAGCTAGGTGGCATAGTGGATAGAGTGCCTGGCCTAGAGTTGGAAAGACTCTTCTTCCTGAGTTCAAATCTGGCCTCAGATACTTATTAGCTATAACCCTGGGCAAGTCACTTAACCCTGTTTGCCTCAGTTTCCTCATTTGTAAAATGAGCTAGAGAAGGAAACACCAAACTCCTCCAGTATCTTCACCAAGAAAACCTTTAATGGGGTCACAAAGAGTCAGACATGACTAGAAAATGACTGAAACATAACAAGTTCTTGACGAATCCACGCTGGCTTTTAGTGATTGCTGCTTCCCTTTCCTTTTGTTTATGAACTCTCTTCTTAATAATGAGCTCCAGAGTTTTTTCTAGGAATACAAGTTGGACTAACTGGTTTATACTTTTCGGAATCCATTCTCTTCATTTTGGGGAAAATGTGGGCAAGAATATCTCTTCTCCAGTCGTGTAACCATTCTCCCATCCCCCAAGAGCTTTCAAAGATCACTGACAACAACTCAGCAATCAGGATGCTTATCACAGCCTAGTGATGAGCTCATTGAGGGCGGCTTGGTGCTGCCTCACCATCATCACATCGCTAGCCTGGTTGTGTACTTCCTACTAATCATTTTGTTCTATCCTTTCCACTCAAAACAAAATCATTCTTCGTGGAAGAGAAAATACAGGAAAACGAATTGGATGGTTCAGACTTCTCACCGTCACCCATTATCATCATCCCTTTTGTGTTCATCCTCAGTAACTTGCCCTTTCTTCAATCTTCTAGATGTGTATTTTTAAAAGCCTAAAGTGGTTGCTAAGTTCCCTACACAACCAGAATGTCTAGCTTTTCTTCTTTTCCTCTTCATTGAATTCATTTCTATTTCTTTCTTTAGAATTTCAGTTTCCAGAACTTACCATTCTTCTTAAGCCATCTTTCCCCTGTGAAATATCCAGCCATTGAAACTGGCCAAGCCTTTTTCTGAACCCTTAGAAAACTGCACTCCTTCAAGTCAAGGAGGAGTACATTGCGGGTATTTTCAGCTTCCCTTTCTTCCTCTTTTCACAAACTTAGTGATGGATCACTTTTCCCCAAGGTTCCCATCATTTCTACTTCAGCAAACAGTTCTTCCAGGTTGGTCAAAATTAGGTCTAGAAGAACAGTTCCTATGGTCTCTTCCTTCACTTCTTGAAGTAGAAAATTCTTATGACAAGCTGCGTATTTCTCTGTAGTTCTGCCTTTGGTACCGTGAGAATTCCAACAGTGGGTTAACATAGTTGAAGTTGCACATCTACTGGGTTTGTGATCTATTTTCTAAACTTCTTTTGCCTCGCGTACTCCTTCAAAAGTCTAGTTTCTGTTTCTTCCTCCATTGATCTCCACTCAGCTCCCATTTCCCGTTTCCCATTCTCCATGTCTTGGTCTCCCGGATTCTTAAAGATTTCCTCATCTATCTACTTAATACATCATGCTACTATTTAAGAAAATATGTCATGTTACTCCACCACTCTATTTGTCTCTTCTGTTCCTTTAGGGATAGACTATACCCTCTCAGAGTGCTATTTCAAACATGGATCCCATGTCACTAAGCCTTAGTAATATCTAAGAGGTTATATTTGCCTCATCACATTAGTCTCTGTAGTTTACCCTATTTATTAGTCATACTTTATACAATTTTACATAGACATCTGAGGCTATGAATTCTATTGTTGGCACTCATTGTATATCATCCCTTATGAATCATCTCTGTTGCTACACTCCTTCCTATGTTATATGTGCTTCCTTTGTTACACCTGCAAATCTTTATGGTACCAGGCTTGCCACAACTATGTGGCCAGTTTCATCCTTCTCCCTCCCTTTTCAATTTAAAATCTACATGGCGAGATTATCAAAACTGTAGAAAAATACATTTTTATTTGCCCTTCCTTATTAGGTATACTCCTTCCAGGGGTGTGCTGGTAAATATTTAACAGCAGATTCTCTGAGAAAAAAATAGTTTTCATGACACATTTTTAATTTTAATCTGCATTATTAACATTTTCTGCATCGTTTTCTTAAGTCTAAAAATCACCGAAACAATAAATCAAGCCCTATTTGCAGCAGTTGCCAGTTTCCAAAGGTGTAAAAGCTCATGCTGAAAATTTAACAATCAGCCTTTGTGAGCCAGTTAGAGCTGGCTCCTGCATACTCTTAACTCCATCCCTGTTTTTCCTGGCCCTATTTGGTGCCCATTGTTCCTATTTTTAAAGTTATGTTACAGAAATCTAAATCATGTCCTCAGACACTACCTTCTTAGCCAGCTGATCACTTACTTCCCAAATCTTATCCCTTGCTTTGAATGCTAGTAGTGATAGAAACACCAACTTTGTCCCTGACGTCTTCATTTTGTGGGACTCGACTGTACAATCCTTAGCAGTGCTTTCTAGATCCTTTCTGGTGGTATTATTTTCCCTACACGAATCTCCAGAAATGGGCTAATAATCAATAGGTTTGCTAAATCTTAGGAAACTTTTTGTCATGACTGGAATGCATGGCCCAGAAAATAATCAATTTCTTTGATTTTTGTAAGATTAAGAAATAATTTTCCATTGTTGGAATATTGCAATGATAGAATAATAACCATCATCAGAGAATCACCAACAACCATTATTCACCTCTCCTTCTTTTTATCTTTAAGGAATGACCCTTCAACTGATAGCACCTCTAAGTGCATTTCATCATGCCATGGAGAGCAAGAAGCTGCTTCCTCCTAAGATGTTCCATCTCCCTACCCTATAGGTAGAGATTTGAGCTGATTATCTGTAGCTCAAAATGTGCAGTAGTCCTCCTTTTCATTCTATGTATCATATCCTTCTGCCAGCAAATCTCCTGAATCATATTAGAATTCCCTTCTGCCACTTCAGATCCTTTTTCCTTCTTTGCTTCCTTCTTAAAGTACTTAGTTCATTCTTTCAAGAAACGCTTCATCTTCTGGATAACCTGGAAAGTAGAGATGAACCAACCCAGGCCTTTTGCTTTCTCCTCTAAACTAAGACTAACTTGGACTTTATATGCATATATGGGTAACATTTGATATTAGCAAGGACACAAACACAGAAATGTTCTCTGTAAGTCACTACAATTTTTTCTTGTCCTTCGTAGTTGCTTAAGGAGAGATTCAGTCTTTTTGTCTTCTTTTGGTAATTCTCTTGATGAACTTTCTGGCTAACTGCTTGATTTGCTTTATATCTGTAGGATTCTACCCAGAGGCTTCTAAGGGAGGCTTAATTTATTTAGTGTAGACTGCCTTTCTTTATAGTAATGCAACACAATCTGTTCAACTCTTTTTAATTGGCAGTTAACACATTTCTACCATCCCCTAATAGGGGAACAAAAGCTAATTTCTACAAGCAGAAACCCAACTATTTAATTAGATCTACCCATTCTGTTTCTTATTTTCATCAATTTTCAGTGATCTCCCTGTACTTCAATTCAATTCAACAAATACTTATTAAGAACCTACCAGGTGTAAGGCATAGAGACAATGGAGTGTATACAGAGTATAGAATGTTGGGAAGAATTAATGAACTCCATGAAAGACCTGGGTTCAAACCCAGCCTTTAACTGTGTAACTAGCTCTGTGATCAGGGGCAAGTCACTTAACCTTTTTCTGCCTCAGACAACTCCCTAGAACTTATCTACTAAGTCACAGAGACTTGAGAGCTACAGTTGGTGGAGGGAAATCCCACACCAGGAGTAATGCTAGCTAATGAAATCCAGGGGCTCTATGCTATGTGCTGAGGATATGAAGAAAGAAATTAGCTGGTACCTACCCTCAAGAAGCTTGCATTCTCTTGGGTGAACACAACATATACACATATAATACAAGATAGTTTAAGAAGCCAGTGATCTTTAATAATGGTGGAGAGGGGGAAAGGAAGGCTAAGAGGAGGGTGACAACTTGCAGAAGTAGTTGGCACCTGACTTGAGTCTTGAAGGAAATAAGGAATTCTAAGATATGGAGGTAAAGAGAGAGTACATTCAAGGTACGGGGGACAGCCTGACTGCTTGATACTCTGTCCTACCTGGGGAATAAGGTTTAACTTATTTGGCAGAAATGAACACATAAGAAGGAAGTATACAACTCCCACAAACAAACTGGATGAAATCCAACTCTCCAATTAGGTCTACCCACCTTGTCTTACATTATTGGTATTCTTCAGATATTTTCCCCAACTTCCCTGACCACTAAACTCTTAAGCGAGCGCTCACTCACTGATTTCCTTTTGAAAAGCGTTTATTAAGCACCAAGCATTGGGCTAGGCACTGGAGATACAAAGACAAAATCAGAAACAGTTCCTTTCCTTCAGGAGTTAATGAGGGTGAACAATATATACACAAATAAACAAATTTTAAAATGTATGTGTAATGAATACAAAGCAATTTGGGGGGTAGGGGAGCAGAATAGGGAGGCTCTAACCATTGAAGCAGATCAAGAAAGGCCTTATGCAAGCCTTGACTATCTAAAGTACAGTATAAATCAATTCATGCTGTACCTGAATTGATTCAAATTCCAGTAATTATCTGCACTCACATCTCCCTCTAGAAATTTGTATCTCTGTTCCCCGTCTTGTCTTCTCCGTCTTGGGCCAGACCTCTCAATATTAATGTGTACACTTCATTCTCTAGGTAGCATTTTCCCAGTGGGTCACATTAATGGTTCCAAGGAAAATATCCTCAGTCCAAGTCAGCTTTTGTCTCTACTGATCTTGGTAGTAATGCCCAGTCACATTAATTCTTCCCCTCTAGCCAGGCTCTGACAATATATTTTGGATCTTAATCTTCACTTCCATCTACAGCTTCTAGTAGGCCTTAGAGCAAGTGAAGCTATGGTTAGTTGCTTTTATGAGTACATTAGATAGCCTTCAAACTCTTTAACTTCTAGTTAAATAAAAAGCTTCTCTGGCTTTAATAAACAAGGCTTGCTTTTCACAGAGCAGAAACCCAGCTCTGATCCTGAGGACCTGGAAAGCAGAGAGAGAGGGAGTCCATATTTGTTAAGGATTTAAAAGAATGTCTACTTTTGTCAAATGGAATTGCTCAGTGATGTCTTGAAAATAAATCAACTGTGATATGATACAGACTCATGGAGGTGACACGTGGAATCTATTCTTTTTGAGAAAAAAAACTGTTAACTTGTACATAAACGTAGGCTGTAGAGAAGAGAACTATGTATGAATGAGCACTTCCTTTCTCTTCTCTGGATCTCAGTTTTCTCTGGAGAATAAAAGGAATAGACTGGATGATTTTGACAATCCCTCCTAGCTCGGATCCCCTATGTCTCTAAAATGATTTTTAAATGTGACAGTTTCAAGCACATCCATGAAAGACTGGTACAGGATAATGCAATCAAAGTAAGTTGTAGAAGCAGGGACCTCCTGCAATACCAGGAGGGAAGAGAGAATTAAAGGCAAATTGCTTCTTTTTCAATATTTTACCTAAGGTCGAATCCTACAATCAGTCAGTATTTATTAAGCTTTATTACTGTATGCTAGGCATGGTGCAAAGTGCTGGGGATACAAAGAAAAGCAAAAGACACTCCCTGCCCTCAGGGAGTACACAGTTTAACAGAGAGACAATAACATGAAAATAGCTACATACAAACAAGCTATATATAGGATAAACTGGAAATGATCAACAGAGGGAAGGCACTAGAATTAAGGGGAATCAGGAAAAGCTTCCTATAGAAAGTGAGTTCCTATCTACAACTAGAAGGAAGCCAGAAGGCAGAGATCAAGAGGGAAAGAATTCCAGAAATGAGAGACAACGAGTACAAATATCCAGAGTCAAGAAATCAAGTGTTTTGTTGGGGATCAGCAAGAAAGTCAGTGTCACATAGAGTGCGTGGGATAAGAAGACCAGAAAGATGAGTTTGAGAAAGGCTTTGAGTGTCAAAAAAAGGATTTTGTATTTGACCCTGGAGGTGACCCTAAGCTGATGGAGTTTATTAAGCAAAAAGGTAACATTGTCAGACCTGTGTTTTAAGAAGGCCACTCCAGCAGCTGAGTAGAGGATGGACTAGAGTGGAAAGAGACTCGTGGCAGCTGACCAACCTGTAGGCGTGAGGTGTCAAGGGCCTGCACCAGGGTGGTAGTGTCAGAGGAGACAAGAAATACAATACCAATACATTTATTCATTCATCTATCCATCTATTCAGCAAACATTTATTAGGTATTTATCACATGCAGGGCGGGAGACTCTGGGGGAGACGAACACCAACGAGTCCTTGCCATTACTCTCATAGAGCTTATAATCTAGCACATTATAGTATGACTGTTTCCACAACAAAAAGAGTCTCAAGGTCCATCTGATGTGAGTTCAATGGAACAAAATTATAGTTGAACAGAAAGGTCAGGTAAGTCTTTTGAAACTTGTTTTCAGGGGATTTGGTCTAGATAGGAGAATTTTAGAACCGTAAGGACCTTAAATGTCATATAATCTGACCTTTTGTTTTACATCTAAGGACACTAAGGCCCAGAGAAAGGAAATGATTAGCCTAAAGTCAAACAGCCGATTAAATGCAGAATTCAGACACGGATACCAGGTTTCCCGACCAGAATCATAATTATCAATTTTGGCACCTGGAAAAGTACCACAGAATACGTCCCAGAGCAAACAGCATAAAACACACCCTCCAATCAACTTTTTTTCAGACAAATTAATTTGGGGGACCTCCAGATACAAAATCCAAATGGGATAGGCAGAGAGACCCAAGAATGCCATCGAACAGCTTCCTATTTAAGATATTACTCTTACTAATTTGGCACTAAGGTCAGTTGTTTCCACCTGCCGAAGGGGTATAAATGTTGTCAACATCCTCTAAATCTCAGTGCCCTGGGCATAAGTCCCAGTCATCTTACTCTAGTTATGGCTCTACTCCAGACTCCCAATCCAGTGCTCTTTTGCCTCTCAATTGTATATCCATTCAGTAGCTACCCCCATCTGCTAAAAGATCTAATGGTGGGAGAGCAGGAGGGAATAAAAACAGAGAGGGAATTACTATTTCACTCTACTTTCTGTCTCTTCTTGTTCCTCAGATGAAACTTATTCTTGCTTTCTTAGGGTTTTATTGCTGACAGTGTCCATTATTCTTGATGAGGCCATAAGAAAATTCTCTTCACTCCTTTTTAGCCTCACCTCAGTACTCTGCTTTTATGGTCTAAGACAAGGGCTGGGGCTGAAATGCAAGTTACCATCATTCATCTTGCTATTGTTTGAAAAGGTAAATCACTGGGGCTCTGAACCCTCTTGTATGTCGTGTGTATATCTATCTCTCCCAGGCTGTCGCTGCTAGAGTTCTGGTATCATGCTCACAGAATCATGGCCTATGAATATTTACCAGACACAGTTAGCTGCTTAATCCTCTTACTCTTCTAACACATTTTAGTCGCTAGCTACAGCCTAACTACACAGTGCAGTAACTATGTACTTTAGGGCCTATGATCTTAGCATTTCATTTTATGTCTGGAAAGGAGACCAAATAAGGATCAGCTCATAAAAATAAAATGCCTGTATTTGATTTCACTCCAGCAGTGGTCTTGCCCCTAGGATTATGGTGCCTATGCACTAAATGAAATGCAGATCACAGTTGAGGTGGGGAAGTTCAGGGATAAGGGTTCTCAATAGGTTGAGGAGGTGAGGAGGGAGGCCGCTCCAGACAGCCCTGACTGATGTCATGACCGTGGAGAGGAATGTCCAAGATGAAGGAGGGATTGACACTCTCCCCTACTCCCAGGCCAAAACTACCTTTGATTCTTTCTTCTCCTTCATCTTCTATATACAATAAATCACCAGGCTTTATAGATTCTCCTTTCAAAATATCCCTTACTGTGTCATAAATACAAAAATATTTATGGCCTCTCTTTCTGTAGTAGTAAATAACTGGAGGGAAAGTGAGTGCCCATCAATTGGCAGATGGCTCCAGTAGATGATATAGGGCAGCTAGATAGCTCAGTGGATCGAGTATTTACTAGGCCTAAAGTCAGGAAGACTCATCTTCCTGAGTTCATATCTGGCCTCAGATACTTACTAGCTGTGTGACCCTGGCCAAGTGACTTAAACCTGTTTGCCTCAGTTTCCTTATTTGTAAAATGAGCTAGAGAAGGAAATGGCAAACCACTCTAATATCCTTGCTAAGAAAACCTCGAATGGGGTTACAGAGAGTCAGATATGACTAAAAAACAACTCAGTGAGAACAACAAGCAGTAGATGAATGTGATGGAATTTAAATGACAAATACGAAGAATTCAGAGAGACTAGGGAAGACTTGGATGAACTGATGCAGAGCAAAGTAAGCAGACTCAAGAGAATAATCTGTGAGATGACCACAATAATGTAAAGGAAAAAAAAAACATTGAGAACCCTCACTGCTCTGATACACTGTATCCAGTTATGACTTCAGAGCCCTGATGGTAAAGCATTCCTTTAGCCTCTCAACAGAGAGGTAGGTGAGGAATGAGGCATACATTTTAAGACACGGCCAATGTATTGTGTTTATTTTCTTTGCCTGTTCTTATTGTGAAAAGGAAGCATTCTACCCCCTGGGCAGGGGTAATCATTGGGAAGGGAGAATGATATAAAAAAAAAATAAAAGAGAACCAATATATCTTTAAAACCAAACTATATCCTGCTCTCCATTTTTGGTGTCATTGACCTAGGAAGGTTCTCTCTGTGTCTTTTTGATCTCTGCCTTGTTCACTACTGACTTTATGGAGCTTCTCCTTTATCAAATTATCCTACCCTCCTTGTTCAGTCTTAACTCCCACTATTCCACAGATTCAACCTTCCATTCCAATAAAAGTGGTGGTCTGTCGTGTGAACCGATGAAGAGGAAAATACACAGAACCAAGAAAACAATATTCAAGACCCCAATAATGTAAACAAAAAAGAATGCTAAAACAATAGCAAATGCTATGTGATTTTAATGGCCAATCTTGGCCCCCAAAAAGAGATAAGGTAAGCACTTCCTCCCCTTCTCTGGAGAAATAGGGGATTGTGGGTGTCGGTTCTGCTTATTTGCTTGATGCAGCTCTCACGAAAAGAGCCCTGGGCCTAAAGTCAAGAAAGACTTGAGTTCAAATCCAGCTTTAGAGACCTACTAGCTGTGTGCCTTTGGCAAGTCACTTAACCTCTGTTTGCCTCAGTTCCCTCAACTATAAAATAGGAGATAATCATGGCACCTATCTCCCAGGGTTGCTGTGAGAAGGATCCAACGAGATAATATTTATAGATTACTTTGCATAGTGCTTGGCATATAGTAGGTACTTGATAAATATGTATTAATTGATCAAGAAAAAGAAAATAAGACTGGAAAGGCAGAGTGGAATTATGTCTTGAATGACAGTTGAGGAGTTTCAACTTTTCTCTGGAGGTAATAAGCAGACACTAAAAAGGTTTATTTTTGTTTTTTTTTAAGCAGAGAAACAGTATGACATCCATACAAAGGAAAGATTATGCTGTCATTGGAAGGAAGGATGGATTGGAAAGAGGGAGAGCAGAGTCAGGGAGACCTGTAAGAAGACTTGAGCTGTTGACTAGAAGGAAAGCAATGAACTAGGATGGCTATGGTGGGAATAGAGAGATGGAGGGACATGTGAGAGATGCTGCAGAGGTGAATCTGACAAGACTGGTGATTGATGGCTGAGAAAGGTAAGGGAGAAGAAAGAGACAAAGATGACTGCTCCATCACTGGTGATTGGTGGCTGTGAGTGATAAGGGAGAAGAAAGAGACAAAGATGGGTGATCCATCTCTAAAGATGGATACTGAGAGATCTCTTGCTTGTCATTGCCCAGAGTCACATTGGCTAAGTAGGGTTTCCTGCATATTTTGATTCCTCTTGTATAGTCTTATGACATCTATTCTTCACAGGAGTTATTGTCTAATATTGCAGATTGTTCTGTGTACATTGGTCCCCCACCCCAAATATAAGTTGCATGAAGTTCAGTCAAGTCAAATCAAGCCAACAAGGATTTATTAAGCAATTTACTATGTGCCAGACCCCATGGTGAGGGCTAAGGATACAGACACAGGCAAAAAGAAAGACTCGAAAAGCTTGCATTCTAATGCGGAGCACGGGGCAGAGAAGGGCAAGGAAGGTTCACTCAAGGGGTATGTATGGTGGTGAAGTCTGAAGAGTCAAAAGCAGAACCAAGAGAGAAATGTAGGATGGCTAATCTGAGCCCTTCCCCAAAGCAGAAGTTCTGGGAGGAACTCACCAGTGGAAGAAGGGGACCGCAGGACGAAAAGGACATTCCAAGGTGAGAAGGTAACAGGAATTGAGGGAACCTCAAGGTTCCCTTGAGGGGGAGGAGGGATGGTGTCAAGAGTCAGAGTAGGGGCCACTTTTTGACTATATTTTTCTCTCATTTTCCTCCTCTCTCTCTCTTCAACCTAACACAAATGAAGAGGACCACTGCTGTTGAATCAATCCATCAATTAATCCTCCTGTTAGCTTTGTACAGAGCCTAGTCCAGAAAAAGGTATGTGAAAATAGCATTTACACCAATAGCAATCATTAAATTATCACAAGCTTGGCCCTGGAGACTTTTTGTGTGAATTAGTGTCGTCTGTTAAAAATGAAATCCCAGATAATAAATTGCCCTAAGGGGCCCAGATGCCTTTAATCATCATTTTCTCTTATCCCCCAAGTCTTCTGAGTTCTAATGAGATCCAATTCACATCCTGAATGAATTATGGCTGCAGGAATGTGTGCACTCAATGAAAATAAACTAGCTGAGAGGCTCATGTTTACGCAACTTCTTTAATTCATTCTCAGTCCAAAAATAGATTTACACTCTTCCCCAAAAGGAGAAGTGAATATTTATTAACCCTTTGTGCTCTACACAGAAACCCCCAGGGATATACATAGGTACACATGGGAATATTGCATATTGCTTTCTGCAGTAACAATTCCTTCAAAAGCTGCGTATAAATGGAATTTTGCTAAATCAATCCTATTTTCTTATTGACTTACATTGCAATCTGGTATACATTTTATCTTTTATTTCTTTTGTTTTCATTTCACATAGGCCCTTAATGGGAAGTGCTACCTAACATTTTAGCTCTAAGTTTCTCTGCTCCCTTCTCCTGTCAAGTAGTAATAATCTATAAACAAACTCATCAAAGCCCTAGGGAAGCTCCAGCTTAAAGGAATCTATTTCTAAAGCACAGACTTCTAATGGAAAATGAATAATTGTCTCTTAATGGATGTGTTTTGTTCCAGAGGAGATGGAGTTGTCTTAAATTGAGTTAGCACCTTCCAGTTCTACTTTCCCAGAATCCTTGTCTTTCCCAAAAAGAGTCTTCTTAAACTCTATGGAGCAGAAACATGAACTTTGGCCTGCACTGCTTTCTGCATTCTCTTTTTATGTTTCTTTCATCTCCATTGCTATTGGAAGACGAAAGGGTCTCAGTACTGGGTCACTTTGGGGCAGTACATGTGCATGAGAAAATGGTTCATTAAATACGGGTGTGAAAGGGCAAGGAGGAAGTTGAACTTATAAATTGGAGCCTGAGTCCGTTTTGGCTGAGCTAAGAGAGGAGGAGTGCCTGTCCTCAAAAAAGTCCAACACTCTTTGACCCCTCTTTTTCCCCTGATGTGCTTTTCAAGGGTGTTTGTGTTTGTGTGTGTGTGTGTGTGTGTGTGTGTGTGTGTGTGTGTGTGTGTGTGTGTGTGAAACTTCCTTCCTGGAGAAAGAGAGAACACAGGTCAATCAACTGCAAAGAAAGAGATACTCTTAAAGCTAGCAATTCCCTATGCATTTCTGTCAAAGTAAGACACCTTCTGTGCATTCCCTGTCAATCAAAAGGTAAATTACTATCAGATCACAGATGAAGAACTGGAAGGGACTTTAGAAGTTGTCTAGTCCATCTCTTTCATTTTATAGATGAAGAAACCAAGGCCCAGGAAAGGTGAGAACTTTCCCAAGGTCACTTAGGTAGTAAATGTGTGAAGCAGGATTTGAATGCAGGTCCTTGATGCCAGAGTTAGTCCTCTTTTCCCTGTACTACTCTGCCCCCTTTTGTTCATTTATTCATTTACATTTATTACCCAATCATATAAAGTCCAAAGCTAGGGTTGCTGAGGTTACTAGAAAAATAAATACCATGACCCTTGCCTTCTTGGTCTATGGAATGTCTTATGGTTTAAAGATGAAGCCTGAGCCATTGTTAACAGATTTACTATCTCCCTATCTCGTTAACACTCCAAGGAAGCAGGGAGGCAAAAAAGGCTCACTTGAGAAGGTGGTCAGAAATAGAAGGTCCAGAGAAGAGTTCATCAAGGTTATTTGAGGAACTGAAATTAAACCTTTAGGTGGCAGTCTTGAGACAATTTTGTCCAAGGGAAACACTAAAGGGTCATTTTTGTCCCCATTTTCTCCCATTTGGAACTTCCAGAGTGGCCAGGTAGGTGTGCCTGGTCCAAGAAGGTGGGGGTAAGGGAGGGTGGGGAGAGGCACCAGTTGAGGGCTTCCCCCACCCACATGACCTTCTTCATCTGCTTCTTTCCTAATCATCACACATGGTTCCCCTCGAAAGAAAGGGACAGGATGACAGGTTTAGGTGATGGTTTTGAAATTAAAAGATCTGGGGAAGTTCCCCTGACTCAAAGACAGAGACAAGTAGGTATGAGTGACCAAGGGAGCCTGTTTTACCGAGAGTCCCCCAAGATGGCAAGGAGACATGTGACTATAAGATGGAACATCTCAACCAAATTCTCCCAGACTCACTTTCCATTTGCCCTGTACTGAGTATCACCCTCTGTGAGATCTTATCATGATGCCCGCTTAGCGTTGCAGGTTATTTCAGAGAGCTGTTTTCATAAGATGACTACAGATTTGTATCTGCCACAGGTCACATCGCATCCCCTGAAGATCCTTCTTACAAATGCCTGTGTAAAGGTGGCTAGCCAATAATTACTTTTATTGGATGAATCAGTTTGTTAATGAAGTACAAATGTTTATTAAGCTTCTACTGTACACTTTATTAGAGACCATGAAGGATACAAAGAAAAATAGGGCACCTTTTCTGTTCCCCAAAAAATTCACAGTCCAGTCTAATCAAAAAGGTGGAGAGAATCATGGACTTGGAATCAGAAGATGAGTTCAAATTCTATCTTCTGCTTGCAATTTATATGATAGTGGACAATTCAATTTACCTCTCTAGGCCCTTTCCAGGTCTAGACCTATGAATTTAGGATTTGACTACACATCAACACGTATGTACATTATACACATTTATGTGTATGATTTAGGAATTTAGGATTTGACTACACATAGACATGTATGTATATTATATGCATTTATGTGTATAATTTAGGATTTGACTACACATAGACATATATGTACATTATGCACATTCATGTGTATAATTTATGATTTATGAATTCATGATTTGACTACACATATATGTATATGAATGTATACATATTTATATTCATATATGTTACATGCATTCACATATATATGTTATGTGCACGTGCATATTAATCTGAGTTTAACCCAAACAGAGGACATTCTGCCCAGTTACCTGAAGCCGATGTGCATACAGGTGCTGGCAGTCTTGGTGGTTATGTAATCCACATCATACTGGAAGTCACTTAGGGACAATGCCTGGTCCTAGGGATCTCAGAAAGCTGCTCCCTCTATCCCCCACCTTCTGTCTCTTTGTGAGTGGCAGCTGCCCACCTCATTAGTCTAGAAGTCAGTATGGTCAGTATGGATCCATTCAGTTACAATCCTTGGCTAACACCTAAACCATTGTGAGATTCTGATTTCTTCCCTTCCCTGATTCATTGAATGATATAATGGAGGTAGCCACACAAACATAGTTTGACCATATATAGTTTTTTCAATCAATCAACAAGCATTTCCTATGTCCCAGGCACTGTGCTAAATACTAGGAATACACATAAAGGCAAAAATAACCCTTGTCCTCAAAGCACTTACATTCTAACGGGGGGCACACACAAGATGCTTATAGACACACACAAGATACAGGGTCAATGGAAGGTAATATTAAAAAGGAGGAACTAGTGTCAGGGGGCACAGAGAAAGGCCTTATAACCAAGGAAATAGAGAAAAAGAAATAAAATCAAATATTTATCAACACATCCACCACACGAGCTATATGCCTGCAGCTTGTCCCAGGCAGAGGCAGCTGTTGCAACAGTTCAGCTAGAAGCTGCTACAGCAGTGAAAAACTGACACAAGCCCAACAACAAGAATCCTACAAACCCAGGTTCTTTCGATCTGCTTTACTAAGGAAAGCAACATTAAGGGGTTAACAGTCTTGCTTTAATCCAGCATACAAATATCATTCACTTAGTTAGGGGAAAAAGCCAGCACCCTGAACTTCAGAGCAAACACAAACAGAGCAAATAAACACGAACGAATCAACAGACAGATTTCTGTCTGACAAAATCACAATATATAGTTACCAGAGAAGCATCAACATCAAAGCTGGGGAGCTAATAACAATGGCTGGCCTAGAGTCACACGCCACTCCTGCTGCGGCTCAGAGCTCCGAAAGAGAAAGCCAACCTCTGCAAAATGCCACTTAAACCCACGTGGTCTAAAAGCCTCTAATGTCATAAACATGTCACTCAAACCCATGTAAACTAGGCTTTCCCTTGAGTCAGGGAGGTCATCAAGGACTCCTGATTTAATCAAGGAAACAAAGGCCAAGCTCTTCAAGGGCTCTTGGCTGAATAAGTGCTAAGAGCCCATCTTGATTCCCAATACAGCAGCCTTTGGCCAGTCTATACATACACATTGCCCAAACAGAGAAGTCACTGGGCACAGTTCAGGTTTCTAGACTCAGTCACTCCCTGTAGGAAATGCAACTCTTCCAAATGTTAGATTTGGCAAAAATCCCCCAAAATTTCTCACTTGCAACCCCTTCAAGAATCTCAGTCAAGTCAGCTAGGGAACTCAAGAGTTAAAGGGCATGTGGGGTGGAGTGGGGAGAGATTACTGTAGCTCCTGATTCTGCTTTCTTGCCCACACACTGTTCCCTGGCACCCTCTAGGCTTCTCACCAGCCAGACTGTGTAGGGAGGGTCTGATTGCTCCTTCCAATTTGTTTATCACTAGGGCAGTGAAGGAGCAGAGTTGGGGGCAGGCTGGGCATGGAAATAAACAAATTCCTTCTATCACCATTGCAATCTTTTCTTCTCTTCTCTCCTTCTTCTCCCAAAATTTGAACACTGGCTGAAGTGATTTCTTTGTGTCCCACCCCACCCCCTTGAAACTCCTGTCTTGTCTGAAGTTCTTCAAATAGGCCCCACAATATATCAAGCAATCAACCAACGAGCATTTATTAAGTGCCTACTATGTGCTGGGCACTATGGATACAAAGGGAAAAGCAAAAACAGTCCCTCTCCAGAAGAATCTTATAGTCTGGGGAAATGGGCAACATGCATGTGTATAGGTCTGTACAAAGTAGATACGGGGTCACTTGAGAGGAGAAAGCATCATCAATTGGGGAGGGATTAGGAAAGACCTTGTGTAGAAGGCCAAGTGTGAGTTAAGGCTTTAAGGGAAACTAGAGATTCTGACAAATGGAAGGGGAGGATGGGGTGCATTCCAGGCATGAGGGAAAGCCAGGATAAAGGCTCAGAGGCCATCAATGAAGGGTCAAATATGAGGAAAAGCACAAAAGTCAGCTTGGTGGGACAGCAGTATGTGTGAAGGGGACTCCTGCAATAGAAGCATAGGTTGGAGAAAAGTTGGGAAGGTCTTTAAATGACAAAGCAAAAGAGTTTATATTTGATCCTAGAAATGACAAGAGTCATATATATATATATATACACGTGTGTGTATATGTACGTATGTATACATATGTATGTATGTGTATATCTGTATGTATGTATATGTGTTTATGTATGTATGTATATATGCATATGTAGATGTATATCTATATACAGAAAGAGAGAGAGTCAGATGGAGCATAGCTATTACCCCAGGTAGACAGGAAAAGATAATCAGCAATACAAGAGAAGCTCTTAAGTTTCAAGTGAATAGTATGTTGTAGCAAGAGTCCAGAGGAGGGTGACATCACTCTGGTCTGGAGTGGCCTGAAAGATTTCATCTAGTGGGTGGGAACTGAGCTAGAGTATGAACAATGTATGGAATTAAAACGGAGGGGTACAACATTCCCCTCTCTCAGAAATAAGCATTGTACAAGATGTCTCTCCATTTGCTACCTTATTGGGAAAGACACTGAGAAAATGAGGAGGCTGCACTGTGCAAAGGAAATTCAACCAGAAATATTCGTTACAAGGAAATGAAGACAGATGGGGTAGAGAGAATATTAAAAAAATTTTTGTTAAGCTCACGAAAGAAAACAAAAAGTACAGAAGGGGATACAATAGTGTCGTTGTTGTAGTTGTTCAGGCATTTTCACTTCTGTCCCACTCTTTTTGGGGGTTTTCTTGGCAGAGATACTGGAGTGGTTCGCCATTTCCTTCTCTAAGAGTAGTTTTGTTGCTACTTAGTTAAATTATAGGGGCAGCTAGGTGGAGCAGTGGATAGAGTGCCTGGCCTAGTAGAGTCGGGAAGACTGATCTTTCTGAATTCAAATCTGGCCTCCAACCCTTACTAGCTGTGACTAAGCGACTTAACTCTGTTTGCCTCAGTTTCCTCATCTGTAAAATGAACCGGAGAAGGAAATGGTGAACCACTCCAGGATCTTTGCCAAAAAAAACCTCAAATAGAGTTATGAAGAGTCGGACCCAACTGAAACAACCAAATGAAAAAGTTAAATTATATCTCTATATATAATATGTACATATGTTGTACATACTTATTCAAAAACAAACTGACATCATCAAAGTTCCCAGCTTCTTATACAATCTTTTAAAATTCTCATTTGTGTTTGATTAAGTTCCCAATGAAAAGGAAAACTTTTTAAAAAAAGGCAGGGAGGGGGAATGAGCACCTCTAAAAGCTGTTGCAGAAACACAAAGAAATCACTATTAATACCATAAACTCTCCTCAAGGAGGTCTTTGCTTGTTTGGGGAGAGGAGGGTGGGAAGGGATGTTTTTTCAGGCTGTCAAATCCCCTTCTCTTACCCAGCTCTCTCAGGCCTGCTGTGGCAGAGCCGATGATTATATTAACGATAACTAAACTTCTGTGCAGGACCTGAAAATTTAATTTCCTTGTGGGAAGCTGTAGAGAACTGAGATTATTTAGGGCCAAGAACCCGTGAACTTTCCCAAGAAAGGGGGAGAAAATGCCAGACATGGGCATCTGCAGCAGGGTTTTCATGGACTAGAAAGATGCCAGATTGCCTTCGCTGAATGTCACTGGTAACTTCTGGCCCTCCCCTAAAAATGTATGGTTGTATGTATGTATAATATGTGTATGCATGTATGTGTACACGCGCACATATGACCTGTGTTCCTCTGTGAAATTGTATAATTAAATTCAGCAGTCCGATGTTTTCTTCCATCCTATACCTAAAAAAAAAGTATAGCTCTTCTTCCAGCCCACGTAATAATTTAATTTAATTTATTTAATAGTTTAATTTAGTTTATTTAATAATTTAATTTGTCCTCTGGATGGGACAACTTCGACCACTCTTCTTGGTTCCTGAGCATCTCTGACAAAAAAAGAAAGAACTTGTTAGAGATGAATGGGCTTCATTGGTTAAGGAATAGCCAACCAAATTGTAGGACACAAATATATTGGACTATTATTGTACTGTAAGAAACAAGGAGTATAGGGGCAGCTAGGTGGTGCAGTGAGTAGAGCACCGGCCCTGAAGTCAGGAGAATGTGAGTTCAAATTCGGGCTCAGATACTTGACACGCTTACTAGCTGTGTGACCTTGGGCAAGTCACTTAACCCCAATTGCCCTGCCTTCCCCCCTCAAAAACAAAAAAACAAGGAGTATGAATATAGACAAGTATGAGAAGACATAAATGGAATCAAAGTGAAATAAGTGTGTGGGTGGGGTCAACTGAGTCAATTGATCAACTAACCACCCCATCCCAATTAAAAACATCCTGATACCTAGACCAGGGAAGAACAGTTCTCTATTCAACCAAGCAGTCATGGGTTTTTCACCAATGGTTTTAATCTTTTTTTTTAATGTCATGAACACCTTTGGCAATCAGGTAAAGCCCATGGATCTCAGCTGAGAATAGATGGAGACAGCCAGAGGCATGGTAGATAGAGTGCTGGGCCTGGAATCTGGAGGCCAAAGTTAAAATATGGTCTCACTCAGTGTGTGACCCTGAGTAAGTAACTTAACCAGTTTGCTTCATTCTTCTCCACTGTAAAATGCGGATGGCACCTACCTTGCAGGGTTGTTTTGAGGATAAAATGAGAATATTCATAAAGCTGTTAATGGGGCCTGGCATAAGTAGGTGCTATATAAATGCTAATTTCCTACCCCTGGTTTTGAATGCATAAAATAAAATACATAGGATTACAATGGCTGTTGAGTATATTTAAATAGTTATCAAAACATTAAAAAAAAAGTAAAGTTCATAGACCTTAGGTTAAAAAAGTCCTACTTTATACTAACTGAAAAAAAGTCCTTGATTAATTTTGATGTTCTGGAATGCTATGGGATGAATTGGAGTGTCGTTGCCTGGGGAATGTGTGGTTAAGGAAATTTGGTCCTGCCTTTTGAGTGGTCTATAAAATAGCAGAAATTTGAATATCTGGCAGCTTAGGGTGGAAGCCCTCTAGCCAAGCCCCTGAAAGGAATCATTTGACAAAAAGGAGAAGTGCTCTGTGTATCATATATGTATACATATGTGCATAAATATATGTGTACATATGTATACAAATGTGTGTATATGTATATAGAAATTATATACATGTAGATATAAATGCATATAAATGTGGACATACATGTGTATAGAAATATACGTTGTTATTGTTCAATCATGTCCAACTCTTCATGACTCTGCAGACCGTAGCATGCCAATACTGTTCGTGGGGTTTTCTTGGTATAGAAATTGGAATGGTTTTCGTTTCCTTCTGCAGTGGATTAAGGCAAACAGAGGTCAAGTGACTTGCCCAGGGTCACACAGCTAGTATCTGAGACCAGATCTGAACTCAAGTCTTCCTGACTCCAGGTTCAGTGCTGAGCGACCTCTGCCCGTGTGTGTGTGTGTGTGTGTGTGTGTGTGTGTGTGTGTGTGTGCGTGTGTATAAATGTGTATAAACACGTACACAAATATGTGTGTGTACATATGTTTATACATGATGCCTGGTAGGTATAAAAGGCTGCAACACATTACTCATTTTATACCAGAAGCAGCATAAATAATATTATCGAGGAATGTAAGACCATAAAAGGAGGCAGGCCAATCATGTAGTGAAATTGAAGAATGGCAGCGAAACAGCCGTATG
The DNA here is from genome assembly GCA_028646595.1 of Phalanger gymnotis. Taxonomy (NCBI): domain Eukaryota; kingdom Metazoa; phylum Chordata; class Mammalia; order Diprotodontia; family Phalangeridae; genus Phalanger; species Phalanger gymnotis. The sequence continues at coordinate 47,784,005 of CM053625.1, read as the reverse complement.
CTCCATCGGTAACCACGTGATGTTAAAAGATCTAGAAGTAGGGCCCCAGCGCTTTGGAGAGACCAACTATGAAGGACACGTGGAAGGACACAGACAAGAGTGGAACAGAACGAAGGCCTGTGAATAGAGGTCTGCAGTGCTGGGGAAAGGATCCACAAAAACGAGGTTACAATCCCAGAAAGTATCTATCATACCTTCTCTCCACCACCACCATCCCCCTGCCCTTGTGTGTATGTGTGTGTCCGTATATGTAATGTATGTATGTGTATACATATATATATATATATACACATATACATTTCTTTCCTATGCAGGAAACTTGAGGAAATGTATGCATGGTACATCACACACACTGCTTTCTCTCCTTATCCTGAAATCAACTTGCCACTTTCAAGGACACAGCTCACAATATTACAGAAGAAAGTCATTATTCAAAGGAAGAAAACAAAACAGAAATCCTTGAATGAATAAGCATTAATCCCTAAGCTGCATGTAAATGCCCCGAGCCCTGATGGAACTCTCTTGAAGGCTCCTCTCCCAGAGGCCTTCCCCTACTCTCACCCCAAGGCCTTCTTCTCCCTCCCTGTTGAAGGACACATCTATTTTTTCTTTTCCCAGTTTCTAGCCGATTCTCATGGTTCTTCCAGCTTTATGACACTACCAGCCAAACTGACCTTCCCTCAGCAAGACAAAGATGTTCATCTTTCTGCTTCATCTTCCCAGAGCAAGATGAGAGAAAACCCTCCCGAGTCCTTCTTCCCTGAGACACCTTGCCACTACTCTCCCCAACAGACCCTCCTTTTCTCTCTCTCATCTTCAGTTCTAGCTTTACCACACTTCTCCATGTGACTTAGTCGGCTCCCTCTGCTCTTTGAGTCTTGTTTTCTCAACTGTAAAATGGAAATGATGATACTCTGTGTTCACTGCCTACCTCTCAGGACTGTTGTGAGGATCAGCTGATATAAGTATATTAAAATGTTATATTAACTTCAGGGCTCTCTAACAAAGCCAGGCTTTTTGGCTTAGGGAAGGGTGATAGGGATAAGCATTTATATATCACCCATGTGCTGGGCACATAAGCATTTTTTCTTACATATTATCTCATTTGGGAATATTACTAAGGTGGGGGGTAGTATAGTACAGCATTGAATTTAGAATCCAAAGACCTAGGTTCAAATCCAGACTCTGCTGCTTCTTCCATATGGGGTTTATTATCAAGGAATGCGGTCACCAAGGGGTGTCCTCGGGCAAGTCACGACCTCTCTGGCCTCAGTTTCCTCATCTTTAAAATAAGGGGGCTGGGCTAGATGTCCTCTGAGGTCCCCTTCAAGCTCTCAATCTAGAAACCCAACACAGCTTACTCTGAGTCAGTCAGAATAAGAGAGAAGTATGAGGAAACTGAATTTTCACTTTTCTAGGCCTGTGAGGTACTCTAGAACAGAGAACTCAGCGTGAGAAGCTTGCCATAAATACCCCTTATGATAGGACTAATAATTACCAATGTTTTACTGACACAGCTTCTTTGTCCCTACCCACAACATAGGTTAGGCCCAGGCCTCTTCTTCCTTCCTTAGACAGGAATTAGCTTTTCATAAAGGGAGACAAAGCAGTCCCCAGTCACTGACTAGACCCAGAATCCTTGACCATTTATTGGTCACCTAAAAGCATAAAAAATCCCAGCCATGGGCAAACGAGGTCCCTCCAACTTGATGGTTTTCTGAAGACCATGCAAGTTACCATATCCTTTACCATAGCCTGCTTTTATGATAAAACACATTTCTGTATGGAGATGAGAAATGTGCAGAAAAGCTAAGGGCAGCTGATTCCCTGTTGCGTATTCTTCCTCTATTAGAGCAAAGTAAACCTCCTTTTGTTAACTGTCCAATGACTTTCAAGTGCCCAATATCGAACCCCGAACTAAGAGAGGGCTGCCATCAGAACTGCCTCCCGCACCCATCAAATCACGTTGTGCATTTTTCTGTTGCTTTAGTCAGCCTGGATTCTGATCAAGAAATCTTCAAGAAGAGAGTCAGACTCCGGCAGTAATAGTACAAATAGATGAGTAATGTAACTTTCAAACAAACATACCATTTGAATTTGAGTTCGTTGCTCTGGAAGAATAGCCAGAAAGCCTAGCCAGAACCGTAGAGACAGGATTCTTACTTTATCTGGAGTGGTGCCTCAGGCCTCTCCAACCTCAGGAACACAAACTCCTCCTAGGCCTTCTTCCTCTGGGGAGCTGTTGATGTCTCAACTGGGAGGAAGCCAGGTGAGTCATTAAGTGTCAAGAGCTAATTAAGGCACTAAAGAGCCTCTTGGCCACACCTCAGGGAGCCAGGGGCTCTCCTCCTCACCTCAGTTGCCTCCCCCACCAGTTCCCACCCCCTTAATGGACTTCATCCTATAAGATATTAATGCTACAGTAAGTGCTGGTTAATTTTAATTTTATCAATTGATCGACAAGTATTCATTAAGTATCTACTAGGTCAAGCACTGTGCTAGGCATTGGTGGCATAAAGATGAAAATGAAACAGTCTCTGACCTCGAGGAGCTCAGATTCTATCAGACAACATGTGTGTGTACACGTATGCACATATTCATATATAAATATGCAGATAACAAAAAAGCATTAAAAAAATTTCCAGGTAATGGGGGGAGGGGAAGGGGGAGAGACAAAGGTGGTGAGGATGAGGAAAGGGTAGTACTTGAGCTGAGCCTTGAAGGAAACGTTAAGGCAGGAGTAAGGAGGGAGTTCAGGGATTTGAGAGAGACTATGCAAAGGAGATGAGAGGTGGAATTTTGTGTGAGAGGAACAGTAAGATCTGTTTGGCTAGACCATATGGTGTGAGAAGGGGAGTATTGTATAATAAGACTAGAAAGGTAAGTGTTGAAAAATTATAAAGAACAAGCTTGGCCCCCAAGAAGAGATATAAGAAGATATCTCCTCTCACTCTTGGAGGTGGTGAAAGTCCTGCATGTGTGGAACCATGTCATACATGGTCGGGTTTTTTTATGTATTGATCAGTTCTGTAGATCTTTTCTTTCTTATGTTTTATTTTAAAAAAATCATAAGTTATAAAGGATAACTTTTGGGGAGAGAGATACAGGGGGAAATTTAGATGGTATAAAAAAATCAATAAATATTAAAAAGAAAATTAGAAATATGGATTGGAGCCAGATTGTGAAGGGCCCATTTCACGGATGAGGAAACTAAGATCCAGAAAGCTTAAGTGACTGGGCCATAAATATAAATGTCAGCTACTGTGATTATTGCATAAGATCACCCAATAATATGTGGCAGAGCCAAAATTCAAACCCAAGTCCTGCGACTCCAAACCCAGTTATACTACACATGGTTTTAAAACAAGTATTCTTAACCAGAGGAGTCTGTGGACAAATTTCAGGAGAGGCGGGTCCATGAACTTAGACAGGAAAAAAATACATCTTTATTTCAATATAGTTTCTTTTATAATTCTATGCATTTTATTTTATGCATTTAAAATATTATGCTGAGGAGTCCATAGGCTTCAACAGACTTCCAAAGGGTCCAGCACACGCACACGCACACACACATTCACATACTACTCACTCACAAAAGGTTAAGAACCCTGCTTTGAAGGAAATAGAAGCATGAGTTCATATTACAATTAATTTTACATTGCTTGCTTTCTTGAGGGGTGGGGGAAGGGCAAGAGAGATTTGGAACTCAACATTTTTAAAAATGAATGTTTAAAAAAGTGTACATGTAATTAGAAAATATTTAACGAAGTGAATAAAATATATTATTTTTTTAAATAAAAGAAATATAACTCTTGAGTTCACTCTTTCTGGGAACACACCTTTGGATTATCTACCTAAAAGAGGGTACCATGTAATCAAAAAATCAGTTACATTTAGCTTTGGAAAAACACATATTTTCCAACACTCCTCTGCTTCTCTCTGGGGACTTCCCTGCAAAAGGGAAGAATCTTCAGTCCTCTCCCTAGCTTCTGGAGATGCCTCTTTAGAAGCATCCACATGTGACAGAAATCCCCTCTGGAACCCACACCTCAAAGAATCACAACATTCGAGAATTAGGGTTGAAAAGGATATCAGAAATCACCAACAAGTGGTCACCAGCCTCTCCTTGAAGATTTCCACACACCGCCCATTCTAATTGCTTTTCTGTCATAATGTATCTTCTGTATACAGATCCCTGTGAAGACTTAACTTCAAAGTCTAGCTCAAGCACCACCTTCTATATGAAACCTGTTTTGATCCCTCCAACTACTTACTCCTTCCTCCTGAAAAATAAACCTTATGTAGGGTGTCCCAGAAATCTTAGAGCAGTTTTAAGTTATTAAAGCTTGGAAGGCTATTAAAATTTTAGTAGCATTAAAAAACACACTAAGACTTTTGGGACACGATGTATTAATTCTGTATATATGTATTCTGTGTGCATATGTTGTCCTCCAGGATGGAATGTAAGCTCCTTGAGGGCAGTGATTGTTTCTTTTCTGTCTTTGTATCTGTCCCTGAAGCCTAGCACAAGACCTGTCATCTAATAAGCCATTAATAAATGCTTGTTGACATTTTTTTTATATAGCTTCATACATATATTATCTCATGTAGAGTCCAAGCCCTAGCCCTAACCTGCATCTTCCCATCCTATACAACCTGGTATGGTAGGCACTATAGGTTATGGCTCACCCAAGGTCACACAGCTAGGGAGTATCAAAGGTAGGATTTATAGCCAGATTCTTGCTTTTTCTAAGGCTAGTGATCATACTTCCACACTAATGCTACCCTCTCCCATAGCCAATTAAGAATTCCAGCCAGGGTATAGAGTCTTGCTAAGGAATCTTGTTGTATAAGGAAAAACATGAGATATACCAGTGATGAGTCACATCCATACCAAGTGGTTGAATGGTTGGACAATTTCCCAGTCTACAAAATGTTCTTGAAAAACTTTTAGAGCCCTGCAAAGATGATACACTTGAGCTGCCTGCTATTGATGGGGAAAGGAGTTGGTCTCCCTAGTGATCAGGAGAAGAACAATGGAGAATGAACCAAGCAATTTCAGTTGCAAACAGACTTTTGGAACCACCTCATGACATAAAGGATCCAGATGAGAAGGAAATTACATTTTGGTTCCCCATAGATTGGACCACAATAGGTCCCTGCCTAAGTTCCACTTAATGGCTGTATTTTGGGCCTTCCTAGCTTAGAGTGAATGTCAATGGTAACTGTTTCTCTTTAGAACAGCAACCCTGAGGGTCTTCCCCTCCCAGCTTGATTTTTTCCCCTTACTTTTCTAATTAAAGGGGCCATCCCTTGACTCACTTCTTAAAGAGGCCTATTCACTGAATGGGGATTGTCTCACTCTAAGTGAGTACATGAAAAGGCCTTAGCCTAAAAGGGTCAGGTTTCCCATTGTATCCTGAGTCATCTTCAGTCATCCCGATGAATATCAGGTCGCTGGATCCAGATCGCTCTGGAGGAGGAAGTGAGGGTGGTGACCTTGCACAGCCCTCCCTCACTCAAATCAAAATCATGTCAAATCAAGTCATGTCATCATTTCCCTGATGTCATGGTCCTCTTTGAAAAGGAAGGACAAACACAAGGAGGACAAGAAAGACTTCCTTCACTCAAAGAAAAATTCTGTCCCAATTGGGGTAGGGATGATGGAAGACTGAATCCACAGATACCCCTTTCCTGCATAATAGTACAGCTGTAAAGGCCCTTTGAAAGCGGATGCCCTCAGCAACATCCTCTGTGTAAGTTTTCTTGAATACCTAGAACTCAGAGTCTAGTAGGCCCTTTGGTTCTGCTCTCTGGGATCACATAGAACCTTCAAAGGATATGAGTTTTTAAGGAGTATGGAATGGAAGGTGTGTGTCAGAACAGACACAGTCTTTAGGTTACTCTAATCTCTGTTTTCCACCAGCTGTCCTTAGTAGATGAGTCTGGCACAGTTACAGTGCCCACATGACACAAGGTGGGCCGGCTAAACTGGTGTAAACTCATGTGTGAAGATGCAGGAGTAAGAGAGACGAGAGAGAGAGAGAGAGAGAGAGAGAGAGAGAGAGAGAGAGAGAGAGGAAGAGGGATGGCTGTCATAGCAGAGATATCATGCCTGGTTGTTTTACCTATCCATATTTTCTTATTCATACCAATGATAGACTTAAGGGTAAGTGGTAAGTCACCCAATGATAGACCAATTTTCCTGCTTTGACCAATGCAAGCCTAATGACTTAAATTAGCTGTGTGGCACTGAACACCTCTCCCTCTCTAAGGCATGCTAAAGCTGCAGGACCCTGGGGACTGTAAACATCCAGTGTAAGAGACCCCATAGGGTCTGATATCAGGGTACAGCATATTAAGTATTCATCGTCATCATCAGAGCTAACATTTATATAGCACTTACCTGCTAGGCACTGTGCTGAGAACTTTACAATTATTATCTCATTTAATCCATAACATCTTTGAGAGGTAGGTGCCATTGTTATCCCCATTTTACAGATGAGGTGCTGAGGCAAATCAAGGTTAAATGACTTGCCCAGTTAGTAAGCATCTGAGGCTGAGGATTTAAATTCATTTCTTCCTAACTTCAGGCCCAGTACTCTGTGCACCATGGTGCCACCTACCCACCTTTTCATTTGATGTACCTGTCTTATAAGCTGTCTGTTAACTCAGCTCATAGTGCCATGAAATGAAGCAGTATTGGGGAGCATGAGCAAGGAACTCATGGTGCTGCCTAGCTGTGGGTTCAGTTAGAATTTAGAAGCGAAGGAAGCTTGGGAAAGTAATTGCTTGAGGTATTTTGTCCTATTTCACCCAATACTTTCTTAATATCACAGTACTCTATTTTAAGTAAGTTGTTCTTGTTCTCAATAAAATGTGAGGATATGTGGCAAATCCAGGCTAAAGGGAGAGGGATTCAGTTGATGGAGGAAAAAGAGGAGTGTCTGAGCATTACCATGAATAGGTTTTAACTCAAAGCCAGGAAGAGTCCCTGAGGTAGAAGTTTGGGGCATTGTTAAAATGAAACCCTATTTCTTATCTCAGCTTCTTAAAATATCCTTGACCCTTCGGTCCTTCTGTGGGATGAAATGGAAGAAACCAAAATAACAGTAAAACTTAAGGGAACATTGGATACTTGGACAATATGCAGCAGTAGGGACTAAATGATATAGGATCATATCACTCGAATTTAGAAACTCTCAGAGAGTAGAGACTTGCACCCATGACTATTCTGTTTGGTGCCTGGAACATTGGGGAAAATCAGGGGGTTGTCAATAGGCAACCATCAAGTGGGCAACCGGAAGGAGAATGATAGCTCAATGATTCCAGTTCTGAGGAGTGGTAAACTAACTCCTGTAAACCTAAAAGGCAACATCCTCACAAGAGAATAGAATATCCATTCCCAGGATTCTTCAATCTGCCCCTTCCAACCCTACCATACTCTTTGAAATTTAGCTTCTTTGGGCAGTTGCTACAAAGCATTAGGATTTCCATTTTCATATCTTTTGGCCAGTTTTTTTTTTTCCTGTAAGAGATGAAAACCCGAGTTCTATGCATAAAAACTATGAATATGAAGAATATGGAGAAGCATGGGAAGACTTATATGAACAGACACAAAATGAGGTAAGTACAACCAGGAAAACAATATCACAGTGACAATAATCATGGAAATCGAAACAGAGAGAGAGAGAGAGAGAGAGACAGAGAGACAGAGAGAGAGAGAGAGCCAGACAGAGAGAGAGAGAGAGACAGAGAGAGACAGACAGACAGACAGACAGAGACAGAGAGAGAGACAGAGAAAAGACAAAGACAGACAGACAGACAGAGACAGAGAGAGAAACAAAGACAAAGAGACAGAGAGAAACAGAAACAGAAACAAAGACAGACAGAGACAGAAAGACACACACAGAGAGAGAAACAGAGACAAAGATAGAGACAGGGAGAGAGAGAGAGAGAGAGAGAGAGAGAGAGAGAGAGAGAATGAATACTGTGTACAATGATGATGACCAAGCTTGGCTCTGAAGAAGAAATGAGAAAATGTACCTTCCTCCCCTCTTTGCAACCTCATATGTGATCTCAGACTCCAGTGGTGTGTTAATTGGTTTTTCTGAACTGTTTTTCTCTTTTATTTTTATGTTATTTCTCTTTCTTCTCTTTATTCTTTGTAATGAAGGATGATTCTCTGGATAGTGGAATGAGGACAGATATATTTGGAAAGGAAGACAATGTCAAAATAAAAATATTAATCATTTAAGAAAGAAAGAAAGAAAAGCTGAGTTCCAGTCCTGGCTATGCAGTTTGCCAGCTTATATATGACCTTGGATACTGATTTTATCCCATCAAGCCTCAGCTTCCTCTTCTACAAAATAAGAATAAAAAAGTTCATATGACCATCTTCCAGGAAAGCTCATGTAGTCTTGGGCTGCATTAGGAGAAGTATACTGGACTCCATTTCTAGACCAAATCTGTAATATTGTGTTCAATTCTGGGCAATCAATTTAAAGGACATTGACAAAGTGGAGAATATCTAGAGAAGGGCAACCAGGTGACCTCTAATTCTGGCCAAATAAGGGTCAGATAAAGAAATTAGCAATGTTTAGAGAAGGGAGGAGAGTATCACAGCTGTCTATAAGTAATTGAAGAGTTTTCATTTGGAAGAGAGAAGGAGACAAACATTTATGAAGCAACTACTATGTGCTGGGCACTATGCTGGGTGCTTTACAAATGCAATTTCATTTGATCCTCACCACAATCCTATAAAATAGGTGCTGTTATTATCTCTATTTTACCATTGGGGAAACTGAGGCAGTCAGAAGCCAAGTGGTTTCCCCATGGCCATACAGCTAGTAAGTGTTTGAAGTTGGATCAGAACTCAGACCTTCCTGCCTCCAGGCCCAGCATTCTATCCAGTGTGCCACTTGGCTGCCTCAGACTAGAGGAGATTAGTTCTGCTTTGTCTCTAGAGGGTAGCAATAGGAACGAAGGCTGACGCTTTAATGAAGAGGCAAATTCAAGCTTGATATCAAGGGGATGTAGGGTGGGAAGACCGCCTAACAATTGGAGAAATGCAAAGTTGGATGGACTGAGTAGGTAAGCAGTGGATTCCCTTTCCTTGGAGAGTCTCCAAGTAGTAGCTGGATAACCATTGGCTAGATAGGATACAGAATGGATGCTTGTTTGGAGATAGGTTGAAATGAGTGGCCTTTAAGGTCCTTTCTTTCTGATATTCTATAAATGTGGGACTTCACAGAGCATTTCACTGGGTCATAGGTTCAGAGTTTGAAGGGACCGTAGGGTCATCAGACCCAATCCTCTCGTTTTGCACATGAAGGAGCTGAGACCCAGAAAATTTCAGTGATTTACTCAAGGGCACACAGGAAGTGAAGAGCAGAAATGAACTTCAGAATCATCAGAAGACAGCAAGGGAAAGGGAAGAGCACCGAATTTGAAGTCAGAAGACCTGGGTAAAAATTCTGACTCTGCTACATACTTCCTGTGCGCTGGTCACTTCGCACAAGTCACATGGCCTTTGACCTCAATTTTCTTATCTTCAAAATTAGTAGGTTAGACTCATTGATCTCTAGGGACCCTTCCAGGTCTACATTCTCTGATTCTATAGGAAGATTCACAGGAAGATGGTAGAGGGATGGGAGTGGGAGGTGGAAATATATCTGGAATCCATTGCGATGTCAAGACAAAGGGGACAGATATTGGACCTGTGATCACAATTTCTTTGAAAATCCCAGGGGAACAAACTCCCTTTACCAATACAGGTTGTCAACTTCACTGCAGCCAATAAGCTTAGATGATTGTCCAAGGGTCTGAGAGGCTCTCTTGGCTTCATGGCCAGCTCTCCATCTGCTACACCTCTCCACAAAAACAATAAGGCATCAATAAAATGTAAAACAAATTCCATCTTATTAGGGTCTAAATAAAATAAACAAACCCTGTCTTAATTCTAGCCTCCAAAATCTACTTTCTACTACATCATACTGTAAAGATCAAACAAGATGACTCATATGAAAACACTTTGTAATGACAAAGCCCTATATAAATGTTAGCTGTTATTATTATCGAAAGAGAAATCCCTGGCTGCTTGGTGCAGTGAGGCATTCACGAGTTTCTGAGTCAGAGTCAGTCAATAATCAATAAACATTTATGAAGTACCTACTATGTGCCAGGAACTGGAAATACAAGGAAAAAAAGGAGGGGGGAGGGGGGAAAGACAGTCCCTGCTCTTAAGGAATTCACAATCTAATGGGAGAGACAACATGTAAATCACAAGGTATTACAGACAAATTATATGCAGGAGGGAAGGCACTGGAATTTAAAGGAATCTTAATTAGGAGAATCTGGGCTTTAATTCTGGTTCTGCTATTTATTCCTAGCATGCGACCTTGGGTAAGGCTCTCTGAGTCTCATTGGAGAGAAATGGACTATATAATCTCTGATTTCTAGCTCTAAATATTTAAGGCTAGTCTAGGTTAGGGGAAAAGAAATTAAACTACAGAAACTGGTTTTGTTTTAGAAAAGTTAATTTCACATAAAACATCACAATATCAATTCTCTCATTTCCAATTATAAAGTCTGTAAAACCACAAAACATATACCCAATCAACCCCCATGCCCCTCAGGAAAAAAAAATTTGAAAAACCCAGATCACCCAATTTTCTTTCATCATCTCCAAGGCCTCTGTTTTTGTGTTAGGGCTTTCTTCGTTGTTGTTTTGATGTGTTTGTTTTATTACAACTAGAAAGGTCAGTGACTCAGAGACAGCTTAACATTTTAATATGGCTTGAGAACCGTCCCCATTCAGGCTGAGAGCCCAGGGGAAAGCAAAGCACAATCTAATTGTTCAGTGAGTTAGAGCTTTCCATTTTGGTTGTCATCCACTGCCACAATGTCCTATTATTCCCCAGTGTAGAATTGCCTAAACTGTCCAAGGAAAATTCTCTTTTCTCTTGTCTTATATCTCCCTCTAGTGGTTTCGCCTGTATTGTAAAAGCTAAGGAAATGAACCGGTTGGGAGGGCAGCAGCAGGAAAACCAACCAATCAATGAAGAAGCATTTATTAAGCACCTACTATGTGCCAGGCACTGGGAAACAAGTACAAAGGATGAAACATACCTCACCTGCAAGGGATGTGAGAAGAAATGATCTCAAAGCTTAAATCCCAGAATCAGAAAACGCAGTTAACTATTGAGCTATGGGGCAGTACAGGTAGTCAGAACACTTGATGGGTCACAAGACCCAGATTCCGGTCATGGTTTTGCCACTAAAAGTGAAAGTGTCAAACATGGGGCCTCATTGCAGCTGCAAAACTCCCCAGCCTGAACCAGATTAAAATATAATTGGGAAATATTTAACAAAATGAATAAAAATATAATTTAACATAGATAATGTTAAGATGTAGTTTTCTAAATTACTATGCTGCCCACAGGGATCCTTATGAACAGGTTAGTTTTTATTAGAGTTTGGCATCACTGGCCTAAAGTACGAGCTATGTTATCTTTGGAACATTCCTTCTCCTTTTCGTAATGAGGGAATAAACTAGGTGAATTTTGTGGTCTCTTCCAAGTCTAAAAAGTTAACGTAAAATGAGATTATGAGTATCAGTATGTTTTTAAACAGAAGGATAGGTAATGAGTCTATGATTTCACTGGTATGAGGAATTTCCCAATATGAGGAGACTCCAATGCAGGCCAGCACCTTATCTGCAACCTATAATCTCAGAGAATTGTATAGGGCCAAGACGTCAAATGTCACCACACTCCCCAAGGCCTCTCAAACCAGATTAAAATATAATTGGGAAATATTTAATGAAACAAATTTAAAATACCATTGAAATAAGCACCAACAAAATGTAGATATAATAAAAACATAGATTTATATTTCATAATGCATATTATGTGATTTAATGTAATGTAATTAATTTAAAATATATAAATATACATTAAAATCTTAAATTAAATCAATATATGGCTGCAGAGACCCTTATCCTCAGTGACCTTTTTTCTAATTGAGTTTGCCACCACTGGCCTAGGGCATTGAGTGTTGAAAATATTTCCCCAGGGTCACATAGCCAGTATATATCAGAGATGAGACTTGAAGACCTGATTCCAAGTCTTCCTAGATCTAAGAATAATTCTCTATCCACTACACTCTGCTGCCTCTTGAAAGCAGGAAAGAGACACAAATTCTCTCTGAGGCATCAGTGCTTTATTTTATTTATTTTCATTTTAAAAAGGAAAACTGGAGAAATCAGATCTTAATCCAAAGAAATGACTCTACTAACGATGAAATCCTGGGTACCTCAGTTCTCATGAGGTGAGATTTGGGGGCAACTGGGCCTTCCTTTAATTAAATGTTATGCAAGCAGCCTCTAATCCCACGTACTATATAAATCTGGCTTTGGCAGGGATTATATAGGATAGAGAATTATAGATGAAATAGACTATGACTGGTCTGGTTTGCTACTTCTCCTCCACTTCATCCCATCTGTTCCCAGTTTCTGCCAGCAGATTCAGGGAGAAAACCATTTCTAGCTGCACAGGGAATCAGAGGTTGCCCAAGATTCAATATGTGGCCCTCTTCTTGTCTCTGTAGCAAGAGATTAAATATCTATGTCAAGTAAACAAAATGCTCATTGACCTATGTCCATCTGACAGCTACAGCCCTGTGCCTTGAGTCAGCTCTATTCACAAGGCCAAAAAGGATAAGCGAGCAAAGGAATAGAGTGAATGGGATGCATCTGTCAGCCACTAGACGCTTAAATTGGATGATTTCAAAGTCAGAGACATTGAAGAGAGGCAGAGGAGGCAAAGAGAACAGGCCAGAGAGTGTTTCCCTGCAAATCTAGCCTGCTTTTCCCGGTACCCCACAACTCAATTAGACTATGAGCTCCTCGAGGGCACACACTGCCTTCTGCTTCACTTTGTAGTCCCAGAGCTTAGCACAGTGCCTAGCACATAGTAGGTGCTTAATAAATATTGATTGATTGAATAATGATGAGCTAGACCACGTATGGGGTCACGATCCACAGTTTAAGAAGTCCTGTTCTAAAGAATCGACTTACAGGTTTTGTGACTGAAACGTCAATTAGGAACTGTTACGTTTCTTTCATTCTATTGCCTATTCACAAAAGGAACAGCTGGAAAGTACCAAAGAAACTGTTCTTTCCTGGAACTCCTAGGGGTAGCCTGGTTCTAAGACAGTGGCTCCCAATGTTTTTTGTTCTGAGAACCCCTTTCAACAATGCAAAATGTATTATGAACTACCAGAATAATGTATTATACAATTTATAATATTCTACAACTATTTACTGCTTAAGATACCACTAAAGAATTTTTAATATGTACCCATGAGGTCATTGTTACAAACCTCTAAGAGGTTTGAGATCCACTAAATGGGAGCTTCTGATCTGGGAGAGATTTCAAACATGTAGCCGCATGGTAGATGTTTTATTGTGGACTATTTATTCCTCCTAAAAATCATTCTATGTAAATAGTGAAACATAGTATACAGTATCCAAACTTGCTTGTCCATTCATTTGGAGAGTGACTCCATTATGCCAGGATCACATAATCAGAGCTTAATGAAATATAATTAAGTTCAAGGAGTATCAGAGGCCAGATAGCTGGAGGTTCAATAGTTCTCATTTGTAAATCCAAACTAAGCATGACCCTTAGAAAAGCAAGACTAGTTCAAACACCCTGAGAGAAGTGAAGTTGGAAGATATAGAATGTCACCCTGTCCTTGAGAATCAATGAGAGCTTAGTGCTTCCCCAGCATTTCTTCTCAACATAGTAGTGTCCTAGGATGAACATGGGACTACAGCCAGTACCTACCTGATTCATCTCAAATAGGACCAGGATAGTGTCTAGTAGGAGGCAGCTCAGAGGATGGAGTTCTGGGTCTGGAGTCAGGAAGACCCGAATTCAAATCTGGCCTCCGACATTTACTAATTGTGTTGACCGTGGGCAAGTCACTTAAACTCTGTTTGCCTTAAGCCACTGGAAGAGGAAATGGCAAACCACTCTGCGAAGAAAACTCCATGGACAACATCGGCATGCCATGATCCACAGGGTCACAAAGAGTCAGACAGGACTGAACAAAAACAGCACCTAACAGCACCGTTTACTGTTTAAAACTCCCCGTATACTCTCCTTTAATTTTATTCTTGCCCAAGTTTCAACTATTATCATCGGGTCATAGGATTAAGGACTATAAGAGATAATGTCCACCTTAGACATTATCCGGTCCATCCTCTTCAATTTGCAGATGACGAAACAGGGTCCAAGAGTTCAATGATCTGCATGCGGTCACACAGACAAGAAAGAGAAGAGTCAGGATTAAAATTCTCTGATTCCAGATACAGCACTTGCTCTATTATACTAACCTGCCATGGTAGTTAGATGGTGCAGTGGATAGAGCACTAGGTCTGGAACTGGGAAAGACCTGAGTTCCAATCCACCCTTAAACACTTACTAGCTGTGTGACAAGTCACTTAACTTCTGTTTGCCTCAGTTTCCTCAACTGTAAAATATGGAGAATAATATCACCTGCCTCTAAGAGTGGTTTCAAGGATCAAATGAATTAATTTCAAAGTGCTTGGCATAGGATAGTAGATGCTTACTAAATGCTTGGTATTGCCTTCCTCGCCCCCCCTACCCCACACACACATACCTCATCTCAGAGCTGATGACTACCAGATTCATGCTTCTAACCTTCCAATTCCTCTACAGAGTTCAAGGTCCACCTCTCTAAAACCTGCATCTGCACCTCAAACTCAACATGTCTAAAACCAAGCTCGTTGTAGGATCAGTTTTCAAACAGGAAGGGACCAGCTAGTCCAAACCCCTCAGCCCACTTTACAAATGAGGAAACTGAGGCCAAGAAAGGTTAAGTGACTTTCTCAAGGTCTCAGACATCTTTTTCTCCTTTATCTCTTCTTCCCTCTGACTTTACTCTCCTGTCAGTGGCACCACCACCTGTCTCCCATGTTGATAACCTTGGGGTGGTCTTTGACATTTCCTTCTCTTTTCCTCTCTTATCTAAACATGTTGATGCTACAGAATCATCTTTAGCATCTATCTCCTCTTTTCGATTCCGTCAGAAACATCTGTAGCATCCACCTCTTCTTGATCCCCACTACCAACCACCCTAGGTTAGGCCTCATTACCACTCTGCTAGATGATCATTGAAATAGTTTGCTGATGGATCTTCTCGCCTCCCTTCCTTCATTACAATTACCTTTATTACAATTACCAGATTAACTTTCTTTGTTCTAGATCTAGTCATATTTTTTGGTGGCTCCCTATTGCCTACCACACAAAGTTCTAGATTATTTGCTTGGCAATCAAGGTCCTACATAATTTGTCACCAACCTGCATTTCTGGACTTAACGGATACTGCTTCCTTCCATGTATTCTATACCCCGGCCTAACTATACTATTCTCTGCCACTCTCAACATGTCCTGCCTCTTTCACTTTGCCCATGCTGCTTCCTATGCCAAGAAAGGTGGTCTCCAAACTATTTTGATTGTGAATCTCCATCTGTAAAAAAAAAGAGTTTGAGCACACTCCCCAAATATATATATTTACTTCTTTATAAATTATATTCATGTACTACTATCTCAATAACTGTGCTCATTATAAAACTTACATAAAATAGACATTTAAAAAGGATGATATAAAGATGAAATACTATTGTATCCTAGAGTCAATAGGGAGCCACTGAACTTTATTGAGGTTAGGTGTGACCTCGTTAGACCTACACTTTAAGAAAATTACTTTGTCAGCTGAGTGGAAGATACATTGAAGAGGAGAGAGATGTGTAGACAGAGAACCAGTTAGAAGGGTATTGTAATAGTCCAGAGAAGGGAGATGAGGTCCTGAACTAGGGTGGTGGCTATGAGAATGGAGAGAAATGGATGAATTTATGAAATTATGTGGCAATAGAACTAGCAAAGATTTGGTAACTGACTAGATATATGGTGTGAGAGAAATTGAGGAATCGGAGATTACACTGAGATTTTGAACTTGGATGACTGGAAGAATAGTGGGTGTGTGTCCTCAATAAAAGTTCAGACATTAGGAAGAATGAAAAGTTTTGGGGAAAAGATAATGCAATGAGATGACCCATGTGGATTCTAGGCCATGCCTGCTAATCCTTTGTTGCTTACTTTATCCCACTGAAAATTAAGAGGGGAGGGAGACAGACTTGTTCACCAGCTGCTACTTGGGAGTGCAGAGCCCCATGAGAAGCACCTCAGACATAAGATTATCTGCAAGACATAGAGTGGGCATACTAGGAGGGTTTCTTTTGTCTCTACAGGGGAACATTAACAGGTAGTCATGGGTAAAAGGGTAGAGTGGGGTTGTTAGAAATAAGCCCAGTAATTGGTTATCCAGTGGAAGGATATGGCCCATCTCCATTGTCCATTCTCCATTTTGTTAATTAATAGTCCAGTGATTTTGCAGGACTCCATTTTGGAAACCACTGGTCTGGAATGTCCTTTCATTCCCTCATCACATGTCAAATTCTCATTCTTTAAATGTCTAGTAATGACAGCCCATAGGATCATGGGCTTACAAGCTATAAAAGACCTTAGAGATCATTTCATCCTTATTTTACAGATGAGGAAACTGAAGACCAGACAAAGCAAGTGACCAGGTCCTCTGAATGAACTTATCGTATGTTATTTATTTTGTATTATAGACCCTACAACACATCTTACCTCCCTACTAGAGTAGGCACCATACTTTAATACATAGATTAACACTGGCACCATCACACAGGTCATATATCATTTATAGTCAAAGGGTATCCTGAGGAAACTAGTCTCTTAATAAGCACTTAGTAAGTGCCTACCATGTGCCAGATCTTATGTTAAGCTTTGGAGATACAAAGAAAGGCAAAAGATAGCCCATGCTCTTAAGGAGTTCAGTCTAATGGGGAAGACAACATACAAGCAACTACACACAATCAAGATGATTCGGGATAAATTAGAGATGCTCAGTAGAGGAAAGGCATTTGTTGTATTAAAGGAATGAGTGGAGGTTTCACAACTTAGAGGGTTGATAGTGTAGGCTCATTCATTTATTCCTTTTCAGCATATTGCAATATATCACATTTTAGCTGTGTCTACTTGGGTGGCTTCCTGGATTGTATTATCTTGTTTCAACTAAGCTAGGCCTCACAAAATGGACAAATGGCTTAAAATGGATTCTTGAAAAGAAATCGTGGACTGAAGATGCTATTACTACCACTACTACTACTAGCATAAAGGAACAAGAAAATGGCAGAAATGAATTGTCTCCCAGGCATCTTACAAACTCTTTGTCAGTTAAATCACTAAGGTAAAAATGATGATGAGTTCAAATCTGAATGAATTCTGATCAGAAGCTGGCTAAAAAAATTTCTAAAATATCAAGAAAATTATTTGAAATGTAGATTTGCTTCTACTGTCATTAGAAATGAGTCTCTAAGTATATACCGTGTCTTGAGATATTAGCTAATGATTAGTATTAGCCATCAGGATTCACAAGCCATTTAAAAACCAAGACTTTTTTTTGGTCTGGAAATTATGTAAATGTGTCATCTATAAAAACTCTCATACCTTCGCACTTTAAACACTTGAAAATGGAATTTTCTAAGCCTTTAAAATATTCCAAAATAATAAATTTTAGCAGGTTTTAAACTCATTTGTTTAAAAAATGCAATATCTTTTAATAAGTTTGCAGGTATATCTTGATTGACATCAGGAAGAATAGAAATTTGCTAGCTGAATTTCAACAAACACCTTTGCATACCTTTATAGATGGAATTGGAAAATGAACATTATAAGCATCATCATAAGTGCAGCTAATGAAGACATTGAAGTTGTGAGCCTAGATGGATGGTAGCACCTTTGATAGTAATAGAAAAATTCAGAAAGGAAAAAGGTTTAGGAGAGAAAAGATGAGTTATATTTTGGCCATGTTGAATTTGAGAGGCCTAGAGCATCCAGTTTGAGGTGTCCAGGAGATACATGACTATATTTCAGCAGAGAGATGAGGATTAGAAATGTAGACCTGGCAATCGTCTGCACAGAGATAATAACTGAACCCACGGGAGCTGATGAGATCACTAAGAGAGATAACATAGAGAGAAAAGAGAAGGGGACCCAGATCAGAAACTGGCGGGGGTGGTGTAAGCCACCGTTAGAGAGCATGACATGGATGAAGATCAAGCAAAGAAGACTGAGAAGAAGTTGGACGCATATGAGAACTTGAGAGAGCAATGGCAGGAAAATTTAGAGTGGAAAGAGTATCCAAGAGTATCTAGGAGAAGATAATTAACAATGCTAAATACTTATGAACTATGGCCACATATAGTATAGGTGTGATCCACTTACGTAGTGTTAACACAAATTTCTACTATAATAATGACTGCTCATAATTTGTTAACACTTTAAATGGATCTGCCGTCCTCTTCCTCCTTATCCTCCTCCTCCTCCTCCTCTTCCTCCTTCCTCTAGAGTAAGCAGCATTACTGTTATCAAAATGTTTGTGCCAGTTGTCACCAACAAGCAAACAAGGATAAGGGAAAGGAAAAGAAAGGATACTGGCAAGGAGCGCCATCTTCTCTTCCAGTTTCTGCTCAGTTGCTGTTAAGTGACCAGAATAAATGGAGGATTAGGGCCACACTGACTTGAGCCAGCTGGCAAGATGGCAGGGTCAGATTTCAGCCATTAGATGGCCAGAGGTCCCTCAGAGATAGGATGTGGCTCAGTGTACTTGGATGCCCAGGGCTGATGAAGATTTCCACCTAGGGCTAAAGCAGCAAAATGGTTCATTAGAGCTTTCCTGGGAGGTTGAGATTCAGGAGAGAAGGGGTCACCTCCAGTGTGTACCTACATACCTGAGACCTTTTCCTATAATCTTAGTCCTCTATATGGGATAGTAGAAAAGTCACTGGCTTCAGGTCAGTGTTTGTATCCTGACTCTGCTACTTACCAGCCACATGACCTTGGACTAGTAACATAACCTCTCAGTTTCTTAACCTATCACATGGTAGGACAAGAGTAGATTGCCTCACAGTTATAGATTTTATAATTCTCTTTCAGGTAGGCCTCCTCCTCCCCCTCCTCTTCCTACTACTACTATTACTACTATACATACACATATAGTACCTTTCCTCTACCGAATATTTCTAATTTATCCTGAATAATCTTGATTGTATGCAGTTGCTTGTATGTTGTGTTCCTGGTACTCTACAGCATCAATTTCCCTACCCTCCTTGTGACCATTTGAATTGTTACCCACAGAAAGAAGCAACATGATAAATTAAGAATTTCTCAGAAATAAAATCACTAGCAAAGGCAGAGTAAGTGGTATTCTATTCATTGACACTTTTAAACATATATATATGTGTGTGTATATATGTATACATATATATATTTAATATTTTATTATTTCCCAATTACATGTAAAAACAATTTTTTAAATTTTTAAAATAAATTTATTTATTTATTTTTTGATTTTATCATTTTTATTTAATATTTTAGTTTTCAACACTGATTTCCACAAGATTCTGAGTTACAAATTTTCTCCCCATTTCTACCCCTACCCCCATCCCAAGATGGTATATATTCTGATTGCCTCATTCCCCAGTCAGCCCTCCTTTCTGTCACCCCGGTCCCCCCATCCCCTTTTCTCTTACTTTCTTGTAGGGCAGGATAGATTTCTATGCCCCATTCCCTATATGTATTGTTTCCCAGCTGCATGCAAAAACAACTTTTTTTGAGTATCTGCTTTTAAAAATTTGAGTTCCTAATTCTCTCCCCTCTTCCCTTCCCACCCATCCTTCCTAGGAAGGCAAGCAATTTGACATAGGTCACACATGTATCATTATGTAAAACACTTCCACAATATTCATGTTATGAAAGGCTAACCATATTTCCTTCCATCCTATCCTGTCTCCCTTTATTCAGTTTTCTCCCTTGATGCTGTCCCTTTTCAAAAGTGTTTGGTTTTTGATTACCTCCTCCCCCTATCTGCCCTCCCTTCCATCATCCCCCCTTTTTATCCCTTTCCCCTTACTTTCATGTGGAGTAAGATACCCAATTGAGTGTATATGTTATTCCCTCCTCAAGTCAAATCTGATGAAAGCAAGATTCACTCGTTCCCCCTCATCTGCCCCCTTTTTCCTTCCAATAGAACTGCTTTTTCTTGACACTTTTATGTGAGATAATTTACCCCATTCTACTCTCCTTTTCTCCCTCTCTCAACATATTCCTCTCTCACCTCTTAATTTTGTTTTATTTTTTAAATATCCCTTTATAGTCAACTCACCCTGTACCCTCTGTCTATATATATATATAT
>CM053625.1:47734680-47763135 GCA_028646595.1 Phalanger gymnotis | reverse complement strand
AAGCCCGGGGGGATGTGCCAGCTCTGCCACACCAGCACTCCTCCTTCCCCAAGAACCCCCAAACAGGACTGGACTTACATCTTCAGCAGGCTCTTCACTCCTGCTCTGATCTGCCACTTAATTCCTCCCACCATGGGGGCCTGGGGCCAGAAGCAACTGCAGCTCTAGTTCTAAAGCTGCCCCACCTCCGCTGCCCCAGGGGCAGTGGCCGAACTGCAAACTCTATCCCAGTCCCCAGCAGCTTCTCCCACTAACCTACTCTGTTGTCCTTGGTGTTTGTGGGTTGAGAAGTCTAGTAACTGCCGCAGCTCACTGATTCATGGCGGTAGGGCATGCTCCACCCGGCTCCTGGTCTAGTCGGTCAGCGCCACCCACGCTGGGCTCCACTCCTCTCAGCTCTGCTCCCCTCTGCTCCCGGCTCCTTGTGGGATAGACCTTACCCAGAGACCATCCAGGCTGTCCTGGGCTAGAGCCCTGCTTCCCTATGCTATTTTGTGGGTTCTGCAGCTCTAGAATTGGTTCAGAGCCATTTTTTATAGGTTTTTGGAGGGATTTGCCAGGGAGCTCATGCTAGTCCCTGCTTTCCAGCCACCATCTTCTGTGTATTTTCTTCTGTGTATGTATGTATGTATTTATAGATGTATATGTGTATGTGTTTGTGTGTGTACTTGTCTCTCATTAGAATGCAAACTTTGTGAGAGCCTTTTAATGTCCAGCACTTAGCACAGTGCCTAGTACATAGCAAATGTTTAATAATCGATTTATTCGTTAATATATATGAACTTGGTCAATTAAAAACTTTGCAAACAATTACATTTAAAGACATTATGACTTCCCTATATCCTGTTAGATGAAGTTCAGACTCTTAAACCTGCAATCGAGGCCCTCTAAAATCTGACACTAACTTTTACAAATTTATCTCTAACTAATAAATCGTAGTTACTTCATCTACCAAATAAGGGAGATGAACTACCAGGGGTGGGGAACCTATGGCCTCGAGGCCACATGTGGCCTTCTAGGTCCTCTAGTGCTTCCCTTTGACTGAATCCAAACTTCACAGATAGATTTCCTAACTTCCAGTTTTTTTTTCTTTCTATTTATCTTACCAGTCAGTCAATATACATTTATTAAATAACTACTTTGTGCTAGGCTATCCCACTGACCTGTTAATGATGAGCAAAATTCCACAATCAGTAACGTATTCCTTAAATATTGTTTTCTCAAGCCTTCTTTTTTTTTAAAAAAAAAAAGGAAACAAAAATTTTACACACATTCACATAACCAATCTATTAAATCATTAGCATTCTAGTGACAATTAGCCTCCCATGCTACTTTGCTCTACGGTAAAATTGAAGTAGGTGAGGAGGACAGCATGAAGGCAATGAATATAAGGGAGAAAAGGCATCCAAAAGATGGAAATAAGTACCAAACTGAGGAGTAATCAGACCAATTTTGCCTCTTTCTCATCACAATCTCACCATGACTTGGCCCCTATAAGCTGGCCAAAACTTAAATTAGCCCCTGAAATATATGTTCACCAGCCTCAATCTAAACAGGAAAAGAGTAAGGAAGAAAAGAAATCAACGTTGGGAAAGATACCTAGAAAACAAAAGAAAAAAAAATGCCACCCAGCAGCCTTTGGTTTTTTTTTAGTCTAAAGGTCATTTTCTTTCTGGATTACTTGATAGAGGTAGGGAAATTTTCTTATAGGAAGGATTACTCTTAATGTCCCATGACAGATTCATCTTCTCTAATCCAGACCAAAAATTACCTCCACAGGACCCTCCCTATTACATGTAGCTTGTGTAAATGGGGAATGAAGCAAAGGAAGAACAAGGGTGTGAGCAGGGGAGTTTCTCATGTTGCAACTCACATTCACAAGAATACTAGCTTCTATTGGCACCAAAAAGGTCTGAAACTTTGGCTTCCTCCAGCCACCGCCTCCTGCCACAGCATCCCTAACATACTCCCATCTATGAGGCTATCCCTTCTCAGGGAAGAGTCAAAGCATTGTATCTGTGACTTAAATGCTTCCCAAACCTGCATGGTGAATCATTTCCTCTTTCTTCTATTCGGTCAACTTTATACCACCTGGAGCCATATTGTTTTTGCACTGAGTTGGCATTTTTTCTTGCTACAAAATTCTTAGTTTCTCTAATATCTTCATAAAGATGAGGAATTATCTTTCTTTCTAAAATCTTAGAGGACAAATAGGAGAATTTGATCAGGAAATTCAATTCAGTTCAATAAACATGTATTAAGTGCAAAGACCCCAGGAATACACTGAAATATACAATCTGTGATCTCATCAATTTGGAAGTTCCCTTCAACAATGTACATTTCAATCTCAGTGTACCCTTTCTTTGCTATTCTTGTCCATATCCTTCCATAAATTTACCACAGGAGGTTTATTCAAGGTGCTGGAGGCCTTTCCAGATTTCTCCTGGTATCAGTAGGACACTAGGGAAACACTCCCTGTCTATCTGCTATCTACTTCCATCACTGTGTTACCAGGCCCTCTCAATACAAAGATAAAACCATCCAGAAACAATTCATGCCTTCAAAGAGATTATGTTCCATGGGGTTTATAGCACATGCACAGATTATTAAATACAAGGCAATCTGAAGATACAATTGGGAGGGGGGAACCAGAAGATTAACACAATAAACTTGTTGCTCGTTTTCATCTTACTCTGAACAATTTCATTTTATGTATGTGTATATATATATGCCCAAAAAATGCCACCCAGCTGTCTTTGTTTTTTTAATCTAAAGGTCATTTTCTTTCTGGATTACTTGATAGAGGTGGAGATATTTTCTTATAGGAAGGATTACTCTTAATGTCTCATGACAGATTCATCTTTTCTAATCCAGTCCAAAAATTATGGATTCAGACACTTTTGCTTATTTTTGATGCTAAAAGATACCTAAGCTGATGAAGAAACCTCTCTGTGTGTCTCTATTTATCATTGAATTTCTTTTTTCCTCGTATGTTAAAATACCACTAGCTCCAGTGGCCTTAGATCAGTTAAACAAAAGGAAAAGTAGTTAAATAAAATCTGTTGTAAAATGTTTTAAAATAATATTAAGAGAGAAATAACACAAAAGAGAGAAAGGAAGAGGGGAGAAGGAAAAGGAGGGAGAGAGGAATGGAGAGAGGGAGGGAGGGACAGAGTTCCAGTTAATATGCAGTGTGAAAGGGAGCAGAAGATCCCAGCTTTCCAATATGTGGTTTTTAAAAGTGCATTGGATTGAAAAATGATCAAGAAATTTAAGAAAAAACATTAGAAAACTTCTTCATCCAGCTCTGTACACAAAAAGACAGCCAGAAACCACTGTACTAGAAGAGATATCCTACCAGAAAAGGCAACAATAGGCTAGAAAGAGCATTGTAGCAAACTAAGTAAGAAAGAAACAGAAGACTGGAGCAGCACCCCAACCAAGGACAACCAACTGCAGAGTTCTGACCAGGGACACTGAAATTTGCTAGTACTCTGAGCCAAAACATGCCAGGGGAGGTGAAAACTAGTGGAAGAAGTCCATGAAGTTGAATCAGGACTAAATAGTTCCTGACCACACAAAATTACAAATCAGGAACTGAGTCTGGTGATATAAACAAATAGGAGAAGATGCTAAACACTATGAAGAAATATTATGGATGAGGAGATGCCCAAGTGGTATATTAAAAAGACTGTAAATATCAGAGGGCTTGGAATATGATATTCCAGAGGTCAAATGAGCTAGGATTAAAACCAAGAATCACCTACCCAGCAAAACTGAGTGTAATCAATGAGGTGGAAAAATTAACATTCAATGACATTGAGGAATTTAATGCATTCTTGAGAAGCCAGAGCTAAATAAAAAATTGACTTTCAAATACAAGACTCGAGAAAAGCATGAAAAGATATACAGGAAAGATAAATTATAAGGGACTTATTAAAGTTGAATTATCTATATTCCTACATAGAAAGATACTTGTAACTCATGAAACCTTTCTCATTATTAGAGTAGTTGGGAGGGAATATATATATAGACAGAGGGCATAGGGTGAGTTGAATATGAAAGAATGATACCTAAAAAATAAAATTAAGGGGTAAGAGAGGAATGTATTGGGAGAAAGAGAAAGGGAGAGGTAGAATGGGGTAAATTATCTCACGTAAAAGAGGCAAGAAAAAGCTTTTATAATGGAGGAGAAGAGCGGGGAGTGAGAGGGAATGAGTGAACCTTAGTCTCATCAGATTTGGCTTAAGGAGGGAATAACATACATACTCAATTGGGTACAAAAATCTATCTTAACCCACAGAAAAATAGGGAAGAAGGGGAAGAGGGCTGATAGAAGGGAGGGCAGATTGGGGGAGGGTGTAAACAGAAGCAAACACTTTGGAGGAGGGACAGAGTCAAAGGAAAGAATAGAATAAACCAAGGGCAGGATAGGATGGAGAGAAATGTAATTAGTTGTTCATAACATGACTATTATGGAAGTGTTTTGCATGACTACACATGTAAAACCTATATCAAATTGTTTGCCTTCTCAATGAGGGCAGATAGGGAGGGAGGAAGGGAGAAAATTTGGAACTCAAAAGTTTTAAAAATGAATGTTAAAAATTGTTTTTACATGCAACTGGGAAATATGATACACAGGGAATGGGGTACAGAAATCTATCTTACCCTACAGGAAAACAGAAGGGAAAAGGGGATAGGAGAAGCAGGGTGTGTGATAGAAGGGAGGACAGATTGGGGGAGGGGGTAATCATAATGCACACCATCTTAGGGTGGGAGAGTGGAGAGATGGGGAGAAAATTTGGAACTCAAAATCTTGTGGAAGTGAATGTTGAAACTAAAAATAAATAAATATTTTTTTTTAAAAAAAGGATTTAAAAAAATGACTGTAACTATACAACAAGTACAAATAGAGCCTCAGGGGAAAAAACATAGCTTAGCCAAGATGACTATTACAGTACCTGAAAGAAATACATTAAGGGATTAAAAAATGAAATCAGAGCTCTGGAGGGGAAAAAAAGAAAGGACAATAAATAGCTTAAAATGGAAAGTCAAGACCCTATAAAATAGCAGATTCCTTAAAAATTAGAATAAACCAAACAGAAACAAATTTTTCCATGAGACACTGTTAAATATTTGAATATTTTTCTTCTAAGAAATGTTAGAACAAAATCAAAATATTGAAAGAAAAAAAAGAAAATGTAAAAGTATCTACCATCAAAAACAACTGAAAGGGAAAACAGTTTTGGGGAAGAGAATTTAAGAATCATTAAACTTTCTGGAAAGCATAACCAAAAACATGGTATGCTTGCTCTATTTCAAGGAAATATAAATTAAAACTGCCCAGATGCACTAAAATCAAAAGGCAAAGTAAAAATAGAAGAAAGCCACCAGTTACCTCAAGAAAGAAATTCCATAATGAAGACTCAAGAATATAGACAAAATCCAGGGCTTCCACTTTAAAAAAAAAATAATGCAATTAAATAGAAAAAAAGAATTCAAGTACTAAGGAACTACACTTAAGCTCAGAAAAGCATGCATATTAAGGAGAGAAACCTTGGAATACAATATTCCAAAAGCTAAAGGTTTAAACAAAGAATAACTTGTCCTGTAAGACTAAGTATGAAAGAAAAAAAATAGCCTTTTTAATGGGATAGAAGAATTTCAAGGATTCCTGATGAAACTATTAGAGCTAAGTAGAAACACCACAATACTAACATAGGAGTTAAAAGAAACCTGGAAATGTAAATGCATTTAAATAATTGGAAGGTGCTAAACAATGACTAAGTGCTTACATTAGAATAGTGGAAGAAGAAACAAGTGACCCTTAGAATCCAGTGTCATTAAGAGCAATATTCTAACAGGGGTGGGGAACCTGCAGCCTCGGGAGTACATGTGGCCCTCTAGGTCCTCAAGTATAGCTTTTTGATTGAATCCAAACTCCACAGAATAAATTGGTTTGGATTCAGTCAAAAAGCCACACTTGATAATCCAGAGGGCCACATGTGCCCTCGAGGCTGCAGGTTCCCCACCCCTGCTAACAATTGGGGACTTCAATGAACTCTTCTCAGACTTAAGCAAATCTAATAAAAATATAAAGAAGAAAGAAGTTGAGGACTGATGAGTATTAAAGAAGTAGAATATGATGAATCTCTCATAACTGCTGAATGAGAATAGAAAGAAATATACATTTTTTCCTCATCCACATATGGTACTTTTATAAAAATTAACATGAGCAAGGGCAGAAAAAGCCTATTAACAAATGCAGAAAACAAATATTAAAAACTCCTTTACTGACCACAACTTGAATATTTTAATTAATAATGGACTTTCCCCAAAAAAGGATTCAAACAAATGAAGATTTAATCATTTAAACCTAAAGAATTAATGGATTGAAGAATAAATCACAGCAATAATATATAATTTAGTGAAAGAAAATATCAATAATAAGACTATACAAAAATTTTGGAGATATACAATAAGCAGTCCTCAAGGGGAAATTTAGATCATTAAACAATTTTATCAATGAGAGAGAAAGAACAGATTGATGAGTTGGGCATGCAACTGAAAAAGTTAGAATAACAATTAAAAATACTCTAATTAAACAAAAAATAAAAATTTCAAAAATTAAAGACGAGAGTAACAAAAAATCAAAGGAAAAATCTTTTAAGATGATAAATAAGAGGAGATCTTAAAAAACAATAAAATAGATAAACATAATTTTTGAAGGGGGGAATTAAATTACTAATATAAAAATTAAAAAGGAGAATTCACAACAAATGAAGAAATAAAGGAGATTATTAGAAACATTTGCCAAATTATGACAACAAAAATGATAACTCAAATGAAATGAAAGAATATTTACAAAAATATAAACTACCCAGACTCACAAAAAAAGATAATTTAAATATCTCAATCTCAGAAAAAAGAAGTTGAACAAGTGATAAATGAAATCCCATAGAAAAAACCCATGACCATCAATGAATTCCACAAAACTTTCATAGAAAAATTGATACTAATATTTTATAAACTTTTACAAAAATAGAAAAAGAAATGATTCTACCTAATTCCTTCTATAATACAAATGTGGTCTCAATGTCCAAACCAGGGAGAGAAAAAGAAGAGAAAGAAAACTATAGACCAATTTTTAAATGACTAATGACACAAAATATTATATAAAATACTAGGAAATAGTTACAGCAATATATTTTAGGATCAGATAATATGACCAATTTGAATTTATTCCAAGAACGTGATGGTGAGTTTGGAATTTTAACAGAAAATTTCTAGAGGAGTTTCCAATAAAATGAAATAGTATAGAATAGTGGTGACAAACTCAAAGAGAAACTGGAGCCACTAAATCACGTTTAAGGATCCCTGTGGGCCACATACTGACTCTAAAAACCATGTGTTAACATTATCTACATTCTGTTGTGTTTTTATTTATTTTGTTAAATATTTCTTAATTGCATTCTAATCTTGTTCAGACAGCACTGGGGGGCAAGCCATGTGTTTGACTCCTCTGGTAGAGAGGGAGAAAAGAAGCAGCTCCTCATAGGTCATCCATAGTTAGCAGGCTCAATTTGGATGACAAGCTAGCAAAGGAAACTGAGAAAGAGTGTTTAGACAGGTGGGAGAACCAGGAGAGAGGAGAGCCAGAAAAACCTAGAAAGAAGAGAGCATCAAGGAGAAGAGGGTGATCTACAGCATCAAAAACTAGAGAGTCCAAGAAGGAGGAGATTAAGAAAATGACATTAGATTTGGAAATTAAGAGCTTTAGCAAGAGTAGTTTCCTCATCTGTAATATAGGGACAATAATAGCACTTCTCTAACAGAGTTGTTGGGAGGATCAAATGAGATGACGTATGTAAAGTATCTCGCAAACATTAAAGTATTTGCTGAGGAGTCCCATTTGTGCTTACTTCATTCCCAGTTCAACTCAACTCTCCAGACTCCAGACTCAGCCTTGCCAATCCTCCCCCACCCCACCCCACCCCCAGTTACCACCAGCCATCCAACCCTGGAGGCTACTTTCCTTCCTTCCTTCTTTCCAGTTCCCCTTTTTGTTTTATCTTCTCCTATTCGAATGTAAGGTGTTTGAGAGTGAGGACTGTCTTATTTTCTTGTATTTGTATCCTCATTACTTAGCAGAGTACCTGGCATGTAGTAATTGCTCAATAAATGCACAGACATAATCATGGAAGAGCCACCTAATTAAATAACTAGACAGGAAATTGCTGAGGTAATAAAATTACTATCATAGAATAATTGGAAAGCACCATGCCCAAAAATGGTTGCAAGTTTCTGTTACAAGAAGGCCACAATAGCAAACAGCAATTGCAAGATGTTTCATAAGAATGCAACAGGAGCTCAAACTAATGCCTATTTGAACAACAGCTTAAAACAGCTTCCTGTTATCAAAAGGTGATAATCAACTGCTGACATGCATTTTGGCAGAGAGGATAAATTAACATTGCGAGAGTAATACCTTGACAAAAGAGCATACAGGATGTTGTAATGTTTAAATAATTGGCCCGATGAGCCTAAGGCAAAGCCTGAATAAGGAAAACTTTGTTTTCAGTGTCCCTAAATGACGAGGAAGAAAAGTCTTCTTGCCTTTCTGAGTGATGGATTTCCTCTCCTGGGTACCAAGGATTACCCTGTTGTAGTGCCCTTACTCAGGTCTCCGTTATTAACTGGATCTTTTTTGGTTTTCACATGCTCTCTCCTAGGAAACAGGTAGTAAGTGCATCTGATAAACCAATCTAAGCTAAAATAGTAACAGGTTAACCTGTCAGCCTTCCCAGATGATATATTTGCATTTTAACTGGGATTTTTCTGGCCAGAACCCCTTTACCTACAGGAGTAACTTATAATAGTGGGGATTTTAGTGATGTAAAAGGTTTTAACTTAGCTGCTTATAGGGGGTGGATAAGTCTTTCCGCTCCTTTGCTTCTTGCTCTGTGCTATTTCATGGATAGAAATAGATTCGGAGACTTGCATTACACTACATAAGCAACTGCTTGTCCTACAATATGTAGGGCTAGCCTCTGGTTTTATTCATTCAGCAAACATTTATTAAGCACTTATTACATATCAAGTACTATGCTATGCCCTTGAGAAGACAAAAACACTAATAATCCTTTGACTTCAAGAAGCTTACATTCTAATGGGGGAGAAAATATATAACACATATATTATGTTATTATATATATATATACACGTGTGTGTGTGTGTGTGTGTTGTAGAGAGGCCCCACTTGTAGGCCAGCGGTCCATTTGTTGTGAGGGCTATCCCCCACCTATAGCATGAGAGTGTTGTAGTGTAGCTCAAAGGGAGGTTGTATAGACATAACTAGCCTCTTCTTCCCCCACCCTTATCCAAGTGGGACTTTAATTACTACCAGAAGAGGAAATGGGAAGTTGGGGCCAGAGGTCACTCTGCTCTCCTCAGAGGGAAGGATGGTACCAGGCCAGAATTTTTTCTGTCTGCTCCCTAAAATATTATAAGTCTAGGGGATGTGATCAAGGTCAATCTAATTTCTGATTACTGTCATTATTGGGAGCAGGACCACCAAATGCCTATTCCACAATGGACACACATAACAAATAGCAAAGAAATCTGTTTATCCAAACCAGAGCAAAACGGAAATCATAGAAGACATATACATAGGAGAATATATATATAGGACAATACAGAGAAAAGGGGCTCTCCTATTGGGACCAACATAACTGACCTCAACCAAGAGAGTCCCAGGTCTCATCCAAGGGAAAGTTCCCTAAAGTCTCTATGCAGGGATGGGGAACCTGCAGCCTTGAGGCCACACATAGCCTTCTAGGTCCTTGGATGCAGCCTTTTGACTGAGTCCAAATTTTACAGAATAAATCCTTTTATCAAGAGGATTTGTTCTGTGACGTTTGGATTCAGTCAAAGGGCTGCCCTTGAGGACTTCAAGGGGCATGTGTGTCCTTAAGTCACAGCTGTCTAGTATAGCAAGCTGAGGATAGGGACGTGATGTAGATTGCCAGCTCTTCTCATATATTCCCAGAGTCTTTTCTTTTAACAATCTGAAGTGGGCTTGGCCTTATACATCTTCATTCTCAAAGCTAGAAGCCAGAAGTACCCAAAGCGCCTGGAAACTCAAAGATGGCTAGAGCTCATTGGTTCTCACCAACTCTGTCCTGCCCCTTACACAGGGCAGGGCATTTATCTCCACCAATAAAGAGAGAGTCCTATACCAAATAGGCTTTCTTTACATTCCTCCCTTGGGCTGAAGCTCTTTGAGGTCCCTTACAAAGATCATCTGGGATAAGTCCAATACCTATACATATAAAGGCCTTTAAAACAACAAGAAGATTTTCCTGGTATCACAGGCAACCAACCTGCAGTGTTGTTAAAACTGAAATAAACAAACACATGTTAACATGCGGCAGATAGGGCACTCTTCAGAGTATCGCCTGAGTGGATACTACAAAGACAACATGCCTCACTACGTACAGGATAGCACATGTGCAAATTTTGGAAGTACTTGTATATCCACAGTACACAGCAGTCAATCAAAAGTAATAAGCATGGCTAACTAACAAAGCAAAGTTAATTATAACAATAACACTATCAATAGACCTATATATGGAGTACAACTTATTTATAAGCATTAACATATATGCAAAACAATTAACAAACATTGTTATATCATGAACATAACATAAGACTGCCAAATGAACACAAGAGGAAAACGAAAAAACAAGCAACCTCAGATATTCAGTAATTCACATATACAGCAGTAAACTTATGCAATTACATGCAAGGAACTTTTCACTTTAGCAATCCCTAGTACTGTCATCTAGAGACATATGTAACTATATCTTCAGGTTTACCTATAACATCATAATTTAGCCTAGTGACTGATCTAATAAGCCTAGGTCTGTCACTGACTGTTCTTTCTCTTTTCATACCAGAGCTAATAGTTGGTATGCGCTGACCATCAGAATCATTATAAACTTGTGTATCTATACCTGGGCTGACAACCATTCCAGATCGGCTACCAATATTTTTGAGCTGTAGGAGTCCAACAGTTTTGGGCTTGAAAAGAGTTGCACCTGGGTTTGGTTCTCCTACTCTATAATAATACATAGTTTCCTTCTCCGGATGCATCATTTTCAGTTGATGTACAGTTGCTGGGTGGTCTTGCCCTCAGCCTTTTCCTAGAAAAGTGTTCATTGATTCCTTCTACCTGCTCATTAGAAAGTCTAACTAGGTTTCCTATAGACAATGGATGGTTGTAGTGAATAGTTCTGATAAGGCCCCTCCATTCTCTAGGGTTAATTTGTGGGTTAGCCTTCTATTGATCCACTACCTTGTAAAGCCCTGGATAGATGAAAGTAGTCTTTTTTCTTGTCTTCCTCAGATGCAGTAATCTGTTATTATATACTACATGAGTCCAAGACTGAAAACCATTGGCTACCTAGTAGACAATCCAGGACATCTTGAATGCACAGCATAGCGTACTGTTCCATTTTAGTCTTTTTGTTCAAAGCTCAATAATCAACACACATCCATCCATATCTCTCCATTTTTGTTAGGTACCACCACTATGGGTGATGCATAAGGCATGTTAGATTCTGTGATGATGCCATTAACCAGAATCTCTCTGAGATGGTTTCTAAGATCTTCTATCACAGACGGGGTCCTTCTCTGAACGGTCTGGAATCTGCGAGCTGGATTCTGTGGATTGCACCTCAGCATTCCACATCTCATTCATGCAATGTGAACACACCTGTCTACTTGCTGAGTTCCAGCCTCAACCTATCCTTCAGCTCTTATAATACTGGGGAGTCACCAAAGTCAAATTTCTCAGGATCCAGAACAAAAGGTGAACGGCTGGGGTTCCTGTGGTATTCCCTGGAACCTCTTGTGTCTCACCCTCTGCATGGTCTATGGATGGTCAAAGTGCACAGGTATTGGGTCCTAGGTTGTCACTTGTAGTACCCCGCTGATTGTAACCACAGCTTAGCACTGTTATCTTGCTTTGCTCCTTTATTCCACACTCAAGAAGGCCTGTAGCTTGCTGAGGCTAAGCCCAGACAATATAAAGGGAAGGAGCTCTCCCATTGGGAGTGAAGTAAATGAGATCAACCAAGAGAGGGTTATGGATCTCACCTAAGAGGAAACCTCCCAAAATCTCTAGAGTGGCAAGCTGGGGCTCGGCACATGGTGGAGACTGCCCATTCCTCACGTATCTTCCCAGACATAGTCTCTTCCAGCCAGAAGCATCAAAAGTGACTCCAAACTCCCAGAAGACTGATGCTCTTCCACTCTCACCAACTCCATCCTGCCCTTCATGGAGGGCAGGGCATTCATCGTCTGCACCAATGAGGAGAGAGTCTCATACCAATGGACTTTGGGACAAGGGTTGCATACAAAGTAGATAAAAGGTGATCTTACAGGAGAAGGCGCTAGCAGTTGAGGGGAGTGAGAAAAGACTCCTGCAGAAAGTGAAATTTGAGCTGATTCTTGAAGGAAGCCAGAAAAACTAAGAGACAAAGCCGAGGAGATATAATTCCAGCAATGGGGAGTGAGTACAAAACCACAGAGGCAGGAAATGGATTTTTCCTGTGTGAGAAGTCACAAGAAGGCCAGCGTAGCAGTATTGTAGTGCAAGGGAGTAAACAGTAAGAAGACTGGAAGGCTAGAAAGAGGCCAGGTTGTGAAGAACTTGAAATGTCAACCAGGACTTTATATTTGATTCTGGGGGTAATAGGGAGCCACGGGAGTTTATTGAATAGGGGTGTGGCATGTTCAGAATACTCTTTTTTTAAAAAATCACTTTGAAAGCATAGTGGAGGAGAGATTAGAGTAGGGAGAGACTTAAGGCAGGCTTGAGAAGGCTATTGAAATAGTTGAGGCATGAGGTGATGAGGGCCTGAACTAGGGTGGTAGCCATGTGAACAGAAAGAAGAGGACACAAAGGAGAGATGTTGTCAAGGTAGAAACTACAAGATTGGGCAACATATTGGATAGGTGGGGTTAGTGTGAGTGAGGCACCAGGGCTGACACTGAGGTGGCAAGTCTGGGGTGACTGGAAGGAATCTTGACAGTGCAAAGGAATTTTGGAAGATAGAAAGTTGGTGGGGGAGGTAGGAGGAAGGAGGGTAGGAGGTAGGAAGAGTAGATAATGACTTTCCCTGCCCCTTCCTCTTTTATTCATGTTCTCCTCCATCACATTCCTTCTTGTTCCCCACTCTCATTCTAACCACCCTGTGCAGGACCATTTGGAAGCAAAATTCTGGAGTCAGCAAAGATGGAAGCCTCCCCTTTATATGTCCACTGGCTACTCCTTGGCACCTAGCACCCTCCCTAGTGGCAAAAAATTCATTGTTTTTTTTTAAAGTTCTGATATGAGCTATTATATCTTAGTGGCCTGGGAACCAGGAGACCTGACATCTAATTCTCAACTCTGCCACTATCTAGCTATGTGACTTTGGGAGTCATAACCTTCCTCTGAGCCTCAGTTTCCTTTTCTGTAAATATCTGACAATATTGATCACCTTCTTGTAGTTTCTCTCTTCTCCTACCTCTCTGGGCACTCCTTAGTCTTCCTTGCTGCCCCATTATTCATATCATGCCCCTGAAATATGGGTCTATAATTACCTCAAGGCTCTGTCCCTTTTCTTTCTCCACTCTCCCCCACTCAATGATGCCATCAACTCTCCTGGATTTAATCATTATCCTTATGCATATGACGCCTCATTCTAGTCTCTTTTGACTACCAACCCTAGTCTCTTTTGACATCCAGTACTATCAGCTGCCAATTAGAGATTTTGAACTGGATTTCTTAGAGGCATCTCATTCAGACCCAAAATGTTCTACACAAAATTCATAGTCTTTATTCCCAAACATTTTCTCCATCATAACTTTACAGGCTCTTTAAAGAATATCACCATTTTCCCAGTAGGCCAAGTTGTCACAACTCCACAAACAGTGTATTACAGTATCTATTTTCCCATAGCTCCTCAAGCATTTATCATTTTCCTTTTTTGGCAACTTTGGCAATCTGATGAGTAGAAGGTAGTACCACAGAGTTGTTTTAATTTACATTTCTCTAATTATTAGTGACTTATAACATTTTTTCATTTTTTATTTTTTAATCTTAGTATGATCTTAAGATTCTCAATCTCCTCCAGCCTACTTATCCAGTAAGTTGCCAAATTTTGTGGTTTGTTTCTCCACACCATTGTTTGCACTTACCCCCTTCTCTCTATACACACACATAGCCACCTAGTTTAGGCCCTCTAAAAATTTCATTTAGAGACTATTGAAGTAGATTTCTAATTGGTTCCCCCCTTGCCTCAAGTTTCTCCCACTTCCAATTCATTTTCTAGATAACACACAAAGTGCTTTTCTTAAAGTGTAGTTCAGACAATGTCTCTCATCTACTCAATAAACATCAATGGCTTCCCATTTCACCTAGAATAAATTCTAAATTGTTCTGTCTGGCATTTAAAGACCTTTGCAACCTGAACCAATTAACTTTGCCAATCTTGTCATATATTTCTTCCCTCCACATACTCTACAGTCAGTCAATAAGCATTAATTAGACAGGTAGGTGGAGAAGTGAATAAAAGCACTTAACTTTTTTCTACCTAAATTCCTTCTGTAAAATAGGACTAATGATAGCACCTCCCAGGACTGTTGTGAGAATAGTATTAGTAAAGCACTTTGCAAACCTTGAAATGCTCTATGAATGCTAAATATTACTACATGGCATTCATTATGCCAAGCACTGGAGATACAAAAAGCAGAAAAAACCTTTTATTTTTTCTTCCAGGATGTTCATTTTTTCCCATTACAAATGTTTATAGTTATGCAAATTCTTGCATTAGCCATGTCCAAAAGAGAAAAGAAAAAGAAAGAAAAGAAAATGTGCTTCAATCTGCACTCTGAGAACATAAACTCTTTACCTTGGGGTTAATTGCGTGTTTCATCATGTATCCTTTGGAATGGTGGTTAGTCATTGTGTTAATCAGAGTTGCTACGTCTTTCACAGTTGATTATCTTTACAATATTCTTGTTATTGTATAAATTGTTCTGCTCACTTCACTTTGCAGCAGTTCATATATGTCTCCCCAGGTTTTTCTGAAGCCATCCTTTTTGGCATTTTTATAGCACACTAGCTTTCTATCATATTCATACACCATAACTTGTTCAGCCATTCCCTAATTGATGGTCATCATCTCAGTTTCTAACTCTTTGCTACCACAAAAAAAAGCTGTTATAAAATTTTCGTACATGTTGTCCTTTTCCTCTTTCTTTGACCTCTTTGGGGTATAGACCTAGTAGTGGTATTACTGGATCAACGTGTATGCATAGTTTAATAGCTTCAACATAGTCCCAAATTGCTTTCCAGAATGGTTGGACTGGTTCACAGCTCTACCAACAGTGTGTTTAAGTACCTGTTCTCCTGTTTAAGTACCTGTTCCCCCACAGCCCCTCCAACATTTGTCATTTTCCTTTTGGGTCAACTTAGCCATTTAATGGGCACAAGGTGGTTCCTTAGAGTTGTTTTAATTTGCATTTCTCTAATAATTAATAATTTAGAGCATTTTTCACATGGCTATCAAGAGCTTGGATTTCTTCCTCTGAAAACTGCTTATCCATATCTTTTGACCATTTATCGATTGTGGAATGGCAAGTGGGGACACAGGAACAACTAGGTACATATAAGACATATAAAGATTGTCTCTATCAATCTACAAGGAGAAGGTAACCAGGAAAGGCCTCCTAAATAAGGTGAGATTTTTAACTAAGTC
Organism: Phalanger gymnotis; assembly: GCA_028646595.1. Taxonomy (NCBI): domain Eukaryota; kingdom Metazoa; phylum Chordata; class Mammalia; order Diprotodontia; family Phalangeridae; genus Phalanger; species Phalanger gymnotis. The sequence continues at coordinate 47,747,326 of CM053625.1, read as the reverse complement.
TTGAAGGAAGCCTAGGAAACTAAGAGGCAGTGGTGAGGAAGCAATGAGTTCAGGCATGGGAGAAGGCCGATGAAAGGCATGAAGAAAGAAGATGGAGAGTAGTGCTTAAGAAACTACAGATAGACAAGCATGGCTGGATCATAGTGCATGAAAGAGACTAACGTGTAAAAATCCTGGCAAAGGAAGAAGGAGCCAGGTTAGAAAGAGTTTTAAATGACAGAGGAGCTTTATGTATTACCCTGGAGGTAACAGGTAGCTACTGGAGCTCATTGCTAAGGAGTGAGGAGGAAGAAGGTAACATAGTCATACCTAGGCTTTAGAAAAGTCATCTTGGAAGCTGACTGGAGGATGCATTGGAATTGGGAAAAACTTAAGGCAGGCAAGACTAGTTAGAAAACTATTGCAGTAGTCCAGGTGGGAGGTAATGAGGGCTTATACCAGGGTTGCCACTACAAAAGTGGAGAAAAGGGTCATAGATTAGAGAGGGGACATTAGAAACTATAAGATTTGGCCATGAATTAGATATGTAGAGAGAGACTCAGAAGTTGAGAATGACACTGAGATGTTGGGTCTTGGTGAATGGAAGAATAATGGTGCCCTCAACAGTACTAAGGAAGTTCATATCGAAGGAGGATTTAGAGGGAAAAATAATGAGTACTGTTTTGGATGTGTTATATTTTAGATACCTTTTTTTCAACTCCCTTTTATAAATTGTCTTCCTTATTAGAATGTAGGCTCCTTGAGGGAAAGGACTGTCTTTTGCATCATTAGCACTTAGCACTGACACTTAGTAAGCATACAGTAATAAATATTTATTTACTTGGCTTAACTATAAAACTTTTAGTTTGAGATATCCAAGAAGTAGTTGGGGATATATGATTATAAATCAAAAGTAAGGCTAGAAATATAGATCTGGAATCATATGCCTAGGGGTGATATCTGAACTTATGGGAGCCAATGAGATCACCATCTAAGAAAGTATACAACCAAAAAGGAAGGGGAGCCAGGTCAGAAGTTTAGGGAACACATGTTTAGAGGGCATGGTATGGATGAAGAGCTAACAAAGGAGGGAATGGGACCAAAGGTGCATGTAGAGGGATTAGTATTGGCATGGCAAGTGAAGGAAGAGATAGTATGGGAGTGGAGGAGATATTAGAGGAACGTGTCTGAACAATTTGAGATGTGGAAGAGGGAAGAAAAGGGACCTCTAGGCAAATGGCATCAATTTTTTCCGTGAAGTATGAGGCAAGATTCTCGGCTGAGGGGGTGGGGCAAGGAGTGTGCCACTGGAGACTTAAAGAGAGGCAAAAAGAATTGTAACAGCAGCCTTGGAGAGTGGGATAGCTAATTGATAAGGGAGTGTAATGATGTGCTGCAGTGAGGGACCAGTTAGATTTGTAGTGGAATCAGTTAGCATTATTTCATGTATGAGGACAAGTGAGTGGGCCAGTTTTACTGGAATGTTGAGTATATCAGGAAAGTGACAGGGACTGGGCCTGTGATTTTTGTTGATAAAGAGAACTCCCTTATGAGAACACTCTCTCTACCGAGGCAAGTCAAAACAGTAAACCATAATCCCACTCCATTCCAATCCTTAATCCCACTCCCTTTCCAATAATTATAGGCTACGGTTGTGACCGTTTATATACCTTGATTGATTAAAAACTTGCCAGCTCCATTCCTTCTGGTAAGATAATGGACCTTACCATCTGCCCTTCTGCTACACCCTCCAGCCCCTAGGTATTTCCATCTGATCTTCAGCTGAACTTTTCTATATGTGTGGTCTTTCCTAATTAGAACATGAAGTCCCTGAGGGCAAAAACTATCCTGTTCAGTGATTATGACCAGTGTTTAATACAGTGTCTGGCATACAGCAAGCACTTAATAAAAATGTTTTCTATCATATTGCATTCCAATAAGCCTGAAAAAGTAGGTTGGACCCAGATTATAGGTTGGTGCTTCAGGTACAATGAAGAATAATGGATTTGAAGTCATAGAACCTGTGCTCAAATACCAGCTGCTCCATATATGCCTGTGCAATGTTAGGCAATTTTGAACCCCTGAGTCTCAGTTTTCCCATCTGTTAAATGAAAGGGTTAGATTAGATCAGAGGTGGGGAACCTGCGAGCTTGAGGCCTAAATCCTTAAGTGTGGTATTTTCTACAAGGCCACATGTGGCCTCAAGGCCACAGGTTCCCCACCTCTGGATTAAATGATTTCTAAGGCCCATTTGACCTTTAAATCTATTATCCTAAAAAGTACCGTGGAATTGGACATGACCAATGATTTCTACAGTCCTCTTCTCTGCAATTATCTCTGATGGGCTGGAAGCTATCAAACACCTATTTCTGCAAAACTGTCTTTGTGAGCTGGTGCTAACTGGACACATCAGCATGGTATAGTGAAGTCAGAAAATCTGGGTTCAAATCTCCCATACTTACTAGTTTCATAATCTTAGTCAAGCCATTTAGTCTCTCTTTAAGTCTGTTTTTTCATCTATAAAATGGAGATGTTACCTCTGTGCCAGTAAGGCAAAATGGGCTTAGTTTAACGGGTGCCCTTGAGGAGTTTAGCTTTTGTTTACGGTGAAAGTACTTTCACCTGTTAAACGCTAAGCCCCAGGCCCAAAGCCCTATCAGGTGTGAAACCTGTGTGGGCGTAGATTAAGGACTTAAAAGGGGCCATTCAGGAACCAATGGGTCTCTGGACCCTGGTCTCTAGTCATTGAGGCGGGACTTAAGAACGCCAGAGGCTTGGCTGCGGAGGAGAGGCGAGAAAACTATAGCTGGAAAAAATCCAAAGCAGAGCCGACCCCTGTGTGGACCCAGGAGTTCGAGCGGTGAATATGATTTATGCCATCTTATTTTTCTGTGGCCTCCTGGCTACTCTTGTGAGGCGGGCCTACTGGGCCTGGAGGGTTGTGTTCACAGTACCGGAATGGGGAGGTTGGTTCGCTAATTTGTTGCTCTGGGCCCTGAATAAACTTTTTGATGCCTTCTGCTTGGAGAATTCTGTATACCCAACGATTTCGAACCATTCAGATATTCATATGATCCTTTTTGAGATCATAAATTCAGCCTTCCTACTACAACCTCCTATACTACTTACCTCACAAAGCTGTTGAGAAGGAAGTAGTTTTCAGATTGTAATTTGCTATCTGAATGTGAATTATTATCTGGCTTACACTCAATTTTAACATTGCCATAGAAATTCCATGGAGTTTATGACAGGAGTCAGGGAGTTTTATATGTTTACATATATATAATTTATGTGTGTATATATATATACACACACGTGTGTTTTAGAGACATATAGATATAAATATGTGTATGTATTTACACATGCAGATGTGTCTGTATATGGATAGACATATGTGTTTGCAAATATGTGTGTATATGTACCAAGCATACACGTACATGTTTATACAAACACTGAAACACTTTATTTAAGCTACTCTGTAAAAACAAGCATTGGCAACTGGTAGCATGCATGCCATTGATGGCTACTTATCAACATTCAGTGGCACAACGTGGTGAATGGTGAAATAATTCACCATTATTGTGCCCCTCTTTCAAGTTTAATCACCACCTTGACATATATTCCCTTAACACACTAGAATAACTAAATCTAATCCAATAAGCATTTAGTAAGTTCCTACTATGTGCAAGGCATTGTACAAAGCATGAAGAACAATTCTTGCCCACATGAAGCTTAAATTCTGCGTAGGGGAATATAATAGATACTCTATATATCGGTGACCTAAATATCAGGATGACTGTTCCCAATTGGGAACTTAATCACTTAATCAAAGACTAAAATCTTATAGCTGGAAGAGGCCTCAGAGTTCATCTTGTTCAATTCCCTCTTTTCAAAGGTGATGACTTGTCCAAGGTCACATACCTACTGTTTTCCCTAAAAGAATGGAAATGCCTTGAGGACAAGGACTGTTTCATTTTTTCTTTGTATCCTAAGCCTTAGTTCAGTGCATGGCACATAGCAGATGCTTAATAAATGCTTAGTGATCAATTAACAGCAGAACTCGGACTAGAATCTTGGTCTCCAAATATCTAGTCCATTGCTCTCTGTTACCACTCAACCCTAATCATCACTGCATTTTTGTTTTCGTTTCTTTTTTCCACCCAAGCTCAGTGAGCCTCTCAGCAATCTGATGAGAAGCCCTCACATGACTTACTTCTGTTTCCTAAGAAGTAGGTAGCTGGAGGCTCCGTTCTTTTTTTTTAACTCCCCTTTTTGAGGTCAAAATACTGGGCTAGCTTGAGGGGAAACACTAAACTGTCTTTGGGGCTTCACTGCTGCCTCATCACATAACTGAAAGCCACACAAAGATCAACATGAAATGAAAGTAGAGGAATTGGGAAGAGCCTTGCTGTGCCCAGAGAAGAATGCTCTGAGTCTTGCCAAAGTATCCTTCAAAGCACCACTGGGAATGCCCAGCATCAGGGCAAAGCTGAGGTAAAGGGAAGACAGTCTTCTGGAGCAAGTCACTTGACATCAGTGGGTCTCACTTTATGCATCTGTAAAATGGAGGAGGAGGAGACAGAGACAGAAAGGAGATGGGATGTAATAAGGAATTTTAACCTTTTTGTGTGTCATGGATCTCTTTGACAATCTGGTCTAACCTTTGAAAAGAAAATTGTTGTAAATTTACAGACCTCAGGCTAAGAACTCTATGCTAAATGATCTCTAATTCTCCTTCTGGCTCTAAGAATTTATGGACTTTAAAGTTTCTAGGAATGGCCAGCTGAAGAAGAGAACACAAGAGACTACTGTACTCCTTGGCTGCCTATGGCTGCTAGGTGCTTTACCTTTCCTGGGTATTGTTCCATGTGTGATTTCACACACCTTCTACTACTTCTCTTCCCCCCCGAAAATTCACCTGGCCAATTTCCCATTCATTTTAGACCCTGCTCACTGCTAGGAGATTACCAGCTAATCTGCTGAGACAATCTGTGCTAATATCTCATTTGACTTGTCCTGAGGATCAAATGGAACAAGGAACATAGACCATTTTGTAAGCCATAAAGTAATATAAAAATGTAATATGTGATATTATTTTACATATATGATGTATTATATTATGTAATGTACTGATAATAACAGACCATTATGTACAATGAATGGAATGCTGGATCCGAAGTCAAGAAGATTTTAAATCCAGCCTCTGATAGCTCCCAGTTGTGTGATCCTGGGCAAATCACTTAACTTCTCTGTGCCTCAGTTGCCTTAGCTGTAAAAGAGGATAATAGCACCTACCTCCCAGAGTTATTGTGAATACAAAATGAGATATGTATAAAGCACTTTGTGAACCTTAAAGCAATATATAAATGCTATAGTATTATTATTACTTTATAGTTTGTAAGATGCTTTATATACATGATTTTATCCGAGTCTTAACAATTCGAATAAAATATTATTACTACTCTGATCCCCAGAACTACTAATGCCATCCCTCGCTAACTGCTTGTATTATATTTGTGTCTTTTATTTGTTCTGCACATGTTTATTCTGTATAGATGTACATCTCTAGAGCACTTAAGAACAGGGATCGCCCATTTTCTATCACTGTATCCCCAGCTCCTAGTAGTGTACTGGCACATGATAGGCAATTAATTAATACTTATTGACAATTACAACTAATAAAACATAAATTTTAAATTTGTGCTACCTACCATATGTATTCAGTATCTCTATATAATAAGACCTACTAATTTTAAGAATCGCTGCTGCTACTACTACTACTAATAAAGATAATAGTAAAAATGGATAATAATTGCAATACTCCAAGGACTCATGCTTTTGTTGCTATGGGAACTTCCTCCATCAAAGATCATGACCCCCTTATCATTTAATAAATGGTTGTCAAAAATATTTGTGGTTCACATACAAAAATATTTATAGCAGCTCTTTTTGTGCTGGCAAAAATTGGAAATTGAGGGGATGCCTATCATTTGGGGAAAGGCTGAACAAGTTGTGGCATATAGATGTAATGGAATACTATTGTGCTATAAGAAATAAAGAGCAGGTAGACTTTAGAAAAACCTGGAAATACTTAAATGAACTGATGCTGAGTAAAGTAAGCAGAAGTATGAGAACATTGTATACAATAAGAGCAACATTGTGTGATGACCGACTTTGCTAGACTTAGCAATGTAATGATCTAAGAGAATTCCAAAAGACGGGATAGAAAATGTTATCCACATCTGGAGAAAGGACTATGGAGTCTGAGTGCAGATCGAAGCATACTTTTTTCTCTTTTTTTGTTTTTTGCTTTTTCCCTTTTCTTCTTTCATAACATGTCTAATGTGGAAAAATATTTAATACGATTGTACATATACGGTCTATAGCAGATTATATGCCATCTTGGAGAGAAGAGAAGAGAGGGGAAAATTTTAGAATTCAAAATCTTATAAAAGTGAACATTGAAGACTAATAAATAACTAATTTTTAAAAAATGTTCGTGGCTGAAAAATGCGGCACTCAAAAGTCAACCTAGAGATGCACCTGTCCATACTTAGCCCACTGATCGTGGGATGGCAGACATATAGTCCATTCCAAAAAACAAATGCTCAAGGTAGGAAAGTGGAGTGTCTACTCCATTGACACAGCCTTGGGGAATTCACCTCCATGCCATGACATAGCAATAGAGAAAGACTTCAGCAAACAAATAGATAATTATGTGCTAGAACAACCTACAGAAATTGGATCTTGATAATCCTATAATTACAACATCCTCTCATACCTAGTTCTGAACAAAGAAAAGATTAGAAGTTGAAGGGAAGTAACAGGAAGACACATTTTAGTTTGATCTCAAGAATTTCCTGATAATTAGATCTTTCTGAAAAGCAAATGGGTTGCTTTGTGAAATTGTAAGTTCCTGTTACTAGAAATATTTAAGCAAGGTCTGAATAACCATTTGTGGGTAATATTTTAAAGGTGATTCATTCTCCAAGCTTGAGTTGGAGTTGAGATGAGGTAGCATAGTACAATGGATGTGAAGTAAGGCATAGGACCTGAATTCAGATCCTCTCTTTGCCACTAAAATAGAGGAGGCGGTGCTAGAGTTGAAGTTTGAAAGAAGCTAAGGACTCTGAGATGATGAATGAGTTAATTAATTTAACTAATTAATCAACTTCACCCACCCCTCTCCATTTGTTCATGGTAATTTATCCTAGGTCCATTGCTCTGAGATTACCGTTTTCTCAATAAACGAATTAGGATCCCCAAGGCTTCAGTTCACCCCCACCTTTACTTTTGGCTCTAGTCTCGGGTCTCCTGACCCACTTAAAGGGGGAAAATAAAGGAAGTCTCTAATGTACAATATGAACCTGATAATAGAACAGGTAGTTTTATTCCCACACAGAAAAGGCTCTGTAAGGAAGAATCAAGAATCACAGAGAATCCAGTAATGTATGACTACTAGTACAATCGATTGCATGGCTAATTTTCTAGCTTAATTAGGACATTTGCAAACGTTTTCTTTGCAAATGGCTACTAATTATCCGTGTGATATTTTTACATCCACTGAGAATAATCCAGTCAATATCAAATGGGCTCTTTCCTTCTAATTATCTCTTTATTTTGGGGGTACTTCTTTTCCTTTTGGTCTCTCTGATTCTATTTCTATTGCTACCACAATTTCTCTGGTAGCTGTTACCGTTCTGCTCAGGTACCTGGGAAGGGGAAAACTCCAGTTGCCTTTTGAGAACTCACAAGGATTTGTGCCAAAGAAAATAACAAACAAATGTGATAAGACCCTGTCTTAGTTCATGACTTTCAACAGGGTAGGGAGAAGCACACCCTCTACACATGCACGTAACCCTCCGTGTAGCTCAGAGAGGCATCCTTGTACTCTGAAATCAGCAGTATCTTTCTTTTAATATGTCCAAGGAGTTCTTACTCAGTGTACAATTAAAAGATACCACACAGTATGAACTCCTGAGTCATCAAGGCCATTGAGAAGTAACCAGAGGAAATCTATACATGCTCTGAAGTGGGAGGGAGAGGGTTTGCATCATCGCATGCCCAGAAGTAGGTCAACCCTAAGCTTCCTTGTATTTGTCTTCCATTCAAGCTTATCCAAGAGGAGCTTAAGGCAGGTGCCCTTCAGGAATACTATAGAAGCAAGGAGGAAGAGCCTGAGCAAGCGCATGAAGATGGAAAGGAAAATGGAACTTTATAATAAACCAAAAAAAGAAGGAAACTCAATAAATGACACTTGTAAGGAATGCGGATTTTGATTAGTTAAAAAAGACAGAACTGTAAGAACTAATTAGCACTAGGTTGTGGTTTGTTTCTATTGTTCATCTCATCTAAGAACAAACTCTTATTGACCTTTTTTTGGCCTGACTTGATTTCACTGGTGTGAAGATCTCCTTGTAAGCAAATTCCCTTCTCAATTTGCCAAAAGACAATAGTTTCGGAAGTTGCACTGGGCACTGAGAGGTGACTTGTATAGGATCAGGTAGTCAGTTTATATCAGAGGCAGAACTGGAATCCAGGTCTTTCTAACTTGTTCCATTTTTCCACAGTCTCATTTAATGAAAGCCACATATATTCGGGAGCAGCAAGAGGGGTACATTGTACGTGCAGGGATGAGAGGGAAAGTGACATAAAAGAATATTAATTTCAGGGCAGGGTAACTTAGAGTTTAAAACACTCGGAATTAGGCTTTCTCCTCTTGGTAGTCTAAATGTCTTTGTAGATAGCTTTAGGAGAAAAATTAAAGGATACCTCAGATTAGAGAAGATTAGGAAATGCCAAGTGAATTTCTTGACCTCATTCTAGCAGTAAAGTGGTAGTATTATCATTTCAACACAACCATCTGACCCACTCCACTACACCTCAACGTACACACACACACACACACAATCCATACACACACATATCCATATTATCTGCCCACATTCTTCAGCCCAAATGAGAGGGTTTGGTTGGGGGAAGAGCAATTTCTTCTTATCTAGGAAACAAGTTGCGACGTGGAAGGAAGGGGATAAGTGGGAGGCACCACAGTACCAACAGGAAGTAGATTGGCTTCCAACCTGCCAATCTGGGGCATCCACTTTGAGAGCTAATGCAGTAAACCTCAGCACTGCCAAAAGCTAAGCTTCTCTGGGTAACATCAAAGGGCTCAGGGAAGTTCATCGTGATAGGTAAGTTCAAGGCCATAGAGTCAAATTAAACCTGGAAAGTAAAGAAGGAAGACCCTGTCACGTTGCTAGCTTACCTGAGCCAAAATCTCAGACTGCCTCCATTTTGATTCTATTCATTCGATTCTATTCTTTCTATTCACGTGAGGCAGAATATAGTTTAATGGACTTGGAGCGAGGAAGAGAGGGCTTAGAATCTTTCTTCATACACTTACTTGCTAAGTGACCTTGTATATGTCACTTAACCTCTCTCAGCATCAATTTCCTCATCTGTAAAATGGGGACAATGATAACACTGGCTTCATAGGGTTGTTGTAAATGTCAAATGAAATGATATGTGTAAACTACATTGCAAATCTAAAAGAACTACATTAATGTTGCTGTTGTTCAGTCATATCAGACTCTTTGTGACCCCATTTGGGGTTTTCTTGGCAAAAGATACTCGAGTGGTTTGCCATTTCCTTCTTCAGCTCATTTTACAGATGAGGAAACTGAGGCAAACAGGTTTACGTGACTTTCCCAGGGGTCACATAGCTAGTAGGTATTTGAGTCTGGATTTGAACTCTGATCTTCCTGACTCCAGGCCCAGTACTCTATTCACAGTGTCACCTCGCTGCTCCTCATAAGTGTTAGCTGCCATTTTTATTCTTATGTGCTAGTTATTATGTAGGCACTGGAAAATTTAAGACTTTCTTACCCAAAAGAAATTTCTAGTCTCCTGGAAGCCAATAAGCACTGTCCTCCATCCAAACCCCACCCCAAAAAGTGACAAACTCACCCACATCTGGTTGTTGATATCTGTTCTTTTGTCTAAGACAAGGCTTTCCAATCCATGATTAGACATAAAGTTCAAAATTCAAATTCTCAGAACAATTAGCACAGAAGTTTGTGGCAATTGGACCAAGAATAAGGAGGCCAGGGTTCTAATCTCGTCTACCCATGTGACATTAGGCCATCACAAGATGTCTCTGAATCTCAGTTTTCTACTTTGTTAAATGACTCATATCAATTCCAGGTAAATGAAAGGTCCAAATACTTTAGAGGCCATGAAAAAGAGGGATGTGCATTATAGTTGGGCAAAGGCATTATTTTACTTGAGAAGGATAATACTAGCTAGCATATTAACATTAATCTGTGTATCTTATTAGCCCTTTGCTATGTAAATAGCCAACAAAAATAGGGCTATAGGAAAATGGAGCAATGAGGAGGAAAGAGCTGATGACTTTGCACACCTCTGCCTCACCTAAATCCAATTCACTTGAAAGTCAAGCCATCACCCTCCTGATGTCATCGGTCCTCTTCAAGAATGAAGGATGAACAACAGTGACTAGAGAACAGCAGCAGAAACAGGGAAAAGCAAAGTGTATGCTAGTGGACTTCTTAGCTCTCTGGACAGCATGAAGCAGCAAGGTGACCACCGAGAAGTGCGGACTACCAGAATAGAGAGGAAGTGAAAACCTAGGCAATCAATAAATCATAATTGAATGCATTAATATTAACCAGCTCAAAAAGCAGTGGGTCATAACGCAGAGGTGTCAAACGTGTGGCCCATGGGCCACATGGGGCTCACAACAGTCCAGAATGCCATCTGAACCAGATTAAAATGTAATTGGGAAATATTTAACAAAATAAAGAAAAATACAATAAAACATAGATAATGCTACATTTTAATACTAAGTTGATATTTCAGCCCATGGGGATCCTTACAGGTGGATCCTTTTGTTCAGTGGCCCCCATTTCTCCTCGACTTTGACCACTAGTATAATGGATAGAGAACCAATCTTGAAGCCAGCAAGACCCAAGTCCTGATACATTCTGACTACATGATCCTAAGAAAATAACATCATTCCTCCATGCTCTGGAGTCCAGACAACTCTCTAACACTATTGTTGCAGAGAAGTTCCAACTTGTATTTGTAGAGGAACTTGGCTTACCCAGGAGTTCCCTAAGCTGAGACCTCGTTATTTTTTATGATACTTATTTTATTTTTTGTTACACTTGAGCTCCAAGCTGTTTCCCTTCCTCTCTCCCAACTCTGCACTAGAAAAGGCCAACATTCTACACACACACACACACACACACACACACACACATACACACACACATATGCACACACACATGCATGCACGCACAAATATATTTGTATACATATATACAGATATATGTATATGAAAATATAAGATACATAGCTCCATATTGTTGCTGTCATATACATCATTCTCTTGATTCTGCTTGTTTCACGCTTCATTATTTCCATGTAAGTCTTTTCATGTTTTCCCAAAACCAGCCTGCTGGTCATTTCTTACTGCACAGTAATATCCTACCACAATCATATACCACAACTTATTCAACCATTCCCCAGTTGTAGACAACCCCTCGATTTCTAGTTCTTTGCCACCACAAAGAAAGCTGCTTTAGGGGGCGGAGCCAAGATGGCAGCTGGAAAGCAGGGACTTGCTTAAAGCTCTCCCCCAGGACTCTCCAAATACTGATAAAAAATGGCTCTGAACAAATTCTAGAACTACAGAACCCATAAAATAGCAGAGGGAAGCAGGGCTCCAGGCCAGGACAGCCTGGATGGTCCCTGGGTAAGGTCTATCACATGGAGCTGGGAGTAGAGTGGGGTAGAGCCCAGCATGGGCCGCACCATGACCAGGAGCTGGGTGGAACAGGCCTTAGTGCCCTGAATCAGTGAGCTGTGGCAGTTACAAGACTTCTCAACCCACAAACACCAAAGACAGCGGAGAAGGTTAGTGGGAAAAGCTGTGGGGACTGAGTGAAAGGAGTTCACAGTGGGCTACTGCCCCAGGGGTGGCAGAGGTGGTGCAGCTCAGAGACTGCTTACAGAGCTACAGCTACAGTTGCTTCTGGCCCCAGGCCCACCTGGTAGGAAAAATTAAGTGGCAGATCACAGCGGGAGTGCAGAGCCTGCTTAGATCTGAGTCACGGTCTGGGTTGGCAGTTCTTGGGGGTGGCAGAGCTTGCTGTGCAGAAATAGCTCTGAAAACAACAGCACAGTACCTAAAGCTTGGGACAAAGTACTCTGTATTCTACAAGCAGTCATATCCCGCTGAAAAACTCAAGGGTCAAGTAGTTGGCTGGAAACATGAACAGGCAGCGAAAACGCTCTCAGATTCAGACTCAGACTTTAGAATCTTTCTTTGGTGACAGAGACGACAAAAACATACAGCCAGAAGAAATCAACAAAGTCAAAGAGCCTACATCAAAAGCCTCCAAGAAAAACATGAACTGGTCTCAGGCCATGGAAGAGCTCAAAAAGGATTTGGAAAAGCAAGTTAGAGAAGTAGAGGAAAAATTGGGAAGAGAAATGAGAAGGATGAGAGAAAACCATGAAAAACAAGTCAATGACTCGATAAAGGAGACCCAAAAATATACTGAAGAAAACAGCACCTTAAAAAATAGACTAACTCAAATGGCAAAAGAGCTCCAGAAAGCCAATGAGGAGAAGAATGCCTTGA
>CM053625.1:47718757-47734180 GCA_028646595.1 Phalanger gymnotis | reverse complement strand
GAAGGAAGGAAGGAAAGACTTCCAAATGCTAGCCACAGTGAATGGTACCAAGGGGGAATAACTATCTTTCTTCCTCTTCATACCTCCTTCTACCAATGATTCAGAAAATGGAATTTGTAGTAATGGCTTCCCCAGGCAAATGCTCCAAGGAAGGACATAGTCAAAGCAGAAGGGTGGTAGACTGGAGTATCGATGACTACATGCCTACAGTTTCAAACTGAACTGCTCTCAATTCTCCTGGCCAGTTCTAGTATACTCACATTTCACTCAAGTTTGTCCAGTACCTCAGTTTGGGTCACAGTCTTGTGGTCTCTGCTGTCTGCTCATGGCTGGCCAACACACTAAGTTGGCCAAAATGGAGTCTATGTCTTCCTGAAGCAGCTAAGTCCCACAATGTTTAGAACCCTGGGCCTGGAGTCAGGAAAACCTGAGTTCAAATCTGGCCTCAGTCACTTACTAGCATGACCCTGAGTAAGCCACTTAACCACAACTGCATAAAAAAAAAAATCAGTGGCCAGATTGTACTTAGGGAAAATCTATTTAGAAGCATGGAAGATGGACTTAAGTGAGAAGAGAGTAGGAAGGCAAGGAGACCAAGTAGAAGTCTGTTACAGCGTGGAAAGGTGCTGAGGCACTAACTAAGACGGTAACTGTGTGAGTAGAAAGAAAGGATCAGATGCAAAAGATATTGTGGAGATAGAAAAGTCAGTGTTTGGGATTGATTGATATGTAGAGTGAAAGACAGTGACGAGTCCAGGATAATGTCAGAATGGTGGTACCTTCAAAAAAGAAAAAAGGAAAGTTCGAAAGAGAGGTGGGTTTCAGGAGAAACAAAGACTTCTCAAGCAGAGTTTAAAATATGTCAGGGATGGTTTGAAATATCCTTTTGGCAACTAGTGATGTGGAACTGAAACTCAGAGGAGAGCCTGGGGCTGAATATATAGATCAATGATTCATAGGCATAGAGATGCTAATTAAATGCATGGGAGTCAAGTCAAATCAATAAACATTAATTAAGCTATGAACCAGGCACTAAGCTAAACCCAGGTGATACAAATAAGTCAAGAAACAGTCTCTGCTCTCAAGAAGCTCAGAGTCTGACGGAAAAGACAGCATGCAAATGATCATGTGCAAATTATAAAAAAACAAGATAAATCAGAGATAAACTCAGAGTTAAGACATTAAAATTAAAGCGGACCAGAAAAGTCTTCTTGCAGAAGGTAGAAATTTAACTGAGTCTTTAAGGAAGCCAGAGAAAGCCGAGGAGGTAGAGACGAGGAAGGAGAGTGCATATTCATTCCATACATTTTCAGTATGGAACTAGAAGATGGAGATTTATGTGAGAGGATCAGGAAGGAGGCCAATGTCACTGATCCAGATTATTGCAATAGTCTAAGTGTGAAGTGATGAAGGTCTTTACCAAGGCATGTGGCTTTGTCAGAGGAGAGAAGGGGGAATATGTAAAAGTGGTATGAAAGTAGAAGCGGGGAGAGTTAATGAGGTCACTGAGAGAAGAGCATAGGGCAAAGGGGAACACTCACAGTTAGGAGACGTGCTCTAGATCAACTAACAAAAGAAACTAATAGGTAGAGAGCTAGAATTAGAACCTAGTGGCCCAGAAAGTGTATCCAGAAAAAGGGGTGGTCAACATTGTCAAATGCAAAAGATATGTAGGGAAGACTGAGGACTGAAAAAATAACATCAGATCTGGTCATTAAAGATCACTGGTAACTTTAGAGATAACACTTTCTGTTGAGTGATGAGCTCAGAAGCTGAATTACAAAGGGTTAGGTGAGAGGAGAAAAGGAAGCTGAAAATGTAGACATCTTTTTTCAAGGAGTTTGACTGAGAAAGGAAGGAGAGATACAGGATGATCTCTTGAGAGGACGGAAGGGTCTTGGGAGGTTTTTTTTTTTTTTTGAAGTATGGGGAGAGATTTGGGTGTGAAGAAGGAAAGTACCAGAAACCAGGGAGAGGTTGAAGACCAGAGTGGGGCAGGGGAAGATGGTTTAGGTTGCAATCTGGTAGAGGAGATAGGAGATGGTGGAATCAAAGGCACATGTAGAGGAGCTGGCCTTGTCAAGGAAAAGGGCCTTTTCTCAGAGACAAGAAATTGGGAGATGGTGGCAGATAATATCTCTTTGAGATCAAGAGAAAGGGAGAAGATGAGGCTATGTCTGACGGCCTCAATGTTCTTTGTAAAGTCAGAGGCAAGGAGAGAGAGGTGGGTGAGGTGATGATGTAGGTGGTTTGAGGAGAGAAGATTTAGAAAAACTTCTGTAAGGAATGAGGTAGGGAATTGTTATGGCAATTAGACTTTTCCCAGTTCTTCCCTTTTGAGATGCTAAGACAATCAAGTGTCCCCTTTGTTTGAATTGGTGTGAAACCTTTTGCTGTCTTTGTCTTGGAGTATTTCTCAGCTATTTCTCAGCATTAAGACAATCAGGAGTCATGTATCTGATGTGATACTGGGGATGGGGAGCTTACACACACCCAGTGTGGGTGAAATCAGAGCCCTCGGGGCTCCAAAAAGGATACAATTGAGGGGAGCTTGGCGTTTGACTTTTGGGACACACTCATGGAAGGAGTGTTGAGACTGGGCAAGCCCTAACTGCCCCCTGGCTTTGTAACCCAGACAAATAAGATGTTGGTGCTTCCCTGGCAACTATGAGTTGTGATTTGAATCTGGTCTGTCTGTTGATGTTTGTAATTTCTGTTTGTATTTGCCTTGAAGTTCAGGGGGCTGATCTTTCCCGCCTGAACTAAGTGAATGATATATGTATGTTTGATTAAACTGAGATTGTTAACCCCTTAAAGTTGCTTTCCTTAGAAAAGCAGATCAAAGAACCTGTGTTAGCAGCCCTTCTGTGTGCTGGTGTTATTGGTCTTACACAGCCATAGCAGCTGCTAGCAACATTGTTGCTACAGGAATCAATTCAGAAACAGTCAAAGGACTGCCTTGCTCCAATGAGAGTCTAGTTGAGGTTAGATAACATGATTTATAATGTATCCAGTCAACACAATTGCCTGACTTCCTCAGTTCCACTGAGTAGTTTTTTTTTGAAAATGAATTCTTTATCTTTGTTAATTTAAAATTCTGACAAGTGCCATGTTTGGGGAGGAGGTTGTAAATAAGATATTGCATATATGCACCTCATACATAGAACTTTTAACCTATGGCTGTTCAATACAATCTAATGGAAAATATGCTGCTTCAGTAACTGAGAGACCAGGCTCCTGGTCTTGATTCTGTTACTGACTTTGAGACCGAGCAAGACACTTAACATTTCAGTTCCTTTTTTTTCACCCTGTCCAAATCAAGATGTTGTAATCCAATTACCAAAAGGTAATGTGAAGACAAGTTAGAAAAGCTATACAGAACAAGTAAGCATTAGGCGAATTCAATAAGCATTTATTAAGCACTTACCATATACATGGCACTGCAACATGCTGGGTATACATAGACAAAAATTAATAGTCCTGGTCCTCACAGAACACACCACACATTAATAATCTTTGTGCTTATCTCCGTACATGTAAAACAGGAGTGTGCTAGAACCAGCTCTTACCGACTCAAGATGTAATTACCAGATTTTCAATGCATTTACAACTCAGAACTTGTCAAATGCCACAAATCGGGGCTTGATTTACCATTTTTCTTGATTGTCTAGACCAGGGCTGTCCAAAATGCGGCCCACTGCAGCATGTGACCTGTGGTGCAATTTATGCAGCTCACCTACAAACACAGAAATTTACATAAACGCTTTAGTAAATGAAGCTGAGGTACTGCAGAGCTCTCACTAAAATGGCAAATCAAAATATATTGGCTATTGTTTCAATAAAACCCTAAGGTTGGACAGCCCTGGTCTAGACTTAAGAAAAGGATAGAGAAAATGTTAATAAGGTTAAACGTTTAAAAAGTGTGTCCATATACATTTTTGCCCTTTGGAAAGATGAATGTTAAACATTTGCCAGCACATCTCTGAGATAAAGTACAGGATCTAAAGAATGTTATATCACTGACCAAAAATAGCACAGAAAAACAGAAAAGGTTCAATATTTCAGCCTAGTAAAGAGCAGCAACTATGAATGTTTCAGGAGGCATCTTGAGAACATATTAATCCTTCTCCCAGTGAATCCTCCCTAGATGTTTGATTTTGATTCAACCAACATTTCACCATCCAGTGATAAATCAGAAAGCCCAGTTCCTAATCCTGGCTTGTCCACACTTAGTTCCTGTGTGACCTCACTTCTCTGGGACCCACTTTCTTCATCTATAAAACAAAAAGGTTGAATTAGTTTTTCTCTAAAATCCTTTCTAGATATAAATCTAGCAAATCTTGTTTTGCATCCAGCCAGTAGGCCTGCTAACCCTGTTGGTGGTCAAATCATCTGAAGTGTATATAACCACAGAATATTACAGCTGGAGATCCCCTTGTCTAACTACTTCATCTCATAGACAAGGAAACTGAAACCCAGAAAAGGTGAAATGATTTTCCCAAGGTATTACTGCTATTAAGTGAGAGGAAAGAGACTCAGATTCAGATTTCCTGACTCCAAGACTAGGGCTATGTGTTCTTCCGGGACAGTTTAGAACAACAGCCCTGAATTTTTAATGACAATGACAACGATGTTCTGGTTAGTGTCAGTTATCTGGGTACACACAAATGTTGCTATAATACTGTATGAGAGATCCATACCTAATTTCATTTTTTAAAATTTATTTAAAAAAGCAACCTCTCAATACTTCAGCAACAAATACTTAAAAAATGAGTCTAATACAGTATACTGTCGTACAGAATAGGGCTCTAATTTCTATAATAGAGAAGATGATATGATTCAGAGTGAAATGATCATTGAACTAATAAATCAGAAAACTTAAGTTCCAACTTCATCACGTATTAGCTGAATGGGCAACTCACCCGCCATCATTAACTCTGTGCCTCACTGGGCCTGTGAATTAAAAAGGTTGGCCATATATTCATTAAATGGGATGATTCCGGCCTAGCATGCTTCTTACCATAGGGTTGCCAAGAAACAGACTAGTGGGGACTATATGAATTGCTGAAGATTATAAGGGTCTGCCTTCTTTGACAGGAGGAATAAACCAAGACCCATCTATGATCCCTTTACTCAGATTCAACCATTTTATTTTGGTTGACTTATCGATATGGTTTCAGATACTTTGGGATTCTGTGTCTGAGGCCAGATTTGGACAGCACCCACGTGGGGGCAACTAGGTGGCGTAATGAGTAGAGCACCGGCCCTGGAGTGGGGAGGACCTGAGTTCAAATCCGGCCTCACACACTTGACAAGATGTGTGACCTTGGGCAAGTCATTTAACCCCAATTGCCCTGCCTTCCCCCTGGCAAAAATAATAATAATAGTAGTAACACCCACCTCCCAGCATCGTTGTGAAAATCAGATGAGATATTTGTAAAAAGATTTACAAGCCCTAAAGTGTTATATAAATACTAGATATTGGTATTATATTATCTCCTTCAGTACACTTTAAATTCCTTGATAACAGGGTATCGTACTACTTCTTTTTATTAAAAAGCGTATGCATGTATATGTAAATACACATATACATATGTATATGCATATATGTACATTTATGTACATAAATGTGTACAGATGCATTTGAATGTCTATGCACATACAGCTACATATATACATTCATGCACATAGGATTATGCATATATATACAAGTGTGGGTATATCCATGTGTGTATGCTTGTGTATACAGATATACACATAAATACATGCATAATATATATATATATGCTAAAGCCTCATTATAACTGCATTTAGGGCTTATATCTATATCAAGGGGGTGGCTAGTGGCACAGGGGGAAGAGCACCAGGTACTCCATAATATTTGAACTATTTTTCACCACATGAATTAGTTACTGGAAGACCAAATTTAAGAGGTTATGTTAGTCATTACTAAATTATATTCACTAGCAGGCTTTAGCTTCCATACTTACAGAAACTCTACAGATAACTTGGAATCAGGGAAGTGGATTGACCGAGAGGAACACCTGCCTAGAACTGCCTTGGATAATAAGGCCTATTCCTAAATTTGCAAAGAGAATTATTTCCAAGGATCAAAGGTCTACATAGGGCAGCTTAGAGCCCCTATGAAAATGCTAATTAAATGGACCTTTTGTTTAGGTTACTAAGGCAGATAAAGGGGAGTTTATGTCATTTAATATCGATTATCATTACCGTATTACTCTTGTTTTAATGTTTCTTGTTCCTTATGTTTGCCTACAGAGGTATATGTCCAAATTCTAATGTAGGTATGGTTATTATGAGAATGTGATCAGAGAGGTATTGTAGACCTCTCTGTGATCACAATGGAATAGTGTTATGTGAATTTATTTCCTTTTATCATTCCTGTAACTTCTGGTTAATTAAAAGCCTGTTTTCTATTAGTATTGCCTTCATCTGACCAAAACCATTTACCTAGAATAGTAATATTCAGAGTAACTCCTTTAATAAATGGAGAGTTAGATACCCCCCTCCCTGGCCCAAGTGATTTAGTCATTTTTTACCACCCCTAGTCAACTGTTTAAGGAATGATTTCCCTAACACCAGAGTTCTTGATTATTTGGGGACACCTAAATCTTCCCTCTCAATCACCCTATTGAGAACCCTCTAAATGTAGGTTACTCTATAATGTGACTTAGTTTACTTACAGTGTCTGTTTCACTAGGTTTGCATCTATATCACCAATGGGATACCCACAGAGAAGGCTATGAATATGCAGGTGAATTCCCAGGTTTGAATCCCTAGATATAACATACTCTTTTCACTGAAGACAAAATCAGAACATTTATGCAAACAACAGAAAACCAAATCCATCACAGCAACAAAGAAATCTATGTAGATTATCAGTGTAGGAGGCATTGCCATCCCTAAGTCTTCCCTTGGTCAGGCCTTCCCACCAACAAGCTCCCTTAAGCAAAATCGCTCCCTGTCACTCACACTAGCTGCTCTGCTCTCTCTGCCTCCTCTCTCTCCAAGCTCCAGCTCGCTTCAACTTCCTGCTCCACCCGTTGGCAAGCTTCTCCCACCACAGGTTCATGTGACTCAGGCTTCCATGTCACTCAAGCAGGTCACGTAGGCCTATGAATGGATGGGAAAGATCTTCCCATTTCATTAACAATATTCCCATTCAATTAACAATACAGCTTCTTTAAGGGGTATTTGAGATTATGATTTTCTTAAAACTAAATTTGTTCAATTTTTATTAGATTCAAGGAGCATGAGATTACAAATGTGTCTTTTCTTTGACCTTAAAGAGGATTGTACAAGATTAAAATTTGTGAAAAAAAAATGACAGAACAACAACATTTATATCAAGGATGCTTGCTCTATCATTAACTTGCTACATGACCTTTCATAAATCACTTCATTCCTCTAGGCCTCAATTTTCTTCTCTGTAAAATAAAAATGTTGGCAAGCTGGTCTCTAAGTTCCCTTCCAGCTCTGAGTTTCTTTGTTTCTATGATTCTATGACTATCTTAGAGGAGACTTAATAAAGAAGTTCTTTGTGTGTGTAAGTAACTCACTCTCTGTGTTGGTAAACAAAATGGGCTCTTAGCACTCAGTTCAAACAAATGCCCTTGAAGAGTTTGGCTTTTGTTTCCTTTGATTAATTCAGTGCATTTCATTGAGTTTTACTAGGTACTAAGCCCCAGGCCTAAACCCCTATTAGGTGCTAAGCCTATGTGGGTGTGAAGCTCCCAGGGTACTAACGGGAGGTGCTAACTCAAGAGCCAATCATAGGAGCCTAAATTCTGGTCACTCAGATGATTCGATGATGTCTGAAATGGTATAAGGAGAAAAGACAGAGCCATTTGTGCAGGCCTCTCATTCGGTTGATGTGGAGACTCCGAGCAGCTGTAGCTAAGAGCCCTCCAGCTTGTAACCCGGATGCTGGGACTCTGTTAAACTCTGGTAACTATGTATTGGGATTTGAATCAGACAAGATCTGTCTGTCAATGTTTGTACTTCGTATTTTGCTCTGAAGCTCAGGGTGCTGGCTTTTTCCCCTGAACTAAGTGAGTGGTATTTGTATGCTGGATTAAAGTAAGATTGTCAACCCCTTAATGTTGCTTTCCATAGTAAAGCAGATCAAAAGAACCTGGGCTTTTGCAGTGTGCTGGTAGTATGCTTGTTGTTGGGCTTGTGTTGGTCTCTTCACCCCCACAACAGCTGCTAGCCAGATTGTTGAAACACTTTCTCAAGTGGTGCCCAAGACAAGTATGTTATCATCTATTCTGCTCTAGAACTAAGGATTACAGCAATGGCTGAAAAGCTATGGTATGTGTATTAAAGATGTAATTTAGGTCCATTTTCTGTAGCACCTGATATGTTTCAGAGCACACATGTTCAACATCTCACTCCTCGCTCCACAAGTGTTATTCAATCCCTTCTCTCATGTCGAGAGAATGGAGGCTGCCAATTTGGCACCTCACTTTTAAAAACTGACTCTTTTGTTTTAATGAAGTTTTCACATATACAATTAATCCACATTAATTTCCACATAATCATATCTACACATCGCAACACACATAAGAAGTCTAGATGCAATGCATGAGAGTCACTAACCCCATGGACACAAATCTTTAGACAATAGCTAAGTGGGAACAGATCTATATAAAACTGGTATAATTTAATTAATTCAAAAATTCAGTGGGTACGACATGAAACACCACAGCCCATGAAGACCACATGGGGCTCTCATC
Organism: Phalanger gymnotis; assembly: GCA_028646595.1. Taxonomy (NCBI): domain Eukaryota; kingdom Metazoa; phylum Chordata; class Mammalia; order Diprotodontia; family Phalangeridae; genus Phalanger; species Phalanger gymnotis. The sequence continues at coordinate 47,725,421 of CM053625.1, read as the reverse complement.
TTCTTCTCATGAAGTATGCTGACATGGCAAGTCAAACTGAATCCACTAAACATTGGGTCATTCCAATTCTACCCCAGTACATAGATCTAACCACCCCTTTGAATTAGGAAGTGAGAGTACCTCATTCTGAAGTTGATTCAGGCAAGTTGCTGGACCTGGTCAGAATGATCAGAATTGACATGAATTATTCATTAAAATCAAGATGCTCATGTCCTTCAATGATAGCTTTAGTGACTACCCAAGGACTTTGCTAAAAAAAAAAAACCAAGGCAACACCAGGGAAGGGCATAAAAGTCAGACTGAAACAATCGCATACCTCCCCAGATGGACTTTCCATTAGGTGAAGAAAAAGAGGTTATTTGGGGTAAGTGACCCTGTCTAATAGCAGACCAGTGAGCCACAAAACAAAAGCTTCCCTAAAAGTCTTCAGAGGCATGAAACTGGCAACCTCTCAGCGGAAATCAGTTTGGTTCCTCTTTAGGGTCCCACTTGTATCCATGAGATTTCCTTCCTTTGGCCAACAAATTTGGTTCCAATAACCTGGGGTGGTGGTGAATCTTGTCTGCCAAACAACTAGTAAAGTGTTCTGAATAAAAGGAGTGAATGTGCAAAGCGGTCTTGACCTTCAACTTGGGCCAAGTGTGTTGCTAAAATTTCCCAGATCATGCTTCACACATGGGAAGAAGGATATTACATACACACATACACAAACCCAATAGGGGCATGTGAAGATGCTTCACAACCCGTGAAACTATTGTAGAGGACAAATTGATGTAGTTTATTAAATTTTGTGCTTATTATCATGATTTTTTTATTTCTTTAAAAACTATTATTTTGTTAGACCAGATACCTGGCAGAAATTTTACCACTGTAAGATCTAATCTCAAATCCTTCCTCTAATTCTTAGTAAATATGTGGCATTAGGTAAATCATATGACCTCTATGTGACTCAGTTTCCTCATCTGTGAAAAGAAAAAGATGACTGTTAAGTTCCCTAACAACTCTAAATCCATAGTGGGTCCACTACATAGCCAGAGTTGCCTAAGCTTCTCTAAACTCTCTAGGCTAATCTTTTGATGACCCACAAACAACCTAACTCTGGCCCTTTCTGGTGTGATAAGGGATCCTACCAAGAATGAGAAATTAGGTTCCACTGGCATAACTTTCAAGAATTCAGGGTCATCACAACATGAAGAAGCATTAGAATAGGGCTTTAGTGAAGCATAATAATAATACTATGGGAACTGGCCTGTATCCTATTGAGATTCAATTTTCCAAGATGTGTAACAGGAATGTGTAATAACCTGAAATATGAACAGGGTTTGAACCTCCAGTTCTTTAATTTTAAGCAATATTTACTTTGATGCTTAATGAGAGTAAGAGTGCTCACAGAGCTCTAGGCATCTCCAAGATATGAGTTTTTAATCTGCGGTCCATGAACAATTCTTTTAAAATTCTGATGACAGTATTTCAATAGAATTGGTTTCCTTTGTAATTCTATGTATTTTATTTTATGCATGTAAAAACATTATTATGAGAAAAGGTTCCTAAGTTTCAGTAGATTGTCAAAAGAGTCTAAGACACACAGAAAAGTTGAGAACTCCTACACTAAGACCATAAGTTGCAAAGAAGGTATCAACAAGGAGTTTCCTCACCTGGGAATTTTCCCTACCAATTAAACCACAGGTTTAGTCCCTGTGCTCTCTCCTATTTATATTGCTACTGTTGTTTTATTAATATTTAATTTTATGGATCAATCAGCCTTTAGCCTGCATCCATTCAAGTTTTTGTTTCATACCTACTATGCACATTTTAACACTCATTTTAACAGCAAACACCCTATTAAGTGTGGCTTCATAAAAAGAGTACACAGCTTGGAATCAAGAGGGCTGTACTCTAATATTGGCACAACACTAGCCTGCTGTGTGACCTTGTGTTTGTCACTAAAACTCTCTGAGACTCATTTGTCTCATCTGCAAAATAGGATAAGAAAGATCTGTTCTATCTCATGCGGATGTTGTGAGGATAAAATGGGAGACTAGATATAAAAGGGCTGCTACTGAATTGTAATATATTATTAGTGGCTTAGTACATTACATTAATCTATTATTGGAATAGCAGTCTGGTGATATGACAAGTTGTACATCCTGCTTTCTGAAATGAAGCCAAAGCAATGTCTCTTGGAACAAGCTGAAAGGCATGAAAATTCAAGTCTGTACAATCACTGGGGCTCAGATATTGTGAACTAATTTACTTAGTTTCACACTTATTACTCCAACCTTGATATTAGGTCATCTTTGTCCCAGAGAACTGCATGGAATTTGCTTGATAACACTCCCTCACGCGCTTCTTTCGGATTCAGAAGAAAAGGGTTCATTCTTCCCCTAGAAGCATAGAAACTGATTTCTTCTCTTCTCCAAAATTCTCCACTTCTACTCAAGCAAAAAGCAAGGCAAGGAACACTCTATTAAGTGACTGATTTGCCTTCTTTCGTATCCCTAGTGCATAGCACAGGGCCTGGCACATAGTAGGTGCTTAATAAATATTTATTGCTTGATTGATAGTTCCCCCCATTTCTGTGTTTTGCCCTAAGCTCCCAAGGGCTTTTATAATGAAAATCTTTGTTATATCAAATATAAAGAGGTAATTTTGAAGATTGGTCAATTGCTAAAACCTAACTGACAGAAGTGATTCCATGTTTGACCATTGATTAACCTATTACCAGAAAGTTCTAATGTACCTAGTAACTAGTTTAGCAAACTCCATTTAGGTAAAGTTCACAAGATGTTCTATCTTATAAAGATATGCAAAGCTAGTTGATAAAGATGGGGATTAAGGTAAGGGCTATTTCCCACTTGTTCCCTGTGAATCTTCCCAGCAACAGTAGTCAGATATAACAAGAGATCCAGAGCCCTTGGCTCTCAAACAGGGTAGGGATCCTACTATGCAAGAACCACCACCCACACTTGCCCATGGGACTGCAACTGAAGGGCTAGGGAACCTCTGACATGCGTGGCCAAGAGTATTATTACTTGCCTACTTGTCATCCTTGGATATGTCTGTTCCTTTTCAGTACTTCATCCACGATCTCTGCACAGTAATGTAGCGAAATGGATAAAGAGCCAAGGTTCCAAAGCAGTATGACTTGGGTTCCAGTCCCTCTCACATATACTGGGTATATAACTCTGGGCAAGTGTATCAGCAAGACAGTAATCATAACATAAACAATTATCATCTATATTGTGATTATTGTCTTGCTGATACAGAAAGTCATTTAATATATCTGTGAACTAGATGGCTCTCCAAAGTCATACATCATGGAACATTTGCTGATCTGTATTAGTAAAGAGAGTCTCCTCAAAGGGAGTTCCCTACACCAGAAATCACAAGTTTTGCCCAAAAATAGGGCAAAGACATTGATTTCCCCAAAGAGAGAGGGACTTTCTCTTTGCTGTTCTATGAACACTACACTCATCTCCCGACTGGGCATTTTCTCTGCCATCTCCCATGCTTGGAACGCTCTCCCTCCTCAGCTCCACCTATCAGCTTCTCTGGCTTTCTCAAGACCCAACTAAAATCACACTTTCTACAGGAAGCCTTTCCTAACTTTCTTAATTCTAGTGCTTTCCTTCTCTTAATTATTTCCTATTTATCTTGTATATAGCTATTTCTTATTTGTCCTGTATACAGCTTATATAGAGAGATAGATATAGATATACAGATATTATTTGTTATTGTCTCTCCCATTAGATTGTAAGCTACTGCAGCACAGCAAATTGTCTGTTGCTTCTTTTTATATCCCCATCACTTAGCACAGTGCCTGGCATATAGTAGGTATTTAATAAACATTTAATAAATCTTTCCATACTGAGCTAGAAGAGGATTTGATTTTGGTTTAGTGAGAAGTCGTCAACAAATTTGGTGCAGGAGGTTGTCTGAAATTATTTCTTCCTATTGATTCATCCTCTCCAATATGACATCACTAAAGCTACTGAAGATTTAGGGGCCAGCCCCAGATCTTGGTAATCCCACTGCTTTAGAGTTTGCACAACGGAAAGGCTTCTGTTGTGGAACTTGTAATGGGCTTCCTTTTTCCTGAAAAGCCAAGGCTTTGTTGCAGAAACCCAAACCAAAGTGATACCAAATGTTTGACCTAAGAAAATTCAGGACTCTCCAAGACTCTTGGAGCCTTTTTAAATTAAGAGTTCCCATACTATTGGTTAGTGTCCTTGGCAGGCAGATTGTCCCTAAACCCCACTTAAACAGTATCTTGATCTAATGGAAAGAGCCCTGGGCTGCTGCTTAAGTCTACTGTTAACTCACTGTGGAAACTTGCCCTTAACCACATAACCTCTTTGGGATTCCACTTCTTCAGTCTGCAAAATGAAGGGCACAATACCTGCTTTTCTCTTCTTAGAGACTATTGTAAGGATAATGTGAGAATTATCTCATTTTTTCTTTACTTCAAAAGAAGCAAACAATTCAGATGCCAAATGAGGCCCATCTCAATTTTCATTTCTTCCATAAAACCCTCCCTTGAGAACTCCAATCAATATTCAGTTCCCCCTTTTCTAATGTATTCCACATATTTATTGTCTGCACCATACATTTTAATACTTGATTATATTTGATTTAGTCTTTGACTCTATACTGTGTCTAAGATAATTAAAGTGAATATTTTCCTGGAAAATTTTGAGTCATTTACTCACTTCAAGCTCAGAGATAATGATACTTCTAGTAGAACAGACTTCAGTGCTGTCATCAAGTATGGCACACAGTATTCGTTTCCAAATGAATGAGACTTCTGCTTTCTTTTTTTGTTGTCTTCTATCCTTCTCAAGGTAAGGCAAAAGACAGCCTTCTCCTTAAAGTCATATTTTCATGCATTAGTCTATTTTTTCATTCACCTTTTCTTTTCATTCATCAATCCTTTCATTTATCTCTGGTTGCTTTATTTAATTCACTTACGCACACTATGTTGGAGAGCTTTTTTTCTTGTTCAGTCCAGAACACAACAGGTCCTTTATTACAGTTGTATCATGAAGCCTAGAATGTTTCATCTCAAAGCATCTAACACAGAAGGCTTTCTTTCTGCTCTATATAACATACTGAACAACACTTGGTGGGCTACCAATTCCCATGAATTGCTTCCCATGTAATTATAGGGATACTCTCCCTCAAAAAAATCTGATACTGTAAATCAGAATACAAACAACAAAATAAATGAAGAAATGATTGTTTATGTGATCAGAAGGAGTTACTTTAAAAACTTCTTTTAAAGAGAGGAATTCCCCTAACCACATAAATTATTTTTCTTTTTTTAAAACAGGTCATTATTTTAGGAAAAGAAACTGGACGAGAAGGAGTTCAACTGAAACTGTTAAGACTTAAGTATTAGGAACCCCTATTGAATGAATACAACTAGAAAATCATAGATTTCATAGAGGAATCTTAGAGAATTATAGGCTTAGAACTGGAAGAGACTTTGGAGATCATCAAATCCAACCCCCACACTTTAAAAAATTCATTTATTTTTTTCAATGAATAAAAATCAATTTTCCTTCCCTCTCCCATTTGAAAAGGAAAAAGTGAAACCCTTGGAACAAATACATGTAGGCAAGTCAAACTAATTCCTGCATTGGCCCTGTCTAAAAATTATGCCTTGATCTGTATCTTTAGTCTATTACCTCCCTTTCAGGTGGGTAGCATGCTTTATCATAGGTCTTCTGAAATGGTGTTCAGTCACTGCACTGATCAGAGCTCTTTAAGTCTTTCAGAGGTTTTGTCTTTACAATATTGTTGCTATTCATAAATCTGTTTCTTTCCCTCTGCATCAGTTCGTTATCTTTCATCAGTGCTCCTAGGTTTTCCTGAAACTATGCCTTTCAGTGTTTCTTATATCATAATAGTCCATTATCGATGGGTATCCTCTTCATTTCCAGTTCTCTACCACTACAAAAAAGCCCTCATTTTGCATAGGAGGGAACCGAAGTCCCAAAATGTTCTATGACTTCCTCGTGGTTACACAGTGACAGAGGCAGTACTTGGACTCCACTCCTGTGGCTCTGAATCCAGGGATCATTCCACTGTAGTACACTCAGTTTGAAATAATAATAATTCACATTTATATAGTAGTTTAAGGTTTGCAAAACAGTCAATCAATAAACATTTATTGAGCGCCTTCTATGTGCGAGGCACTGTGCTAAGTTTTGGGGACACAAAAAGAAGCAAAAAACAAAAAAAGAAGGTCTTTGAAGGAGCTCACAGTCTAATGGGAGAGACAACAAGCTATTTGCAAATAATAATATATGCAGGATAAATAAGAACTGACTAAGAGAGTGACAGTGATAGAATTAAGAAGAATTGGAACAGACTTCCTACAGAAGACAGGACTTGAAGGAAACCAGAGAGGTCAATAGGTGGAGATGAGGAAGGAAAGCATATGGGAGACGGCCAGAGAAATGCCTGGAACTGAGATGAAGCATCTCATTTACGGAACAGTAAAGAGTCCAGTGTCACTGGAGTGAAGAGGTAGGAAGAAAGGTAGGAGAGGGCTAGGTTATAAAGAGTTTGGGGGGGGGGAGCCAAGATGGCGGCTGGGAAGCAGTGACTGGCGTGAGCTCCCCACCAAGTTCCTCCAAAAACCTATAAAACAATGGCTCTG
>CM053625.1:47699041-47718257 GCA_028646595.1 Phalanger gymnotis | reverse complement strand
GGTGAGGGGGAATGAGTGAATCTTGCTCTCATCAGATTTGACCTGAGGAGGGAACAACATACACACTCAATTGGGTATCTTACCCCACAGGAAAGAAAGAGGAAGGAGATAAAAAGGGGGAACAATAGAAGGGAGAGCAGATAGGGGGAGGAGGTAATCAAAAGCAAACACTTTTGAAAAGGGACAGGGTCAAAGGGAGATAGTATAGGAAGGAGCAAAATATAGTTAGTCTTTCACAACTTGAGTATTGTGGAAGGGTTTTGCATAATGATACACATGTGGCCTATGTTGAATTACTTGCCTTCTTAGGGAGGGTGGGTGGGGAGGGAAGAGGGGAGAGAATTTGGAACTCACGGCTTTAAAAAAATAGATGTTCAAAAAAAAAAAAGGTTTTGCATGCAACTAGGAAATAAGATGTACAGGCAATGGGGCATAGAAATCTATTTTGCCCTATAAGAAAGTAAGGAAAAAGGGGAAGGGGGGAGTGAGGTGACAGAAAGGAGGGTTGACTGGGGAATGGGGCGGTCAGAATATATGTCATCTTGGAGTGAGGGGGAGGGTAGAAATGGGGAAAAAAATTGTAATTCAAACTCTTGTTAAAATTAATGCTGAAAACTAAAAATATTAAATAAGTAATGATTTAAAAAGATAATGGAATTTCTGAATGCTTGAACATGACAGTAGTGCACTTGTGGGTGATGACAAGATCAGGGGAATGACTATTTTGTGTGTGTGGCTAACTAAGGTGAAGTGGAAGAATGGGTCATGGGAAGTGAGTAGGTCAAAGAATTAAGTGGCTTGAGTGTTCGAGCTTGAATCAATATGCATGTTGAAGTATGAGGGCAGGAGCTGAGGAGGAGAGAAAAATTGTTGGCTGTAGAAAATGGGGCAGTAGAAATGAATCACATGAACCTAAGGTAGGAGAGGTTACTGAGTGATGCAGGTAGGAGGGGAACTAGGAAGCAGCAATGAGCAGCAAGGCATATTCCAACTCTACCAGGGAGCTGAGGGAAATGAGTAAAAGTGTAACTGGTACTGGAAACAGTATCCAGAGCAACTATGTCATCTAGAAGAGCCAGGTTTCATTGATAGCTAGAAGAAGGAAGGAGTAGGAGAGGACAAGATTCAAAATGAATTTTTGTTTGTTGCCTATGGAGCTGGAAAAACACAGTGGAATCACACACACACACACACGCACGCACGCACGCACGCACATACACAGATTGAGAGAGCGAGCGAGAGAGAGAGAGAGAGAGAGAGAGAGAGAGAGAGAGAGAAAGAGAGAGAGATGTATGTATTTGTGTATATTTGCATGTTTATTTGATTCTTACAACAACCCTGTGAGACAGGTGCTATGATTATCTCCACTTCACAGATGAGGAAACTGAGATTAGAAGACATTGATTGAGTTGTCCAGTAGTGTTTGATTCAAACTGAAGTCTTTCTGACCCTAAGTTCATCATACTATCCACTATACTACTTAGATAATACAAGTGAGTTAAAGAGAAAACCTTTCTGAGATGGTATTGCAAGCCAAGGGGACATAATAGCATCAGGTAGATCTTATGAGTCAATAAGCAAAGCTGTTAGGGAAAAATTGTTTACATGAACTTCATTTACATAAAATGCGCCTATTATGTGGCTGCCTGTTTAGTTGGTTGCTGTCCTTTGTGCTCAAAGAGGACCTAAATAATATTGCTGCATTGGGATCAAGGTATAGTGTATCTGACTGGCAGACCAGACCAATATGAACTTGGAGGGCTCCATCACAGGTCAGCACGAATTGTCCATAAGAACATTTAAAATGGTGATGTCTCTAAATTTGCATATCTCACATTTCTTTGAAACTACTGCAATTCTGCTTTGCTCATAGAGCATAGCATCTTCTTTGATGTGGGTATACCATGGTGGGCAGTCCTGTGCCAGCATCTCTCATGTTTCACAATTTATCCCAAAGTTCTTCAGAGAGACCTTGAGGGTGTCCTTGTATCACTTCTTCTGACCTCCACGTGAGCACTTGCCTTGAGTGAGTTCTCTGTAAAAGAGTGGCCAGTCCATCAGAGTTGCACTCTCTATAGTAGAGTTTGAATGCTTGGCAGCTCTGCTCAAGAAAGGACCTCAGTATCTGGTGCCTTATCTTGCCAGGTGATCTTCAGAATTTTCCTAAGGCTTTTCAAATAGAAGTGATTCAGTTTCCTGGCATGGTATTGGTATACTGTCCAGGTTTCACAAGCACACAACAATGAAGTCAGCACAATGGCTCTGTAGACCTTGAGTTTGGTAATCAGTCTAATGCCTCTTCTCTCCCACTCTTTCCTTTGGAGTCTCCCAGATGCTGAACTCGATCTGGCAATGTGTGCATCAACCTCAACATCTATGTATACATCCCTGGAAAGTATACTGCCAAGGTGAATGAATTTATCCACAGCATTCAAAATTTCCCCATTTGCAATGGTTCCACACACAGATAGTGTGGTACTGGCTGGTGAGTTAATTGTTAGGCCAAAATTAACACAAGCAGCAGTTGCATCTCAGCCTAAGAGGCTGCATGCATTGAGTGCACAATCATCAGCTAACAGAAAGTCATACATCAACTCTCCCTCCACTTTAGTCTTGGCTTATAGGCTTTTCAAGTTAAATAGTTTACCACCAGTGCAGTAGCTAACCCTAATGCTGTTTTTATCCTCCTTGAAGGCATTTGACAGTATTACTAAAAACATTATGTTAAAAAGCATAAGAGCAAGCACACAGACTTTTTTCATTCCACTGGTGACTGGGAAAGCATGAGAGCATCATCTATTATCCAGAACCCATGCAAGCATGCCATCATGAAATCGACATACAATACCAATGAAGTTCTCTGGACAACTAAATTTTGACATAATTTTCCACAAGCCCTCATAACTGACGATACCAAAGGCCTCAGTCAGATCGAGAAACATAGTGTACAGACTTCTGTTCTGCTCCTGGCATTTCTACTGGTGTTGGGTGGCAAACACCATGTCAATCATTCCTTGGCCCTTTCCAAAGCCACACTGGCTCTTGGGAAATGAGCATCTTCCAGGTGAAGAATCATCCTATTAAGGAGGGCTTTGGCAAGAATCTTGCTTGTGATGACTAAGAGAGAGATTCCCCCTGTTGTCATAGAACAACCTATTTCCTCTTCCTTTATAGAGATAGACAGTGGAGGCATCCTTGAACTCCTAGGGGATAATCTCCTCTTTGCTATATAATCTGGAAACTTTCAATCAGCTTTTGTATGAGAAGTAGACAGCCTGCCTTGTAAATGTCAGCTGGAGTAGAATCACCTATTATGTGGCAGGAGATCCATGGAAGCTTAGGTATTCTCCAGAAATAAGCAATTTTGAAGAAGAAAATGTCTAGGTCATTCCTAAGCCAGAAAACTAAGCCTATCCTCACCCAAGAGGACTGGATAGGGTTGCTCTGCATGGAATTTTACAGAAAGAAAATCAATAAATTTGTCCTGATATAAGAAAGCCAATGCTCAGAGCAAAAAGTGGCATTGATTGCTGCCTAATAATACGGAAGAGACTGAGTGGGTTACCAGGTTATTTTTCACTCCAAACCATGTTACTGAAGGCTTCTTTTTTTTCTGTTTCTCATTCAACAAGTTTTTCTCTTCCTTCCACTCCAAAATCTAGTATTACAGCTTTATTAAACAAACTACCACAGCAATTTCATATACATATATATATGTGTGTGTGTATATATGTGTGACTATATATAGATACACACACACACACACACACACATATATATATATATAGACATATACATATATGTGTATATACCTTATGACTAAGTACTAGGCCAGTAGCATTTTAGTGTTCTGCTCCAAGATATTCTCAGCCTGAAAGATTCCAAAGGTGCCTGACTGACAACACCTGGGTCTGAGTACCAGGGACTGTGTTTTGTGCCTGAGAATAAAAATAATAAGAAGTAGTACTCAACAGAATTATAGAATTTTAGAGGTGGAAATCAGTTAGACACATTGGAGATTAACATGAATGAAAAGGCATTTATTAGGTATTTAATATGTGCCAAGAACATTTTATTCAACAACTAGTATTAAGCACCTATGATCCACTATACCCACATAGCAGCTCAGATAGTGGAGAGAGTGTTGGGGTTATAGGCAGGAAGACCTAAATTAAAATCTCACCTTTGACTAATGTTAACTCTTTGAATCTCATCAATTCTTATAACTCCTTTGTGGCTCAATCAACTCCTTAGGTCTCATTTACTAAGTCATAGAAGGTTGTCATCTAAATTCACTACCTATGCTGGCAAAACCAATAGTGATAAGTGATGGATGGATGGCTGGATGGCTGGATGGCTGGATGGAAGGAAGGACAGATGATAGACAAATGGAAGGATGGATGGATAGATAGATAGAGACAGATATATAGATAGATGATGGATGGATGGAAGAAGGATGGATGATAAATAAGACAGAATGATAGATAGATAGATAGATAGATAGATAGATAGATAGATATTGAAGGATGGATAGATAGAAGAATGATAGATGGAAGGAAGGGCAGAGAGATAAATGGATGATAGCTAGAAGGCTGAATGATAAATAGGTGGAAGGATGGATAGATAGAAGATAGAAGGATGAATGGATAGATAGAAAATAGATGGAAGGATAGATAGATAGATAGATAGATAGATAGATAGATAGATAGATAGATAGATGGAAGAACAGATAGAAGTGCTAGGAAAGATTTTAAAAGATCAAAACAAAGTCCTTGCACTCAGAGTTTATCATCTTTCTTATCTCTTCATATTATAGATGAGGAAACTGATATTTAGAGAGATAAAATGATTGCCCCAAGGTCATTCAAGTACATGCTGACAGAGTCTGGACGTGAGCCTCTTGGACCATATATAGTATGTCAAAACTTCCATAAATTCCTGACCATCAGCTGACTAGAAGTTATTTAAGCAACCAAAGACTAGGACTCACTGTGAAGTTAATGTTTAGTGTTAAAAGGCCTTGGCTATGATTTTCAATTTCACTTTAATGTTCGCTTTAGCCACTATAACCAAAAAGAGGACATCTTCTGGATAGGATCTTTACAGAGATCTTACAGGTTGGAAAAACTGAGATTCAACATCAGGAATTAAGAGTAAAATCCATGTATTGAGCATGTGTGGATATGAACTCCCACCAGCACCACTGCTCTTTATCCAGAATTGAAGATACAAAAATTAAGTGACTGAATGTTATGCTCATCACTGATGCCATTCAATTCAAGAAGCATTTATTAAGTATCTGCTGTGTGCCAGGCAGATGCTGTGGAAAGAAATGGCCCTGAAAATGACAGTCCCTGACCTCAGTGATATCCTAAAGGGAATATAACTTGTAAGTACTGAACATATACAAAGTAATTTCAGGGACAGCCAAGCACCAATGACTGAGAGAATCAGCGAAGGCTTCTTGTTGGAGGTGGCCCTTGAACTGAACCTTGAAGAGAAATAGGAGTTCCAAGAGGGAGACGAGGAGGGAAAACATCTCAGACATGAGCTGTCACAATATCTATTTCTGGAGGACACCAGATGCTTAAATACATACACTAATTCCAGCAAAGATCTATTTCCTGCTGTCATACATATTAAGATGGATATAATGGATGAATATTCATCTATTACAAAACCGCTCAATCACCATCTTGCCAAAGACTTGAGCAGGTGTGGACTGTGTTTACAATTTTGGAGATTCCTTAAGTCATCTTCGAAGATTCCAAATATTCTCTGGCTGAGATCACTTACATTACAACTTCCTACAAGTTCCCTTAAACTCATAGGAAGCTCTAGTTATACTGGATATAATGAAAGAAACAGACTTAGCAGAGGCCTCAGAAATCACCTAGTCCAACCTATGCCTGAACAGATATCCCCTGTACAAAATCCTTGACTAACAGTCATTCATTCAGTCTCTGCCTGAAGTCATCCTATAATAGGGAACTCTCTTACAATCTTGGCAAAGATCTAATTGTTAAAATCCCTTTTCCTTTCCTTGAAAATGAGAACCAGTTATTGGAGAAGTGGAAAATTGTTGATAAGCCTATAAAATGGACATGTGGTATGTATCGGCAATGAAAAAATATTTGAATAATTCCATGCAAAAAAGTCTGTAAAATTATAAATATGTGGAAAATGTTGGTCTGATTGAAAGGTGCATCACAATCTATATAATCCTCTGTTTCTTTACCACTATGGTGTTTGTCTGCAGCTTTTTGCAGTATTCAAACCCGTCCTTACTTTGTGTGTCATATTCTATATCGTCATGATGGGAACCCTGACCATCTCTATCTCATAAAAGAAGAAAAAAAATTTTCCTGTAGTCTGTGGTGGGATTCAGCCCATTTGCACTGGTTTGATAGAACCGGTACCTAATTTTAGGTTGAGTTCTGTGAACTGGTTGTTAGCAGGAAAAGGGCCTGTGCCCACCACATCAGCGGCAGGGGTGGCACTTTGGCTCATTTCCATGGAGAACAGGTTGTTAATTCATTTGAATCCCACCACTGCCTGTAGTGCATAGTAAAGATCCATTGGGAATGGATCCTCATGATGTTTGACAGCTATCATCCAATCTTAAGCAATTTGATGACAAATAGATCTTGAAGCTGACCTTTATCAGTGGGAAAACCAAGCAGCGAAGAGAAGTGGAGTTCAGCAAGTCTGTTTCTAAATCCTTCAACAACAGTGAGATGCTGGTTATGGAAGCCTATAAGCCTGAAATCTCCAAGCTCCATGACTGTCACAATAGGGAGGGAAAAATGAAATAACCACTTCTGGAAATGACAACTGTCTTTTCTTTTGGAATCATGTAGAAGACCTCCACCCAATCACACTGATCTATTGACTGGGACCCATTGACAACTGCCTTTTGGGTCTGGTCATTTGACCCTTTTCAAATATACGAAACTGCACAATAGTCCAGCTTACATCTCTCCATCTTGTCCGTGGAAAACAAAGCACACAAAACTAAAAGAAAACAAAATTCAAATAAACAACACAAAAGTCAAAATAGTAAGAATGATAGAGTAAAGAATGCTTAAAATGTCTAGTGTATTATAATTTTATACCCTTTTGGATCAATAAGAGTTCCTAGTGTGCAACCAAGAGTTGGGAGCTAATATTTAGCTCAGAGTCAGGCTTAATCCACAAAGCTGCAGAGCTTTCACCTGACATTCTGAACTTTCTTTGACCTTCATGATTACATAAAATAGCGTCTTGATTTATCAAGGACCACTGGAAGAAATTTTTGCTTGAAATTCTGTAGTCTTTCTCCTTTGAATCCACAGTGCTTTATAGCATGCAGAATTCTGCCATAGCTACCTCTTTTTTTTAATTTTTTAATCAGCTTCCTCTATTGTGGATTTGGTTATACCTTTTTATTTTTTCATTATCCCAGCACTTGCCTCCTTTAGGAATTCAGAACAAAACCTTTGGATGGAACATCTCCCTTCCAAGACATACTTTTCTTTAGTTTTATATTTATTTTATTAAATGGGGGGGAGGAGTGGCTTTTAAAAGTAATAATACATTATACCCATCACTTTATTTGTTGAAAACAGACCAGGGGAGGGAGAGAGCCTCCTTCCAAATGTTAGTTCTTGTTTTCTTGAACAATCAAGTAAGTTAATGCTGTTTTAAGTTATCTTTATGTCCTCCACACCTTCCCTTACATTTTTTCATTTTGCTCTATGTCCCTAATTAACTGCCATTTTATAAACAGACTTATTTTTTCCATAAAAGAAGAGCTGAAAAAAAAAAGATTTAGCTTTTCACTCTACACTATCAAGATCTTTTTGGACCGTGGCCTGTGTGACAACAGTTTTTTCTTTTTGTTTTTTATAATCTGTGTCCTTATTTAAGTCATTGAACAAAATATTCAGCATTATGGAATTATCAACTGCACGTCCCTGGGGTGATGTACTGAAGACCTCCAGCCATTAGCACTGTTCCTCTGAAAGTGACTTATTGACAACTGTTCTTTAGATCTGATCATTCACCTCTTTTCAAATGTATGAAAATGCATGATAGTCTCATTTATATCTCTTCATCTTATCCATAAAAATGGCATGAGAAACACTGTCTAATATTTTGCTGAAACCAGGAGTACTATTGCCACAATATTTCTCTGATACACCAGTTTAGTTAGTCTGTAAAAAGAAAATTAGGCCTATATGGCATGAATTGCTTGATGAAACTATTCTGATTCTTAGTTTCCTTAAATTGCTTCCTTCTTTAAATGCTCATGAACCATTCCTTTAATAATACATTCTAGAATTTTGCTAAGAATCTAAGTCACCTTTACAGGCTCTAGTTTGAAGTCCTATTTTTCTAAGTCTTCCATAACGCTCTAATATATTGCCATGGGTTAGGTAAACAGTTAAGCATAGGTTCATAACATTTGTAACATTAAGAGGCAGAAGGAAATTTAAAGAAATAACCCCTTCATTTCATAGGTAAAGAAATGGAGACCAGGGAAAATAAATCACTCCCACAGATGGTTAAATATTGAGTCAGATTTCAGCCCAGGTACTCAGAATTCAAATTCAGTGCTTTATCTAGGACTTGATCCATATATGGTATGTTGCCTGTGCTCAAGATACTTCCAGTTTGGTAAGAAGAGTATTCAATAAGCAAAAATAATCATATTGAGATAGTATGCCCAAGTAGACCCTAGCATCTCTTGTGTCTCCTTAACAAAGCATTACATTCCCTCAACATCAGCTCTTTAATAAGGAATGAACTTCCTTGGGTCTGACTATTCCCTTTACCCTTCGAATATCACATTGAAGGTGATATTTTAATTCACAACCAATTCATATATCTGAGCTGCATGTTCAGATATGACTTTTAGAAAAGGAATCCAGAGATGCAGGAATGAATCCAGAAAGGGAAAATAAGAGCTGAGGGAAGTTAGTCAGATGCATATTCAGGTCCCAGGAGAGTAGCCTGGTATATACAAACAGCCCCCAAAATAACCATGTCCTCCAGCGAGCCACTTAGCCCTAGAAATGGCAGCAGACAGATAGTGATGAAGTGGATTGGAATTTCAAGACCAAGCCTCCTTGACCCAGCACAGAAGTCCCTAGATCAAGCAAGAATGGAGTCAAGCAATTGCTTGACTTTGGTCATTACCAGTATTTTAAGTTGTGTGGATTGTGTAGATCCTGAAAGGAGGTGAAAACAAACAAAGATGGATTGCTTGAATCCCTAGTTCTTTCCCTGCTTGGAAGAATCTCAGCTTCAGAGTTTATTCATTTGTTTATTCCTTTCTTCATTCATTCATTCATCAAGAATAAGTTTTTAGAGGGTGGAGCCAAGATGGCTGCTTGAAAACAGAAACTCACTTAAGCTCACCCACAAATCCCTCCAAACATCTGTACAAAATGACTCTAAATAAATTCTAGAGCTATAGAGCCCACAAAATAACAGATGGAAACAAGTCTCCACACCAAGATGGCATGGATGGTCACTGGGAAGGATCTATTGCACCGTGCTGGGAGTGGAGCACAGCGTGGGTCATGCTAGGACAAACCAGACCAGAGTAGACCTGGTGGAGCAGGCCTCAGGGCCCTGAATCAGTGAGCTGTGGCAGTTACCAGACTTCTCAACCCACAAACACCAAAGACAATGGAGCAGGTCAGTGGGAAAACTGCTGGATCTGGGTAAGGGAAGTGCATGATCTAGCTGCAGCCCCAGGGTGGCAGCAGTGGCAGCAGTGGCAGTGGTGGCAGCAGCAGCAGCAGTAGCAGTAGCACTGCTTCCAGAGCTCCAGGCCCACATGGTGGGGGGAATCAAGCAGCTGATCAGAGAGGGAGTGCGGGGATTGCTTTGCTGGTGCTGAGGCAAGGTTCTTGTGCTTTGCCCTTCTTGGATCTGGGTTACAGTCCTGGTTGGCAGTTCTTTGGGGAGGAGGAGTGCTGGTGTAGCAGAGCTTTGTGGTGGCTGTGAAGAGGGAGTCCTCCTGGTGGTTTCATGGTAGAAAGGAGTGCCCGTACTCACAGACCAGAGCACAGGCCAGGAGAGGAGTATCATACCACTTCAGAATAGAAGTAGCTCAGAAAGCAGCAGCCCAAAACCCCTGAAGCTTGGGACATAGCACTCTCCACTCTGAAAGCAGTCATACCATGACAAAAGTTCAAAAGTCAAGTAATTGGCTGGGAAAATGAGCAAGCAGTATAAAAGGACTCAGACTATAGAATCTTTCTTTGGTGATAAAGAAGACCAAAACATATAGCCAGAAGAAGTCAACAAAGTCAAAGAGCCTACATGAAAAGCCTCCAAGAAAAATATGAATTGGTCTCAGGCCATGGAAGAGCTCAAAAAGGATTTGGAAAAGCAAGTAAGAGAAGTAGTGGAAAAATTGGGAAGAGAAATGAGAGTGATGCAAGAAAATCATGAAAAACAAGTCAATTACTGAAGAAAATAACACCTTAAAAAATAGACTAACCCAAAAGGCAAAAGAGCTCCAGAAAGCTGATGAGGAGAAGAATACCTTAAAAGGCAGAATTAGTCAAATGGAAAAGGAGGTCCAAAAGACCACTGAAGAAAATACTGCCTTAAAAATTATAATGGAGCAAGTTGAAGCTAGTGACTTTATGAGAAATCAAGAAATTATAAAACAGAACCAAAAGAATTAAAAAATGGAAGACAATGTGAAATATCTCACTAGAAAAACCACTGACCTGGAAAATAGATCCAAGACAGAGAATTTTAAAATTGTTAGACTACCTGAATGCCTGATCAAAAGAAGAGCCTAGACATCATCTTTCAAGAAATTATCAAGGAAAACCATCCTGATATTCTAGAACTAGAAGGTAAAATAAAAATTGAAAGAATCCATTGATTGCCTCTTGAAAAAGATGCCAAAAAGAAAACTCCTAGGAATATTGTCACCAAATTCCAGAGTTCCCAGGTCAAGGAGGAAATACTGCAAGCAGCCAGAAAGAAACAATTTGAGTATTGTGGAAACACAGTCAGCATAACACAAGATCTATCAGCTTCTACATTAAGGGATTGAAGGGCTTGGAATATGATATTCTGGAGGTCAAAGGCATCAGGATTAAAACCAAGAATCACATACCCAGCAAAACTGAGTGTAATACTCCAGGGCAAAATATGGATTTTTAATAAAACAGAGGACTTTCAAGCATTATTTTTTTTCTTGAGGGGGGAAGGCAGGGCAATTGCTTAAGTGACTTGCCCGAGGTCACACAGCTAGTAAGTGTGTCAAGTGTCTGAGGCTGGATTTGAACTCAGGTCCTCCTGACTCCAGGGCCAGTGCTCTACTCACTGAGCCACTTAGCTGCCCCCTTTCAAGCATTCTTGATGAAAAGACCAGAGCTAAACAGAAAATATGAATTTCAAATACAAGAAGCAAGAGACACATGAAAAGGTAAACAGGATAGAGAAATCATAAGGGACTTACTAAAGTTGAACCATTTTGTTTACATTCCTACATGGAAAGATGATATTTTTAACTCATAAGACCTTTCCTCAGTATTAGGCTAGTTAAAGGGAATACACACACACACACACACACATACACACACACACATACACACACACATATATATATGTGTATATATATATACATATATACATATATACATATATACATATAGATAGATAGATAGATAGATAGATAGATAGATAGATAGATAGATAGATAGATAGATAGATAGATAGATAGAGGGCACAGGGTGAGTTGAATATGAAGGGATGATATCTTAAAAAAATAAAATTGAGGGGTGATAGGGGAATATATTGGGAGAAGGAGAAAGGCAGAGATAGAATGGAGTAAATTATCTCAAATAGAAGTGGCAAGAAAAAGCTGTTATAATGGAAGGGAAGAGAGAGAAGGTGAAACAGAATGAGTGAATTTTGCTCTCATCGGATTTGACTTAAGGAGAGAATAATATACACACTCAATTGGGTATCTTACCCCACAGGAAAGCATGAGGAAGGGGATAAAAAAGGGAATATGATAGAAGCAAGGGAAGATTGGGGGATGAGGTAGTCAAAAGCAAACACTTTTGTAAAAGGGATAGGGTCAAAAGAGGAAAATGAATAGAAGACAGGATAGGATGGAGGGAAATAGTTTTTCACAATGTGAGTATTATGGAAGTGTTTTGCATAATGATACATGTGTGGCCTATGTTGAATTGTTTGCTTTCTCAAGGAGAGTGGGTCAAAGGGAAGAAGGGAGGGAATTTAGAACTCAAAGTTCTAAAAATAAATGTTTTTTGAAAAATCTTGTTTTTGCATGCAACTGGGAAATAAGATATACAGGCAATGGGATTTAGAAATCTATCTTGTCCTACAAGAAAGTAAAGGGAAAGGGGATGGGGGACAGCATAGTGGGGTCATAGAAGGGAAGGCAGACTGGGGAAAGGGGCAATCAGAATTTATGCCATCTTAGAATGGGGAGGAGGGTAGAAATGGGAAGAAAATTTGTAACTCAAAATCTTGCAGAAATCAATATTGAAAACTAAAAATATTAAATTAAAAATGTGAAAAAGGATAAAATCTATATATACATATATTAATTTTTTTAATTTTAAAAAAGAATAAGCTTTTATCAGCATGCTTACCCTAGCTTTTCTATAGCAGGTTAAAATGGTTAGTTTTATTTCACCCACCTTAATGAAGGTAAACTGAAGGTTAGGTTGTTAACGGTGCCACTGAAGGTCCCTGTGGATAATTTTTAATTGTTTCAGAGAAATAAAAGAGGACATTTCTTTCCAAATGCTGCTGCAGACCTTCCTAAGTTTTCAAACTCTTTTTTCCAGCATCTGCTGTGGTCTCATCATAGTCTCCTAAATAATCTTTTTCTGATGCTACAATTGAAGCTGTTGATAAATTGTCCTGGCAAAAGAATTGAACTAGCCTTGGTCTGTCCTGTAAGAGCCCCATGAGTTTCTGGGCTGATTTCTGTTTATGTCATCTTGGTTTCTTCCCTGCAGAAAATTAGTCATAAAAGATATTCTCCAACCTAATGAAAAAAGGAAGAAAAATATCAATGAGACATGTAAAAAAATGCAAGAGAATAGCGAGAACACAGATAAGAGCTTTGTTGTGATAGTAACATATTAAAGTTGATATATACTTTAAAAACAAAGTATAAGTGCTAGATTCATGGTTTTATTTATAATCTTTTTTCTGCCCTTTATATTTGGAAATGTTCATGTTGATGGCTCTTAAGTTCATAATTTGTTAAAAAAATATTTTTAATGAATTAAAGAGCAGCAAAAGATGCATCTGTTGTGTACAGGCAAACAATAGCCCAATTTGGAGAACTCAAAGTATGTAAAGGATAGTAATGTTCAACAAACCTGGAAAGATTATCCGGAGAGTGACTGTAAATGGCCTTAAATGCCAGCAGAATTTAGAATTATCTTAGACACAAGAGCAAGTCATTGGAGGTGTTTGAACAAAGAGTGACATGGTCAGATCTGTGTTTCAAGAATATCAATTAAGCAACTGACTGGAGGAAGGATTGGAGAGGGAAGAGACGGCATATGGGTAAAACAAGAAGGAAGCTATTGCAATAGTCTAGGTGAAAGGAGATGAGCACCTGAACTAGGACATTGGTGATGTGAGTGGGAAGATAGGGATGCATACAAGAGAGGCTATGGAGGAAGAACTCTCAAAGCTTGACAACTGATTGGATGTGAAAGGTAAAGGAGAGAGAACAGTTGAGGATGAGTCTAAGATTGTGAATTTGTATGACTGAAAAGATGGTAATAACCTCAATAAACATAGGAAAGTCATGAGAGACTGGATCATTCTAAGTCTGGAGCAATGGTTTCAGTTCTTGAGGAAGGATTATTTTACTTTCTAGAAAACTCCCATTGCTTTTCTCCTTCTGGAAGACCCCATCCAGAATAGTTCTACAAGTCAGGAAGATTATATAGGTTCCTGGGGAGGTAAGTTTCATCAGGAAAGCAAAGAGAGCAGTGTTAACTATTAGTGGTCTCAGGTGTGTACCCTTTTTATTTTGTGGGTTTTTTTGTCAGGTTAAATTGAACCAGTCCTATATTTGTTGCCAAGTTAGCCCAGATTCTTGCATAGGAACTGAGGACCTTTTGCATGTGTTTCCAGTGGAAATTCCTGGGTGAGGATAAAATAAGCCCAAAAGAGTTACTTAGTAACAAGCTTCTAATCCTTGTAACCCAGAGCTTTAGTTCTAGACTACAAATGATAAGATTAGAATAGGGAAAATAAAATTACAGGATGGAATTTAAGAAAATGGTATATTTGAGATTTATAAATGATACTATAGAATACATTGATGAGCTATTCAGTATTATTCTATCCGTATATTAAATGGGATCCTCATTGAGGATCCCCTGATTAAGTCTTGCAGCTCCCACAAAAAAGACTGAAAATTAAGTAATATTTTGATAAATCATCAAGCAAGCAGGCATTTAGAGTCCCTAATTATAGAATCATGGAATGCTGGATCAGGGAGGGGGAGAGGGGAGAGAAGGGAAGCAGGGGAAAGGAACAAGCATTTATACAGCACCTACTATGTGCCAAGTGCTTTATAAATAGTATCTCCTTTGATCTCCACAACAATCCTGCAAGGAAACTAAAGCAAACAGAGGTTGTGAGTCTTCCTGACTCCAGGCTCAATGCTCTATCTACTGCAACACTTAACAGTCTCAGTGTTAGATAGGGCCTTAGATAAAATTTAATCCAATCTTCCTCATCTTACAGTAAGGAAACTGAAGTTCCAGTGACTTGCCCCAAATCATAAGGTTTGTAAGGAATAGAGCTAAGACTAAGACCACCTCCAAACACTTCCATTTCTACTTTAGCACAACCATCATTCTATAGAAGAAATATAATGGAATCTCTGCCCTCAAGGAAAACACAGTCTAGTTGGGTTCCCTTTGAAGAAAGGAGAAATCTTGGGGAGAATTCTGAAGCTGATGAGGGAAATTTAAATTCAATTTCTAGTGAAATTGTTAGGTCTGAAGCCTTATGTGCTGGGTAGGAGATAATCACCACAGAATACTGTCTTCTTCTGGCAGCAGGTGCTGTACCTGAATAAATTAGATAATTCTCTTCCGGTCTCTCCCACCCCAATACTCTAGTTCAATTAGCTAATAGGTAGATTAGGGACTAAATTCTTACAACTATCAAGAGAAGATTGCCTCAAGCCAAGCCCATTTTGATAATATCAAAATTCCAGCAAGATTTTCCCCAGGAAGTATGCTATCTTAATTATTATGTAGGAGATATGAAAGAGGAAGCCAAGTTCAGGCCTAAAACTTTCAGCACTTTGCCTCTGCTTCTGTCTGTCTTTCCATCTCTCTGTCTCTTTCTTTCTTTCCTCTTCTTCCCAGTACATACTCTTTTGAGGCGATGATCAACCTTATGGGTTCTTCCTTGCCTATTACCTATGTTCAACTACCATGGTAACGTCACAGTGACTCTTATTACTGTGAAAATCCTTTGCATCCAACTCCTAGATACCCTTGAAGTATTTGCATACTACATCACATGGAAAAGGAGAAAGTTAAAATAATTTGAAGACAACCAGTTCTACTGGTTCTTTGAGACAACTGCATACCTTTATTTGGAAGAACTCTAAAGAGTAGTACAGCTCATTAACTCCAACCTTCCCTAAGGACAGGGTGGATCATGAAGGAAACAAGCTCTGATCATCCAGGAGGTGTGGAGGCAATCCTTATGTAGAAACAAGCTCAGTGCTTCAACTCCCCAGCCAGGATTTATAGAGTCTAATAATGGAATGGTACTGAAAGAACTCAATGATAGATAGATAGACATAGAGATATGATATAGAAATAGATGAGATAGAGATAGATGAGATAGAGATAGAGATAGATAGAGATAGAGACAGAGATCCTTGTACAGAGCAGTTGGTCTTTGACCAGCCCTCTAGCCCAGAAAACTCAAGTTGTAAACACAGAAAGTAAAAGTCAGATAACGAGGTGTTAAACTAACTGTAAAGATATGAAAAACTTATAGAAGTGAATGTTGAAAACTGAAAATAAATAAATTAAGTTATTTTAAAAAAGATATGGTCATTCCCAGGGATGTCTTCATGAAATATAAAAAAGTTTTCCTTGGTCAAATTGGAAGAGACAATCTCATTGGCTGAGAAAAGATTGACCATGATCCCCATCCCCAGAAGGTAGAGATTTCAAAAGACATTGGAATCATTTGAAGTTGGTCAGATGGAGTGAGCAGCTTTGTGGAGTTTGATTTCTGTGCCTATGTTCAAGGGTAGAAAATGGAAAGGGCAGAGGGGGAAGGATTTTCTCTCCTCTTCTCCATCAGTCATGACATCTAGCAATGGAGCTACTCACTCAGTAGGAGACATCTCATCCATAAGTCAGTAAGGAGTCAGTAACGTCAAGAGAGTCTGAGGCAAAGTGGAGGAGAGAGAGAAACACACTCCCTAGTAAGACAAAGACATAAGGAGGCAATGAAAAAGTTTCAGGGAGTAAAATCTCCAGTATCAAAGGAAAAAGCTAACTATATATTCAAGAGTGAATTAGCCC
The DNA here is from genome assembly GCA_028646595.1 of Phalanger gymnotis. Classification (NCBI taxonomy): domain Eukaryota; kingdom Metazoa; phylum Chordata; class Mammalia; order Diprotodontia; family Phalangeridae; genus Phalanger; species Phalanger gymnotis. The sequence goes on along the minus strand of CM053625.1, from coordinate 47,701,677 downwards.
TGGAAATTGTGAGTTAAGTTATGGAAAGAAACAAATCTTGGGAGTACAGCTGAACAGCTAACTTAGCAGAGATGTATCCAGTGGGAAGCTACGTGAGTACTCCAAGAAGAAAGAATATCAGGGTCTTATAGTAATGAAATTTCCTTGACCAAATGTGATTCCTACATATATGCCTCACCACCATTGTTGTTCTAACATTTCTATCAACTCTTTCCACAGATTCTATGTGCATTTGGAGGAGGCACACCCTAAAATTATGGTGTGACTACTTTATAGGTACTGTTCCTACTATACCACCTTAGTAAATAACTCTACTTTGAGCTAATTGTTTCTGTTGGCTGACTGTTAAGGGGAAGCTCACCAATGGGAGCTTATAAGCTATAACAGACCTACAGGTTACCCTAAAACCTGTGAGAATAGTAGTCAGTCTCTGAGAAACAGTCCAGAGGGCACTGTAGTGTTGGAACTTGGTCTGCTGCATTTTCGTCTCCTACACATCTACAGAGAACGAGTGGAGAAATTATCCATCTTGGATCTTCTTTCTTGGCTGCCCTAGTATTTGTTGTAGGGGCCCAATGGAGAAAAATTAGTGTTTCTTTTGTTTTAGACTACAATTGGATAATCAGTTTTTGCATGTTTCCTTTATAAGTCAAACTATTTGCTTTGAAATAATTTTTACATGGTTGTATGTTTATATACTAACATCTATTGTATTACTATATCCATTAACAGTACTGCAACTAATATGAGCTATATGGATGTTGTATTCTTAGAATACTGGTGCCTAGCAATGCATATAGAACACAATATGGGCGCTCATTCATATTTGTTTGTTTTTAGTAGACCTAGATTGCTTGCCCTCCTGTGACATGAGACCAGATTGCCTGAGATCTGAAGGGACATCATTATTCCTAAGGACAAAGTTTGCCTGTTGGACCGCATGCCCTAACTAATAACCCGCAAATGTTTAATCCCTTTTTGAGAACCTCATACATATCTCTTTGCAGCCTTTCTGAGTTTGCATGATTTTTTAAATTAACCTGCTTGTCATAGTTCAGGGAGAGTTCAGACTTGTTGCCCTAAGCGTTGTAGACATTCAAATGAAATGTTTGTTTGGTCGTCCAGTTAGAATTCCTTCAGTATAACAGGGATCTCTGGAGAAACTTCAAGGGTCCTACATGTTTCAGAAATTCAAAAAAATTTTCCAGGACCCACGAGCAAAGCCAGTCTGCATGTGAACAGGCAGTGCCCTTACTTGCAGAAGGAGACAGTAAACACCTCCTTTCTAACCTCCAGCCCAGAGGATCTATGTTATTATACAAGCACCAACTGTGCAAAATGAAATCTATTTGTTAAGCAAGCATCTGAGGCCCTATGGATTCAGCACAAGATTTATAGCACATAGTGCCTCACTGAGTCCAAAGCAAAGAGGCTCCTTAGTGGGAAAAGGAGAGGCCAAGCACCGAACCCAACTTCTAATCCCAAATAACAAGAAGTAACCTATGAGAATGTAGGAAAACTATGTCTATAATTCCAAAGGACCCATGATGAAAAAGCTATCTACTTCCAGAGAGAAAGAACTGATGAAAATCAATACATTTTGAAGCATTCTCTTTTTTTAACCTTATTTTTCATGGGTGTTTTTGTTGATATTTTCTTTTGCAATATGGCTAATATGAAAATATGTTTTGCATGACTTCACATGTACAATCGATATCAAATTGCTTGCCTTCTCAAGGAGGGGAGAGGGATGGGAGAGGAGAGAATCTAGAATTCAAATTTTTTTAAAGGATTGTTAAAAATTGTTAAATGAAATTGGGAAATATTTAATGAAACAAAAATATATTTGAAAATCAATTAAAAAATAATGTCTATTTGTATAACCAAGCACTTAGTGGTGAATGTCATCCCCAGGCACACCAGCTGTGGTTGGCCTGAATCTTAATGGAAGAAGATTAATTTCCATGCTGTTTAAAAACTGTGCTACACAGGGTGGAGCAAAGATGGCAGCTGGAAAGCAGGAACTAGCATGAGCTCCCTGCCAAGTCCCTCCAAAAACCTATAAAAAAAAATTGGCTCTGAACCAATTCTAGAACTGCAGAACCCAAAAAATAGCAGAGAGAAGCAGGGCTCCAGCCCAGGACAGCCTGGATGGTCTCTGGGTAAGGTCTATCCCCCACGGAGCTGGGAGCAGAGGGGAGCAGAGCCCAGCGTGGGCAGCGTGGACCAACCAGACCGGGAGCCAGGTAGAGCATGCCTTAGCACCCTGAATCAGTGAGCTGCAGCAGTTACCAGACTTCTCAACCCACAAACACCAAAGACAACAGAGAAGGTTAGTGGGAAAAGCTGTTGGGGACAGGGAGTTTGCGGTTCAGCCCCAGTCACCGCCCCAGGGGCAGTGGAGGTGGGGCAGCTTCAGAACTACAGCTGCAGTTGCTTCTGGCCCCAGGCCCATCTGGTGAGAGGAATTAAGTGGCTGATCAGAGCAGGAGTGAAGAGCCTGCTGAAGATCTAAGTCCAGTCCAGGTTGAGGGTTCTTGGGGAAGGAGGAGTGCTGGTGTGGCAGAGCTGACGCATCCCCCCAAGCGTGGAACATAGAACTCTTTACTCTACAAGCAGTCATACCCCACTGAAAA
>CM053625.1:47682711-47698541 GCA_028646595.1 Phalanger gymnotis | reverse complement strand
GGGGCTGGGAGCTCCGTGTCGGACAGACCTTACCCAGAGACCATCCAGGCTGTCCTGGGCTGGAGCCCTGCTCCCCTCTGCCACTTTGTGGGTTCTGCAGCTCCAGAATTGGTTCACAGCCATTTTTTTATAGGTTTTTGGAGGGACTTGGTGGGGAGCTCACGCCAGTCACTGCTTCCCAGCCGCCATCTTGGCTCTGCCTCCAAATGTGGATATATTTTCCTCAATTTCATCAAAAAAGGCAACCCTATCAGCCAAATGAAGACCAGACATTATACTGCAGGCTCCTTAAAAGGCTGCCTATTAGCTTTGCCGAATTCAGGCTGGAGCCAGGAATCAAGGAGAAACCCAGATCCCAACAGAACTGGAGATGGAGAAATGTAGAGGAGCTTCAAGAAGATGGAATAATGGTAGCACACATGGGGCAGTCACCATACGTGGGTACTAGGACTATAAGAACAAAGCTAGGTGAGCTTATCTAACATGAGAGGTATTAGGACATATACTATGTCATTGAAACACCTTGCACAGTAACCCCAAGTTGGTAATTCTGTATTTCCCTTTTCCCACTGGGTTCCTTCATAAGAATCTGAGACCTCCTATGGGCAGAGAGAAATTCTTTTTACCTTTCTTGGTTTTAAATATTTATTTCATCTTTTAAAATAGGATTAACTACAGACATTTCCTAATCTAGGCACACTCATTGGAGATGCAGCTGAAGAGCAGGCAATTTGGTGGGGCAGGGGAGGTGGGGGGAAGTTTACAGAAGAAGAGAGAGATCAAAACTGTAGTGTTTTGCTAGAGCATTGTCTCTAACTGGGAGCTTGAAGCTAAAAAATGTAGAGATTTATAGATTCAATCGTTACAAGTTCCCAGAACTGAGAAAGAATGCTTATATTGGGAAACCACCCCAGTGTTGCTACATTTGAATAAGTATAAACATGTTGTTCCCAATGTCGCTGGGATAGTACTCAAGAAGAATATGGCTTATTTAATTTCTCCCTAAAAATTCTCCACTTTGTAGGTGCTTCTTCATTCCAAATTCAAATTTTGTTTCAGTTTTATCTCATGTTATTTATATCTTGGTTCCTTCTGAAAGTTCAGTGAATTTTCCATAGATTTGTACTTAACTTTTCCCATTTCTCTAATCTAGCTTTCATGAATTCTCCAGGTTAATCTAGCCCAACCCTACTAATGATACTGATCTAAGGGATACTAATGGATCATCCCTTCTGGCATACTTCTCCAATATAGCACTCATAGGTTTGCAGGTCGTGTCCCTAGGAGGGCAATTACTGCTACCTTAGTTTCAAAGGTTAGTCTGCGGGTCAGCATTCCTAAAACTATAGCTCATGAGCCCCAACTAGTGATCTTGTCTTTAACAGTCAGACACAAATAAACTAAAACATTTACTAAGATAGTTTAATAAGAATAGTAGCTTAAAAAATATTTCCCTCCCTAGTAAATATATATTGAACCAAAAAGAAGAATGAGCAAAGAGTAAAATTGTAGTGAAGCACAGTGGGCAGTGAAGTACCCACATCTCTGGTACTTCAGGGCCCTGATCTCCTTTCTCTTCTCATGAAATTTTCATGCTGCTCCCCCCAGAATACAGTATGTCTGCTGAGTTATTCACTCAGTTGTGCTCCCTGGGCCTACTCTTATCTTCATGACAGTTCCCAATTGCCAAGATTAATTCAACTAGGAATACATAGCTGGCCCTATTCTCTGCCATCAGGATGATCTTTCTTGGTGTTGCTTCCTGGGTTAAATGCTACCTTTCTATGTCTGAGTCTGACTGGATAGAGAGTATATACTCCTGCTTATTGCCTCTAACTGCTTGCATTTCAGAACTGCACCTTTCTGGATGCAGTGTCTCCTATTAGACAAAGAGCAAGTCTCAGGGTCTGTGGCTCCCCTACTTCCCCCTGGTAGAGGTGCAGGGGTCACACCACCACAGAGCTTCTCCCTTCCTTAAACACTCCAAGCTCTCTTTGGAATTGTTTGATGTCTCCAGAGTGTGGCAATTTTAGCTTTTTAATGGCTTCCAGGGGCATGGCCGATTTTTACCCAGACAATTTCAAAAATTCCTTCTGATTCAATCAGAGAATTCTTTCACACTTTGTACACATCTTTCATATCATCTGTACTTCATTAGCATATTAGTAACAGTTATACGGTTCTTACTTTCTGTGATTATGTCAGCTAGCTGGGGGAACTAAATCTCTCCACCATACTAAAAAATTGGATTAAGTTTCAACATGGGTAGCAACCTGCTTATCTGGAATTATCATCTGAAACAAGCTTACCATATACCTCTGGGATATTTTCAGAGGGATCTTTTTTTCAAAATAATATATTTGTGGTATAGTGGAAAGCAAGCATTGGGATTTGGAGAGAGAGGACAGAGTTCGAATTGTTTCTCTGCCACTTACTGGTCATGTTTGTCAAGTCATCCAGACTTAGTTTCCTCATTTGTAAAATGGAGATTACAACGTCTGTACAATTGTTTTCACAGGATTGTCATAAAGATCAAAGGAGATAATGTACATACAGTGCTTTATTAGTGCAAGGCACTAGACAAATGTGAGATATTAAATCTTGCATAAAAGATACTTTTCTTCACTCAATATTGCAGTATCAAGGGCCTTCATTTGCTCCTGATAATGATATAACATATTTGGATTTTTCCCCCATAACAGAGAGTCCATCTTGGTGTGCTAATGGATTTCGTGGCCAGTGCATCTAACACAACACTAGCATAACCCCCTTCTTTAAGATTATCAAGGATCATTTTATTGTTATTCAGTCATATTTGGTCATCTGATTCTTCATGGCCCCATTTGGGGTTTTCTTGGCAAAGATACTTGAGTGATTGACCATTTCCTTCTCCGGCTCATTTTACAGATAAGAAGCTGATGCAAGCAGGGTTAAGCGACTTGCCCAGGGTCGCTCAGCTAATAAGTGTCTGAGGTGGGATTTGAACTCAGGAAGAGGAATCTTCCACCTAGCTGCCCCATTCCAAGATCATATGTGTGCTTAGATGCTATGGCAGGTGTGCTCAGGCATGGTCTAAGGTTTCAAAATACTGTGTTGGTGTCTCTTCTTTACTCATATTTTCACATTAAGTTTAGTTTCTTTAGTTTAATGAATAAAATTATGTCCTGTATGGTTATTTGATAAATTTTTGCCTTAAAAATGACACAAAAAAACTACCATGGTCTATTCTATAATAAAATATGCTGTCCATGCTTATGAAATTGATGCAGCATTTACTTCCTGTATCATTTATTTGCCATTTACATTTTTAGTTATCACCTCATGTGTATGTGTCATACCTTCAACATTATTAAGAAGCTCCTAGATGGTAATACATCAGTAAGCATTATTAAGTGCCTACTGTGCGCCAGGTATACCCCACCCTAGGATTTCTGGGAAGTGTCTATGAATAGATACCCAAAAAGGATTAGTCATGAATGTATGTCAGCAGAAAAGATAGCTTATCCTCACAAAAGGGTGAGAAGCCCTGTTAACATTTAATGAATCCTGACCAACATCTTCAATTTATAAGTGAGAAAACTGAGATACAAAGATGATACGTGACTTTTCCTGAGACCACACAGGAAGTAAGTAATAGAGTCAAGATTCAATCATAGGTCTTCTGATTTCAAAATTAAGATTTCAAAACATATGAAAATATCCTCTACCCTTAAAAAAAACCCTTCATGTGGACCTCACCATCTCTTCAAACTACTATTATTTATATATCTCTTCCTTTTCTTGGCCAAATTCCTTGAAAAAGTTGCCTATACTTGCTGCCTCCTCTCCTCCCCATTTACTCCTCCGCCCTTTACAATCTGGTTTTTGATCTTATCATTCAACTGAAACTGCTGTCTCCATGGTTACCAATAATCTCTTCATTGCCAAATCAGAAATGGTCAAAGGAAATGAACTGGCAGTTTTCAGAGGAAGAAAGTAAAGCTATCTATAGTCATATGACAAAATGTTCTAAATCACTATTGATTAGAGAAATGCAAATCAAAACGACTCTGAGGTGCCACATCATGCCTATCAGATTGGCTAACATGACAAAACAGGAAAATGATACACGTTAGAGAAGATATGGGAAAATTGGAACACTAATGCATTGTTGGTGGAGTTGTAGTTAGACTTTTCTCAGTCCTAATCCTTTCTGACCTATCTGCTGCATTTGACATTGTCGAACACTCTCTCTTCCTGGATACTCTCTACTCTTTGGGTTTTTGTAGCACTGTTCTCTCCTGGTTCACCTCCTACCTTTCTGACCACTTCTCAGTCTCCTTTTCAGGCTCATCATCCACATCACGCCCCCTAACTGTAAATGTTCCTTAAGGTTCTATGCTGGACCCCCTTCTTTTCTCCCTCTATGTATTCTCCCATTATAACCTCATCAGCTCCCATGGCTTTGAGTATCATCTTTACACAGATGACTCCCATCCTCAGTCTCTCCCATGAGCTTCTCAGTCTTTTATCATCAACTTCCAACTAGACATTTCGAAGTGGATATCTCAGAGACATATTAAACTCAACATATCTAAAACTGAACTCATTTTTCTCCATAAACCCTTCTATTTTCCAAACTTTACTATTTCTACTAGAGACACCATCATTCTTCCCAGGTTTCAGGTTTGTAATCTTGGCATTATCCTGGACTACTCATTCTTCCTCCCCCAACATGTTCAGTCAAGGTACCAAATCTTGCCTTCTCTTCTTTGCATCTGACACCTTCTCTCCTCTCCCAGCTACCACCTTAAGTTCAGGCCCTCCTCCCCTCTTGTCTACATTATTTCAACAGCCTCCTAAGTGATGTCCCTGTTCCAAGTCTCTTCCCATTTTCAGTCCATTCTATACACCAGAAACTTCAAACTCCCAGCCAGCTGCAAAACTGAGTGTAGGCTGAACCATGCTAAAATGTGATTGGAAAATGTTTAACAAAATAAATAAAGACACAATACAAAATTAAGAATGTAATTTGTGGTTCTCTAAGTCAACATGCAGACTGCAGGGATCCATTTCTATTTGAGTTTGACACTCCAGTTACACATTGCCACCAAAGTAACTTTCCTTAAGAGCTCTCTCTGACCTCATGACTCCAACTTGACCAATTCCACTGGTTTCTTATTGCCTCTATGATAAACTTGCAGCTCCTCTGTTTAGGTTTTAAAGGCCTACACAACCTGGCACCAATTTACTCTGAGATCTAGCCAAAATGGCCTTCACTCTGATCCTCACACACTCTCTGTTCTTTCATTGCATGTCTCTGGTACCTTTCATTGGCCTTCCCTCATACCTGGAACACACTCCCTTCTTATCTTTGCCTCACAAAATTCCTTTCTTCCTTTATGATGAAGCTCAAGCGTCCTCTTCTGCATGAAGCTTTTCCTGATCCACCAAATTGTTAGAGCCTTCCCTCTCATACTATCTTGTATTTAACTACCTTGTATATATTTGCATTTATTAATTATATTTCAACTGTAGACATTTTCATATGTACTTCATTTTCCTATTTATGATGTAAGTTCATTGGGAGCTGGGGTTATTTCATTCTTTGTACTTGTATCCCCATAGCCTGGCATTGCCTGGCATATGATAGATGCTTTTTGATTGATAGTGCTTTAAGATTTGAAAACCACTTTATACATATTATCAGATTTGAGAAATACAATGACCCTGTGAAGTAGCTGCTATTAATAGCTCTGGTTATATGGCCAGAGTTACACAACTAATAAGTATCTGAGGAAGGATTTGAACTCAGGTCTTCCTGACACCAGGTCCAGAACTCTACTCACTCTGCCACCTGGCTGCTACAGCCCAGTACCTCAACAAAGAAGGCCTCCTGACTGAACCTAACACATACAATATTCCATGGTGGGGAAGGGGAAGTAGGGAAGATCTACGTGATGCTAAAAGATAAGACCAAGTGAATTCTCCCTGGTACCTAAGTATTCACAACTTCTGCCTCCCCTCCCCTGCCCCCCCAAAAAACTTTGGAATGTTATATGGGAAGCAAGTTTTGCCTTGGACACCAAACTATCATCACTGTCCTTGTTTTTGTGTGTAGTCATGTCTGCTTGTATACAGATTTAACACAAATAGCAATCACATAGTTCCTTGCCCAACTGGTTAATTCAAATTTTAAAAGTCCATTTGGGTGGCTTACATTATCCACTAAAGATATCTGGATTGATTACATTAACTGGATAATTGCCAGATCTTAATAGATACAGCTTGTATGTTTGTTTTCCCTTTCACATCCCTGATCTCTATTTTAATCAAAACTCTTTATCTTAAAAGTATTGACAAAGTGCGATAATAAGCATTATTTGACTCTTACAGATAACTTTCTGAAAAACTCCTCTGAACCATTAGCAAAGAGCCAGCTGTGAGTCATTTTACAGTTTAAGGAAGTGGGAATACCAGCCCTTATCATCGCACACCTGGACAACTTTAACAGCCTCCTAAGTGGCCTATGTGACGCAAACTGGAAATCACTAGGGGGTGAGAGGAGTGAGAAGTTTCAGCCATTATTTTTCCTCACACTCCTCCTTCCCCACTGACCACGTCAGAAAGACAGGACCAATAAAGGAAGGTGCATCTGGTCAAAAGTAGAGAGATGCACCAAGATGGATGTGGAAAGTGTCATTCAAGAAAGAGACAGCTTCAGGGAGCATGATTCCTCAAAGGAGAAAGAAGTCATGTCTATGGGTGCAATAAAGGAATCGATCCTGACAATCTTACTGAGTGGGCTGCCCAGGAGTTTTCACACATCTCTAAAATGGGAAAAAAGACATCGAGAACTAGAAACTTTTAGTTACCACTATGCCATACTTGTATCCTACATGTGGCTTCTCTACCACTATAATTTTAAATTTGAACCACCCCTTCCCATAGACACTTTGTATATTTATAGGAAAGTGCACCCCAGGCTTTTTAAGAGCAATATTTTGTACCTATTGTTCCTAATATACCATCTTAATAAATGCCTTTGCTAAATGCTAGTTGTCTTTGTTCTGTTGTTGTTGAGTTATTTCAGTTGTGTTTGACTCTTCGTAACCCCATTTGGAGTTTTCTTGACAAAAATAATGGAATAGTTTGCCATTTCTTCTCCAGCTCATTTTCCAGATGAGGAAACTGAGGCAAACAGGACTAAGTGACTTTCCCAGGATCACACAGCTAGTAGGTGTCTGAAGCTGGATTTGAACTCATGAAGATGAGTCTTCCTGATTCCAAGCCCAGTGTTTTATCCACTGTGCCCTAGTTAGTTAAATCTATTAGATGATTATTAATGAAAACACACCTGTAGGAATTCAGGAAATACAGATTTAGAAGTGAAGTTGCACAGGGTTAACCATAGAACCTGAAAGTAATCAGTCACCTGTGTGAGGTGATCCAACCTGCAAACCAAGATGTAAAAGTTGGGGGAGTAGCTGGTGGGGATGCTATACTACTGTTGCCTTGGCCATAGAAATATTTCTTAACTGCAAATGCAGTTAAGGAATGTAACTGTGATATGTTAACATAGCTGTGACCTAGCATTCATTATATATGCCATTCAATAGCAATTAATCATAAAACACCTTTGCAAAAATCAACTATTTTTGACTTTTCATATGCCTATACAATGTTTCCTGAAGTTCATCAGGGAAGGGATGGTAACTCCTATTTCTTTTTATATCCTGAGTCTGACACCTGGTTCTGGCACATACTAGCTTTGTAATCCTGGTCAAGTTATAAACCTCTCTGAAACTCAAATTCCTACTTTGTAAAATAGGGGTGATATTAGCACTATCTACCTTAGAGGGATATTGTGAAGAAAGTGCCTAAAAGTACTATAGAAATGTTTAAGGAATATTGTCCAAAGCACACTTAACAGTATGAGTGAAATATAAGTTTCTTTAGAGCAGAGACCGTCTCATTTTCTATTTGTGTCACCACCCCCTGACCTATCCCCAGTATAGCAGCTAACACAAAGTAGGCGCTTAATACTTGATAAATAAATGATTTATTTATTTCACAAGTCACTTTCCACTTTTATAATGTATTCGTCATTAACAGAAAGGAAAAAGGTGCCCTTTAACTTCGAAGATGTGGCATTGTAACAACAGCATTGCTAGCAGCTGCTGTGGGAGAGAAAGACTGACAACACCAGCACACAGGAGGGCTGCCAGCACAGGTTCTTTGATCTGGTTTTCTAAGGAAAGCAACTTTAAGGGGTTAACAATCTCACTTTAATCAAACATACATATATCATTCACTTAGTTCAAGGGGAAAAGCCAGTACCCTAAACTTCAAAGAGAATACAAACAGAAATTACAAACATTATATAAACAAAGCAAATAACACAAACCAGTCTATTGATAGCAATATTACCAAAGAAGCACCAAAGTCTGGGTTTTTTCAAAGCCAGGAGGTTCTTTAACAACAGTTACCCAGAATCTCATGTGGTCAAATCACACAACACTCTTCCTGTGAGTGAAAGCCCCAAACGAAACTCCAACTTCTGAGTTTATGTAACCTGTTCAGGGTCAAATGGCATCACAATCATGTGACTCAAAACCATGTGATGCTTCTTCAGGCATCACAACCATGCAACTCAAACCTACGTGAACTAGGCTTTCCCTTGATGTAAGCAGATCATCAAAGACTCCCAACTTAATCAAAGAAACAAAGGCCAGACTCAAAGGCACTTGATTACTACTATGCTCCAAAAGAAAAAACAGTAAAAAAAAAAAAAAAGTCCTACCCTAATTACCAATACAGGCACTAACATTCAGGACATTATTTTTCACTGGGCAGCACATACCCATATCCATTAACCAACATGAATTACATATATAAACTACCATCAATAAGATTAAACAAAATGAGGTAAGGAAGAGAAGAAAGAGAGAAAAAATTCCATCTTTTTCATTACTATAGTCAATGTGTACTTAAATAAATATTCTAACAGTTCAAAATACTCATTAAGGAACACTACCAAGATGGGCAGTGGAACGTGGTAGTAATTTCACCTAAGAACTTTACAATTTTAAATCAGAGTGCTCTAGGATGCCATACAGCATTGAAAATTTGATCATTGCAAATTACTTGATTATTTTAAGGTTGAAACCATCTTTGGCTATTATTAATTACGGATGGAATGTCACTGAATCAAGTTTTTTTGCTGTTGCTGTTTCCAATTCCATTCCTCTAAAATGTTATATAATCAATTTTCCTGTCTCCAGGACACATAATACCTGAACCTAAGATGGTTTGCCTGTCAAAACAACACTCAGTATGTGTGGAGGGACATAACTCCTGATTGGCTTAGAGAACACTGAGCTATGATGCTTTGTACCTTTGTGGAGAAGGGACTTCTTTAGAAATTGTTGAAGGACTTCAAAAGAGGCAGTAGGGAGAGGCAAGCATGGACTTCTGAATCACTTTCTACTGCAGACATGCACAGGAGAAGATAAACCATACAACATGTCCCTTTGTTTCCAACACTTGCAGCCCTAGAAACTGCTAAAAACACACTTTTTCTTAATTAGATACTTCTTTCTCTTGGTTTTAGTAGAGATCCTATCTCTCTCCTAGCTAAAGAGCTCCTTTAATCCTTTTTTAAAAATAAACTTATTACTTCTTGATTTTTAATATTCATTTTTAAAATTTTTTTTGATTTCTGACTTCTCTCTATCCCACCCCTCCCCCACCTATTGAGAAGGCAAGAAATGTGATATCAATTATACATGTGCAACCATGCAAAACATATTTCCATAGTAGTCATGTAAAAAAAAAGCAAGAAAAATAAAGTGAAAAAAATTATGCTTTGATCTGCATTCAGAGTCCATCAGTTCTCTCTCTAGAGACGGATAGCATTTTTTATCAAAAGTCCTTAGAAACTGTCTTGAATCATTGCATTGATCAGAATAGTCAAATATTCCCAGTTGATCATCATACAAAATTGTTGTTACTGTGTATAATATTCTGGTTCTGCTCACCTTGTTCTACATCAGATCTTGTAAGTCTTTCATGCCACCATTATCAGTTCCTATGCTCCCACCATGACAAACCCTGATGAGGTCAAAGAAATATTTTACGAAGACCTGGAGACCCTTATCATCAATGTGCCAAAAGAGGACAAGCTTATATTTCTGGGTGACTTTAATGCTAGAATAGGCTCAGACTACCAGATTTGGCAGGGAGTCCTAGAGAGGAATGGAATTGGAAACAGCAATAGCAATGGTCACTTACTACTGAAGACTTGTGCATCTCATGACCTTCTCATCACCAATACTGTCTTCTGTTTACCTAAATTCAATAAAACTTCATGGATGTACCCTCACAGCAAGCATTGGCATTTAATAGACTACGTGATTGTAAGGAGAAGAGACAGACAGGGTGTGAGAGTGACAATGCCTGTATGTGGTGCAGCGTGCTGGACTGATCATAGACTTGTCCTTTCCAAGCTAAATATTCCCATTCAACAAAAGCAGCGCCCCCAAGGCAAAGTGACTACCAGAAGAATTAATGTCAACAAATTAGAGCTCTTCTCTGAGCAGGAATAGTTTGTTGCTAACTTGGAGGGAAAATTGAGCCAACACACAGTTGGCAACAGTGGAGCAGAAAAGGAGTGGGCAGCTTTCAGAGATTTGGTACATAGCACTGCTTTTGCTCATCTGGATCAGAACACTCACAAACACCAAGAGTGGTTTGATGAAAATGATGGGGAAATTCAGAAGCTGCTAAATGAAAAATGAGAACTCCACAGGGTTTACCAGAAAGATGGTTCATCCATCTCTAAGAAGGCAGCATTTAATTTCATCAAAAGTAAAGTACAAGCAAAGCTAAGAGAGATGCAGGATTCTTGGTTTAGTAAGAAGGAAGATGAAATTCAGTTTTGTGCTGATAGTAATAATCCAAAGCGCTTTTATGATGCCCTGAAGGCTATTTATGGGCCAAAGACCTACGGTGCACCTCAGCTACTCAGTGCTGATGGAGACACATTGATTAGTGATAAGGACATGATCCTAGAGAGATGAGCTGAACACTTTCATAGTGTTCTCAACAGACCATGATCGATCAATGCTGAGGCCATTGACCATTTACCTCAGGTCGAAGTCAATACCTCTCTAGCTGAAGCTCAAACTGAAGAAGAGGTTTTGAATGCCATTAGGCTCCTTTCATGTGACAAAGCACCTGGTGGTGACTCTATTCCAGCTGAGATTTACAAGGTAGGGGGTCCATTACTCCCACAAAAGCTGACTGAAATTTTCCAGGTTATATGGTGAGAGGAGGTTATCCCTCAAGGATGCCTCCATTGTCCATCTCTATAAAGGTAAGGGAAATAGATTGTCTTAGGACAATCACAGGGGTGGGGGTCTCTTTCTTAGTCACTGTTGGCAAGATTCTTGCCAGAGTCCTCCTTAATAGGCTGATCCTTCACCTGGAAGAGGTCATCTACCTGAGAGCCAATGTGGTTTCAGAAAGGGCCAAGGAACAGTCAATACGGTGTTTGCTGCCCAACAATTCCAGGAGAAATGCCAGGAGCAGAACAAAGGTCTGTATACAATGTTTGTAGACAGGACCAAGGCCTTCGATGCTATTAGTCATAAGAGCTTATGGAAAATTATGTCAAAATCTGGTTGCCCAGAGAAGTTCATCAGCATTGTACATCAATTTCATGATGGCATGCTTGCCTGAGTTCTAGATAATGGACAATGCTCTCATGCTTTCCCAGTCTGGAGTGAAACAAGGTTGTGTTCTTGCTCCCATGCTTTTTAGCATGATGTTTTCAGCCATGTTGTCAAATGCTTTCAATGAAGGTGAACACGGCATCAAGGTCAGCTACCACACTGATGGGAAATTCTTGAAGAAGTTACAAGCCAAGACCAAAGTGGAGGGAGTGTTTGGTGCATGATTATCTGTTTGCAGATGATTGTGCACTCGATGCAGCCTTTGAAGCAGAGATGCAACGAAGTATGGATAGATTATCTGCTGCTTGTGCTAATTTTGACCTAACAATTAACACCAAGAAAACACGGGTGCTCCATCAGCCACTACCACACCATCCATATTTGGAACCATCAGTTATAGCAAATGGAGAAGTTTTGAATGCTGGGGAGAAGTTCACTTACCTTGGTAGTATACTTTCCAGTGATGTAGTTGAGATTGATGCTCACATTGCCAGAGCTAGCTCAGTGTTTGGGAGGCTCCAAAGGAAAGTATGGGGGAGGAGAGGTATTAGACTGATTACTAAACTGAAGGTCTACAGAGCCATTGTGCTGACCTCATTGTTGTGTGCCTGTGAAACCTGGACAGTCTGCCAGCACCATGCCAGGAAAGTGAATTGCTTCCATTTGAATTGTCTTAAGAAGATTCGGAAGATCACCTGGCAGGATAAGGTACCAGACACTGAGGTCCTTACTCAAACTAAACTGCCAAGCATTCAAACTCTGCTTCAGAGAGCACAACTCCGATGGGCTGGACACATTGTTTGAATGCAAAACATACACTTGCCAAAAAGACTATTTTATAGAGAACTCACACAGAGCAAGTGTTCACATGGTGGTCAGAAGAAGTGATACAAGGACACTCTCAAGGTCTCAAGAACTTTGGAATTGATTTGCGACATGGGAGACATTAACACAGGACCACTCAGCATGGCATGCCCACATCAGAGAAGGTTCTGTGCTCTATGAGCAAAGCAGAATTGAAACAACTCAAAGAAAATGCAGGATTGCAAGTTTGGAGTATCCACCCCAAATGTTCACATGGACTATTTGTGCCTGACCTGTGGTAGAGCATTCTGAGCTTGTATTGGCCTGATCAGCCACAATCAGACACATTGAATCTCGACTCTAGCATACTGATGTCATTTTGGTCCTCTTCGAGAACAAAGGACAACAACCAACCAACTGATATAAGTCTTTCCAGGTTTTTCTGAAACCACCCAGCTAGTAATTTCTTATAGCACAATAGTATTCCATCACAGTTATATATCACAACTTGTTCAGCCATTCCCCAGTTAACAGGCATCACCTCATTTTCTAATTCTTTGCCACCACAGAAAGAACTGCTTTAAATATTTTTGTACATATTAATCCTTTTCCTTTTTCTTTGATCTCTTTAGGATATAGACCTAGTAGTATTATTTCTGAGTCAAAGTATATGCAGGTTAATAGCCATTTGGGCACAATTCCAAATTGTTCTCGAGAACAGTTGGACCAATTCACAACTCCACCGACAATGCATTAGTGTCCCACTTTTTCCACATCCCTTCCAACACTTGTCATTTTCTTTTTCTGTCATGTTAGTCAATCTGATAGGTATGAGGTAGTACCTCAGAGTTGTTTTAATTTGCATTTCTCTAATCAACAGAGATTTAGAGTATTTTTCATATGACCATAGATAGCATTGACATCTCCTGAAAACTGCCTGTTCGTATCCTTTGATCATTTATCAATTGGGGAATGACTTGTGTTTTTATAAATTTCACTCCATTCCCTATATAATGAAAATTGAAGCCTTTATCAGAGAATCTTGCTGTAAAAATTTTTCCCCAGTTTCCTGCCTTCCTTCTAATCTTGGCTACATTAGTTTTGTTTGTACAAAAAACTTTTAATTTCATGTAATAAAAATTATCCATCATAATTCTCATAATCTTCTCTCTCTTATTTAGTCATGAGTTTTCCCATTATCCATAGATCTGATAAGTAAATTTTTCCATATCCCCCTAATTATTTATATCATTTTTTATGTCTAAATCACATGCTCATTTTGACCTTATCTTAGTACATGGTGTGAGATGTTCCATATATAGTTTCTGCCAAACTCCTTTCCAGTTCCCAAAAGCTTGGATTTTTTGCATTTATCAAACACTAGATTACCACTATGTATTGTACATCTAATCTATCCCACTGATCCACCATTCTATTTCTTAACCAGTGCCAAATTGTTTCCATAATTACCACTTTGTAATATAGTTGGAAATCTGCCCTTCACATTGATTATCTTCATATTCTTGACCTTTGGCTTCTGCTCCCTTACTCTTACGTATTTTTGGTCTATTCTAATCTGTATAACTTTCACAACTTCTGTTTACTGATTATGTTGATAAAGAGGTGCATTACCTATTTATGATAGTCTTTTCTGTAACAAGAAAAGACCCCTGTTTGGTGGGGTGGAGCAAAGCTGGTAATAGAAAGGTAAAAATTACCTTCACCTTGCAAGTGATCAGGGTAAGTGGTATTTATCCTGCCCCATGCCCCAGTATTGTACTACTAGACTCACCAATATCTGAGGTGTGGTAAATAAACATAATTCTAGTCCAATGTCCCTCTTGGAGAGATTCAATAGACAGTCTTCCTGCTCCCCACAAAGGTAGATATCATAGTCTCCCATGGAGAAGGGTAAGTCTGATCTCAAATCAGATCTCTATCAAATGCCACATTTGGGTCAATCCATCTTTATATTCATACAACAACCACATATATGTATGTGTATATGTGTGTATATTATGTATATATGTATATGTGTGTATATATCTATGTGTATACATAGCTGTCTAGTTGTTCAGTCATATCCAACTCTACATGACTCTATGGATTTTTGTCCAGGAGATTTTCTTTGCAAATATTCTGGAGTGATTTGCCATCTCCTCCCCCAGTGCGGGGGGATGAGAAACTGGGATTAAGTGACTTGCCCAGAGTTACACAGTTAGTAAGTGTCCAATACTGTATTTGAACTCAGATCTTCCTGGCACCAGGCCTGATGTTCTATCTATGGACTTTTTATTATTTCTCTTAAGATTCTTGATTTTTTAAATATCCAAATGAGTTGCATTACTTTCTCTGGCTCTATAAAATAACCCTTTGGTTGTCTGACACACATAGCCTTGAGTAAGTAAATTAATTTAGGTAGCATTGTTAATTTTATTATGTTAGTAATTAATATTTCTCCCATTATTTAGGTCTCTATTTCAGCAAATAGTATTTTATAGTTTTGCTCAAATAATTCTTGCTTGTGTCTTACTAGATAGTCTCCCAGATATTTTACCAATTCTGTAGTTTTAGATGGAACTATCCCTATCTCTTTCTGCTGGGTTTTGTTGGTAACATACAAAAATGCTGATTAATTTAATGGATTTATTTTCTATCCTGTAACTTTGCTGAAGTTATTTTGAAATTAATTTTAATTTACTTTTTTGGATCATCTAGATAGACCATCATATCATGTGTGCGGGGGAAAGCAATGGTTTTGTTTCTTCTTTCTCTCTTTCCAGTGCTGTTGAGGACCCTGGCTCCAGGCTAAGCTTGCTTAGACCTTGACAGCCAAAGTTGTCATAGCCCTACAAAGAGCTGCAACCGGGAAGTGTTGGTGCTGATGCCAAGGAAGCAGACTCTGAACTGTGGGTTTGGGGCTAGAGGAACAGAGAGAGTGGGATAGGTCACCAGGACAGGATGCCATGAATGTGGGGAGATGTGTAGCATTCCAAGAAGCCTTAGGAAGACACTATAACATCCAGCTGGGGCAAGTTATGACCAATAAAAAGTCACGTGGGGCAGAGACCCTAAACTGGTGGGAGGAGGCTGAGACACTTTGAGATCAAGCACTCAAGTAAAATTTCAATTATAGGTGGGGTGGAGCCAAGATGGCAGCTGGAAAGCAGGGTCTAGTGTGAGCTCCCCACCAAGTGCCTCCAAAAACCTAAAAAAATGGGTCTGAACCAATTCTAGAACTGCAGAACCCACAAAATGGCAGAGGGAAGCAGAGTTCTAGCCCGGGACAGCCTGGATGGTCTCTGGGTAAGG
>CM053625.1:47644267-47682211 GCA_028646595.1 Phalanger gymnotis | reverse complement strand
TTGAGCTCAAAGATAGGATGTGCAGAGAACCTAAGGATCATAAGTCTCCTAGAAGAACATGACAACAAAAAACCTTAACACCATAAAGAAGGAAAAATAGAAGAGAACTGCTCAGAACATCTAAATATAGAAAATGGAATTCCAGTTGAAAGAACTCATAGATCACCTCCAAAAACACACAAGACTGCAAATTCCAAGACACTGCGGTTAAATTTAAAAATTCACTTCAGAAACAACAATTTCTACAAGTTATTAGCAGGTAGACCTTCAAATACAAAGTAATGGACATTTAAATAATGCAAGACTATTCCTCAACCACTAGAAAATTGGAGGGAATGGAATAATGTGTTCCAAAGAGCAATGAAGCTCAGAATGCAGCTCTAAAAATGGGGCACAATAGAAAATGGGAATGCATGGGATGAACCCTACAAGGCAGTGGCAGAAAGTGCCTAGAGGCTAGACCCTAGAATGGATACCTTAGAAGCTTTGATGAAGAATACAGAGAAATGAGAGGGACTGGATAATTAGAGTCATGAATCAGAGGTCTAAAGTAAACAGAAAGAAATGACAATAATGATGGGAGTAAGAGAAATCCTTTTTGGAAAAGGGTGCAAAAATGATATTTAAAAACCAAGGAACAGGACTAGCTAAAGGGGAGGAGAGGAAGGGGGAACATCAAATGAGAAGATGGCATCAAGGGTGAAGGGAAGAGAGACAGTAGGAACAGGGCTGCCTTTCAAAAAGATTAAAATAATTAGAGGAACATAATAATGTGTTTACAGCAGAAGGGGGAACATGAAACTGAAAAGTTTCTGCTCAGACAATAGTAATGCATCAAAGACAAGAAGGGAAGGGGTGAGCCCCACCTGTTTCCATCCCCAGAAAGGTGGAGGAGCCCTCTTGCATTCTATAAAAGCCAAAATCCGGCCAGCTCTGCCAAGATTGGACTCAAGGGAGTGCAAAATCAGCTAAGGTTCAAGGATAGCGACCCCCTGCTGCAGAGGGGGTGGTTTTCTCTGGGTCCCAGCACCTGACAACCCCTCAAAACATCTTCAACACCATCACCCACCACTTTGGCCAGTCCAGGCCCTTGCATCCCCAGAGGTCCCAATCCCAACTTGAGGAGGAGGCACCTGGGGGAGAGGAACAAAGGGAATTTCTCTCTGGGCCCAAGGAACCCTGAGGACTAGAAGACTTGGGGAGCCACTTCCTGGACTCAGGAGAACTGCACCTGCTTGGGGCAACCCTCAACAATCCCAGCATTGGGATGTCTGGCCTGGAGAATCCCCTGGTCTCCACCCAGCCACAGCTTGGACAGCTGTCACTTGGGCCAGGGCAGCTGTTTCAATCTGATACATCTAGAAGAGGAACTTTCAAAGAAAGAATTGCTATACCCCACAGTCATTGCTGCAGCTCTTCCTAGTCAAGGGTCAGAAGAATCCAGAGCTTCCCAAACCTCTGAAGAAATTGGGGTACCCCAAGTCCCTTCCCCAAGTCTTCGGTCCTCCCAAGTCTCTCTAGAGCCTGAGACTCCCAACATCTGTGCAGAATGCAGGGGGCCCCCCAGCCCTGTTCATATTGCCCAGAACAATGATAGAGGGGTGCCCCTAGGCCTCAGAGAGAGGGTGTCCATTCAGCCCAGGGTGCCTTAGCTCAAAAAAGTTTGAAGTTTAGTGGCAATTCCTCTGGCCAGGCCAAGCTAAGGAAAAAAAAATGTAGTGACTAATTTTGGTTTCCTACCACTCCCATACAATACCAATTTCACTTGTAGTACCAAGTCCTACCCTAGGTCTTGATGTCTCTTCCCCATCCCACCCCCAATAAAGCTGTTTCTCTGGTGCCAGTGGAAAAAAAAGAAGGGGTCAAATGGGGAAAAAATCTTTGTATCAAATTTCTCTAAAAAGTGTTTGGTATTCAAGACATAGAAACATATTTATATTTATATATACACACATACGTATGTGTATATGTGTGTGTTTACATATATGTCTATGTATATATGGGTGTATACATACATATGACTAATAGCCATTCCCCTATAGTGATGGCATTTTGGTCCTCTTGGAGAACAAAGGGCAACAACCAACCAACCAGTCATTCCCCAATAGATGAGTGGTCAAAAGATATGAACAGTTTTCAATAGGAGAACTGCAAAGTATTCACAACTATATAAAAAATGTTCCATATAGCTAATAATAAGACAAATACAAATAAAAATAACCCAGAGGCTTCATCTCGCACCCTGCAAATTGGTAAAGATCACAAGAAATGGAAACACTCAATGATGAAGGGTCTGTAGAAGGATAGGCACACTAAGACATTGAAATGATACGACTATTTTGGAAAGCAATTTGGAATTTTGCAAAGAAAGTGATTAAAATGGCCAGGTCCTTTGAACCAAAGACTCCATTCTGAGCTTTTACATCAAAGAAAAAAGTTCCCATATACTCCAAAACATTTAGAGCAGCTAAAAAAATTTTCTGAAACAACTAAAAATTAGAAACAAAGTGGATATCCATCAGCTGGGGAATGACCAAACAAACGGTGTTACACAGATGGAATGAAATGTTACTGTGCTGTAAGAAATAATGTATGAGATTAATAACACAGAAGCACAGAATTATCTATATGAACTAGTGCACAGCAAAGCAAGCAGAGCCAAGAAAACAATATGCACAATAACTACCATTCAAATAGAAAGAACAAGAACAAAAAATCAAAAGGAAATATAACCAAGTTATAAAGTGCAAGTGGGTCTCAACTGAAGAACTATAAGACATTCCCATCCTACCTGTTCATGAAGATAGGAGGTACACAGGTATCACACATTGCATATGTTTACAGACTTTTTCAATGTATCGATCAATTGCGCTGACTTTTTTTCCTTCTTTTTCCTCTCCAAAAAATACTACTTGTCATATGTGATGGGCCTCTGGAAGGGAAGAAGAGTACATGGGATACTTTGGTGATGTAAGAAACAGAAAATATCAATAAAACTTATTTACTTAAAACAAAACAAAATTACATTTTGTGTCTCTCATTCTATTTTTTTTCTAGGTTCTCATGTAGTCCTTGTGGCCAGGAAATTCTTTTTTCTAAGACTCTATTTGGACTAGTTGTAGAGCTACATTTTTTTCTGGGACAATCTCCTCAGTTTCCCTCATTACATGACATTTCTTCATTGTGTTTGGCAATTTCTTCCATTCACTCAAATCTCCCTCCTCAGTTTCTGAATTGGGATTTTTGTGTCTGAATCAGATTCTGCTCCCTTCTTTGTCCTTGGATGCTGTAGGCAGATCCTGTTTGGTCTGGACATGGTAGCCTTATCTTCTGCAAGAATTACTAAGTTTGAGCTCACTTTTCTGGTGGATCGACTTAGGCTTTGTCTCCTTCTCTGGCTCCTTTTTTCATAATTCTGTAACCAGATTTGGTTCTGTCCCTTGCTATGAGACTGACAGGTGCCAATCAGATGTTAATGGTCCTGGAAGGTGACCTCCTGAGAAACCCTAGACTAGGCTAAGTGCTTTTCTTCCCAGGTGTTGCCCTGGTCCCCTTTCCTGTGGTGGATAGACTGTAGGCTGCCTGTGATGGGGAAAGGATCTGAACCCCCAAAAGGAAAAGACCATGTCTTTGGGATCTGGACCCCAAGAAGGAAAAGGCCTTGAACTTTCCCTTGGCTCAGGTCAATTGGCCCTTCCCAGTTAATTAACTGTCTTTTCATTATCTTTACCTGGCCCCAGCCTAGACCACCACTTCCTTAATTCCATCTAGACCCCTTTCTTGTTCCCAGTCTTTTGTAAAAAAGATCCATCTTGCCTCCATGAAAGTGCTCATATTCCTTAAGAGTTTAGCTAATGCTAAATTCAATCTGGCCCGTTTGCATTAACAATACAAATGCTGAGATTCCTTAAGAGTCTGGAAAATATGGTGGATTTTTAGAATCATGCCCACCTATCAGTGTTTCAATAAACTTTATCTTTGGCTGAAAAAAGGCATTAGTCGAATTCATTTGGGCAGGACCCGTGTGTCGCTATTTCGGGGTCCCAGCACCCCTAAACCTCAACACCTGGGTGACATGTTTCCTGGGCACGGTACTACCTGAACACTGCCCACCCTGGGCACTAGGAGGCCTGGGTACTGGTATTGACTTTTTCCTGGATATATCTTGGCAAAGCTGCCTGGGTGCTAAACTACTTGAGTGTTAAGCTGACTGGGCACTGACCTGCTCGGGCCCTGCATGCTGTTACCTGGGTGCTATGCTTTTGGCCAGGGCTGCCCAGGCTCTGTGCTGCCTGGGTGCTGTGCCCTGCCCCATCTAGCTCTGCCTTTTGCTGTACCTCACACGGGCTGTCTAGGTAAACTGTAAAGGCACTGAATTAGATGGGCTGTCTCTTTGACTTCCACCTGCCTGAGCTTGTCTCCATTTTCACAAGATTTTGGCAACATTTTTGTGCAGTCCTAGACTGGAAGGAGGAGCTTATAAAAGTTTCTCTTTGAATTCATTTATTTATCTCTTTGTATTTCTCTTTTATTTATCATTGCTCCTTTTGGTGCATTTGTAGAGCTTTATTGGGGTGTTTGGGGGGGATCTGGACAGTTCTCCGTTCTAACATGCAGCCACCTTCCCACAATTCTGTGCTTCAGATCTTAGTTTCCCTAAGCAGGGAGGAGGGTGTGGCGCGACCAGAAGGGGCCCAGGAATCTTCTCGGCTTTTTTCCCTTAAGGAGTAAACTGACTTATTCTTACAGTCTTGGCCAAGAGAGAGGCCTCTCAGTCTCCTCAACTGGAAATGCTTAGCTCAAGGCTCAGAACCACAGATACACCAAACTAGCTAGTGCCCTCAGGCTCATTGTTATCTTTTCTTTGTGAGAAACTTCCTGATCCGTGGGAATGAAGTCTCCTTGGGGAACCTTATCTGCACCTTCTTCCTAATCTTACCACTGACCAAAAGGAGCAAAGATCCCTCTGTATCTGTTGTTAGTTAATTGCAATAAAAAAAAAATAGGTAAAAAAGAAAAAGCAATGCTAAAACTCCCCTCAAACTAGGCATTTCTTAGGCTTATTACAATATGTTAAAAAATCATACAAATTTCTGCAACATATGCAACCACAAAAATAACTTTGTCCATTAAATTCCTGAATAACATCAACAAGGATTTGTTTTTTTAAAAAGATACGTGTCATCCAAAAAGGTATTCATTAGGATTGTGAATGATGGCTTTTTCTGGTTTTATCAAGCAAATATATAAATATGACAGTTTGTCTAAAACACCTTAAGGTATTTACTTAAATGAGATAATAAGAAAATTATTCTATTTGTTCTTGTAACCCCTTCTGAACTTTTTTCAACATATTTTTCTAGATTTTATTGTCATTATCATTTCCATGCAGAATATATTGGGGTTTTACTTCTGCTTTTTTTCAGTATCACTATGTTTCAATTTGGTGTTTCTTGTGGCACAATAATGTGCCATTATATTCATATGTTAAAATTATTTCATCTATCTCTTAGCTATTGTACATGAATTATTTTTAGTTTTTCACTATTATGCCACTACAAATTTTTTTCTGTAGGGCACTGTCGATCAAGTGTCAGGCCTGGAGTCAGAAAGACTCATTTTCCTAAGTTCAAATGTGGCCTCAGACACTTACTAGTTGTGTGACCCTGACCAAATCACTTAACCCTGTTGTCCTTAGAGAAGGAAATGGCAAACCACTCCAGTATCTTTGCCAAGAAAACCTCGAATGGGGTCATGAAGAGTCAGACAAAGGAACAACAACATGAATTTTTCTGTACAGATTGTTCTTTTCCATCTGTCGATAACAACCTTGGTGTATAGCCCTAGTAGTGAGTTTGAGTCAAAAGATAAAAAAAAAATTTCATAATTATTATTGTATAATGCTATTATTTCTTTTAAATGATTTCACCATTTGACAATTCTACCAGCAGTATATATAATAAAACATGCCTATTTTTCAAAAGCTCAATCACCATCAAATTTTATTCTTTGTAACTCTCTTGGTTAAATTAATGTTGCATATCAGAATTTATTAAATTTGCATCTCTCTGATTTTTCAAACTTTTTTATGTGGTTAGTGATCATTTGTTTCTTTTTGTGAACCTATTTATTTCCTTTGACTACATATATGGAATTGTACAGTTATATATCTGTGCTAATTCTTTTTATATTTTGGATGTTAAATTTTTATCAGAAATGTTTTAGCAGATTTTTCCAGTCTGTTTTTTTTAAAAATTCTGGATGCATTTGCTATTTTAAAATTATTTAATGTTTTACATATATATAAATCAATTTATCATTTCTCTTATAATTTCTTCTATTTGTTGAATAATTAAGAATTTTCTTCTCCATAACTACAATAAGTGTAATAGTCTATCATCTCCTAATTTATTTTGATTTTTTTATATGTAGCGACCATTGTTACATTTTGAGCTTTTTTGTAGTAGGTGGCATGGGATGTGGTCCTAATCCCATTTTTTTTTTTTTGCTATAATACTATGCAATTTTTGCAAAAGCTTTTTTGAATAATGAATTTCTTCTACACTATTTTGCAATCTTTGCTTTATGAAACACCAGATTATCATATGCCAGAATATTGCCAGGAAGGAAGGAGTCAGATCAAAGGGACTGGCTCTGGCCCTCTGAGTATACCTCAGTGCCAGCTCTACAGTCAATCAAAAAGTCTCCTCTTCATCACATGGATAGCAGACTGAAACCAGTTACAAAATGTATGGACATGCTTCAAATCTCTCCAAGACACTTTCATTAAACATCCTCATGCCTTTTCAGAAGCAGGTTCTACAGCCTCTTCCATGAGGAGGACTACATCAGCTGTGCTTGCTAATGCTTACTCACCAGCCCCCTGGACATCCTTCCCCACCACCTTATATAAGAAACTCCCAGGTGAGGAAATTCTCTCTACTTATTCTGCAGGTCAGCATCTTCTTTGCAACTTAAAGTCAGAGAGTTGCCTAGAACACTGAGAAGTTGGTTAAGTTAATTTTCCAGGGTTACACATTAAGTGTGCATGAGAAATTGAACTTGAACCTGACTCTCTATCTCCTATGTGACACTGCCAGTCTTTTTTACTAGATTGTTTTCATAATTACTAGATTGTTCACATAATTTGAAATTCAACAGTGCAGGTCCTCTTTTCTCCTTTTTTTCCCCATAATTCCCCTTGACATTCTTGTCTCTTTGTTCTTCCATATGATTTTTTTTTTTTACTTATCTAATTCTATGAAATATCCTATTGGGTCTTTTATAGAGATGTCATTGAATCTACAAATGAATTTGTATAGTACTGACAACTTTAATATATTGGCTTGATCTAGCCAAGAACACATAATGATTCTCCAAATATGTAATTCTTCCTTTGTGTCTGTTAAACTTGTTTTATAATTGGCTTCTATGATAAAATGCAAACTCCTCAGCTTGACATTTCAAGTTCTTTTATGGTTTGGATCCAACCTACCTTTACAGTCTTTTGGACATTACTACCTTTCGTCTATTTTATATTCCTGTCAAACAGACATACTTGGTACACTCCATTATCCACCTCCATGTTTTTGTACTAGTTATCTGCCATTTCTGGAAAATGACATTTTCTCATCTTCCTCTCTTAGACTTTCTATCTTCCTTCAAACCTTAGCTCATGTGTCACTACTTATGAAAAACTTTTCCCAATCCCCTTAATTGTTAATGCTTATTTTCTCTCCTTCCTCCTTAAATTATCATGTATATTCCCATCTGTTTACATGTCGAATCCCTCCCAGTAGGACATGAGCTCCTTAAGATGGGAGATTCATTCTTTTATCTTACCTTTGTTTCCCCAGCACTTAAGCGCAATGTCCTGGAAACAGAAGGTACTTACTAAATGCTTGTTGGATTGGGTCAGAGAGATAAAAAGAGAGGCAGAGAAGCATTACATATTCAGGAAGTATAGTCACATGAAGAAATTCTGGAATTATGGGAGGGCACAGGTGGATGAAGGATGCATGTTGACTCTAGCTTAGAACTTGTAATTGAGAGGAAAGCTGGCAATGTGATAAGCCTAGACTTTAGGGGAGCAGATTTCAATGAATTCAGACAAAGGAGAGAGATGAATCCATGAAGAGGGTTCCATGACAGAAGTCTGAAATTCTACAGAGAAAGCAAATCTTGAACAGGTGGGAAACTTTTCAGAATTAAACTGTAAACACAAAAAGAAGTGTCCAATGAAAAGAAAAGGGGGACATTGTCTAAAGAGACCAATGTGGCTACATAGAGGACTCATTGACCATGATCAATTTAGATTTTTGAAAAATATGAATAGAAAAGGCATGAAAGGGCAGATAATGGAAGAGGAATAGAAAAGTGTGGAATGGTCCAATAAGAAGGGTGTTTCTAGCACCAAAGTTCAAAATAGACTGAGGTTGGCAAAGAATGCTAAGGACAACAAAATAATTTGGTCTTTTTCCCCATGATTTTGGGTGGAAAGAGGGTAATCAAAGAAGGTATGGGCCCATTACTCAAAATAAATGGGATAATGATAACAGATAACAGAAAGAAGTTGAAGCCGCTCAATTCTCATTTTGTTTCTGTTTTCTTTTCCAAGGAAAATGGTCTTTGGCTTAAAAAAGGACAGGAAAAAATGGTGGCAGGGGAGTTGCCACCCAATATGAATCAAGAAATACTAAAAAAAAAAAATACTGAGCTGTCCTTGATGAGTTCAAGCCATCTGGCCTTTGTTTACTAAAAAAGTTGGCAGATGTGATTGCTGAGCCACTGCCATTGATTTGTTTTTAAAGACCCATGGGAAACTCATGTGCAACAGGACTAGACAAGGTCAAATGTTATGCCTTTTCTCAAAAAAGAGAAGATAAAATAGACAAACCATATCCCAGTGAGCTTGACTTTGATCCTTGGCAAAATTCCAGAATGGATTATTAGAGTTGGAATTAGTGATTATTTGGAAAAGAAAACAATAATCACACAGAGCCAGTCTGACTTGGCCAAAACAGGTCATGCCAGACTAACTTCATTTTTTTGGACAGTATTACTAGACAGTCAGATCATGCGGATGCTGTAGACATAGCCTTTTGAGATTGCATTTGACAAACTCTCTCATAATATTAGTGGACAAAATGAAGAGATATGAGCTAGACAATAGTGAAGTTTGGTAGATTCAAATGTGGCTGAATGGCTGGCCACAAAGAGTGGTAATTAATCGTTCTAATCAACTTAGGAAGTTGTAGTGGAGTATACCAAGGATATGTGCTTGGCTAAGGTTATTTCATATTTTAATCAAAGACTTAGATAGAGACAAAGACAGTATACTTTTCCAAAATGACTCAAAGTCAGGAAATATACCTTAGATTTTTTTTCAGTGGCAAACACAAAATCCAAAAAGAGCTAAATAGTCTAGAACAGAGGCATCAAACTTGTAGAGGCCTGAATGAGATTATAATTGGGAAATATTTAACAAAATAAATAAAACTACAGTAAAGCATAGATAATGTTAATTTGATGTTTTCTAAATCAAAATGCAATCATAAGAATCTGTTTCTATTTGAGCTTGACACTACCAGTCTAGAACATGAAATGAAATATCTCTGCAGGCTCTATATGATTCAATGGTATGATATGGCAGCCAAAAGAAATAATCATGATGTTGGTTTGCACTAAGAGGAATATATAGTGACCATTACAAAGGAGTTTATAATCTCCCCATACTCTGCCCTGGTCAGAGGTTGCAATATTGTGTTTCCATTCTTGGCAACATATTTTAGGAAGAATACTGATAAGAACCACTAGAGCCAGAGGAGGTTGACAAAGGTCAATAATCAAACAATACACATTTACTAAGTACCTACTATATGCCAGGTACTGTTTTAGACATTGAAGATGCAATTACAGATGTGCAATAGAGCCTTCCCTTAGTAAGTTTACATTCGATTGGGGGATACAACATGTTTGCAGATTAGCAAATATAATATATATGCAAAAGAAAAACAAAATTGGGGCAGGGGCACCAAAAATTGGAGGAATCAGGAAAGACCTCTCATAAAAGGTATTACTTAACCTGAGCCTTAATGACAGCTAGGGGTCACAAGAAGCAAAAGTAAATAGGGAAAGGCGCAGCCAGGTACATGGTCATAAGGTCATGCAAAAGCATGGTGGTGAAAGATGGAATTTCATCTACAAGGAACAGCAAGTAGACCCGTTTTGCTAAAGCATAGAGTGTAGATGGAGATATAATGTTTAATCAGCCTGGAAAATCAGATTGTAAGATACTAAAATGTGAGAGGGGGTTGTATTTTATTCTAAAGGAAACAATGAGCCATCAAAATTTTTTAAGCAGGACATGGTCAGTCCTGTGCTTCAGGATCATCAACTTGGCAGTTTTGTGGAGGATAGATTGGAGATCAGAAAAACCGGTCACAGGGAAACCAATTAGGAAGCAATAGAAATCATCTAAGCAAAGGAGGATGAAGGTTGCGATGTGAGTGGAGATAAAGGGATGGAAGCAAGAGAAGTTACAGAAATATAATTGACAAGACCAATTACATTGTTCTTGGATTGGTTAGATATGAGGGGTAAAAGGGTGAAGAGTGAGGTTGACTCTAAAGATGCAAACCTTGGTTACTGGAGAGAGGTGATTCCTGTAGGGAATAGAAACATTAAGAAGGGGGGGGTGTTAATGGAAATGACAATGATTTTCATTTTAGACATGTTGATTTTGAGGTACCAATTGGACATCTAGGTAGAGATGTCTAGCAGGCAGTTGGAAATGCAGGGCCAGAGCTTGAGAGATGAGTGCTGGATGTGAAAGTTTGAAAGTCATCTCCATAGAGGTAATAGTTGAATAAGGAGAGTGAGAGAGAAGGAGAAAGAGAGAGAGAGAGAGAGAGAGAGAGAGAGAGAGAGAGAGAGAGAGAGACAGAGACAGAGACAGAGACAGAGAAAGACAGAGAGAGACAGAGAAAGACAGAGAGACAGAGAGACAGAGACACACAGAGAGAGAATAGTATATTACAGTATAGTGAATGAAAAAGAGAGATACTCACATATACACTACAATTTGATATGATGGAACATGTATGATGATTCTTAAAAGAACATTGAGAAAGATCACACAGTTAGAAACAACAGAGCAGTATCATGAAAAGAAGGAGGGTATTGAGGGGAAGAGAGGGTATCTAGGAGGAGGGGCTCACCAATAAGTCAAACACCGCAGAAAGATTAAGAAGGATGTAAACTGATAAACAGTCATTTGATTTGGCAATAAAGAGACCATTGGGCACCTTGGAGAAAGCAGTTTCAGTCAAGTAGTAGTATGGAGAGAGAACAAGTTGGAAGGGATTGAAAAGTGAGTAGGAGGTAAGAAAATGAAGGCAATGAATACATATATAGACAGCTTTTCCTAGGAATATGACATACAAAGGAGAGCTGTAGAGTAATAGCTTAAAGGAATGGTAGGGTTAAATTAAGGGTGGTGGTGGTGGTGGTTGCTGAAGTCTGGAAAAGATCTGGGCCCATTTGTAGACAGCAGGAAAGGAGCCAGTGGATAAAGAATAGCTGAAAATTAGGGAGTAAAGATAAGAAATGATCAAAAGGAAGAGCCTCATGAGCCAGTAAGAGTGGATGGGATCAAGGCCATAAGCACAAGGATTGCCATTGGCAAGAAGGAAAGCCTGAGATTGAAGCAAAGCAGGGAGAGGGATGATGCTGAGGTGATTTGAGGTTCAGAGTTGGGAAAGAGAAGCTCTTGAGGGCTAGCCTCAATTTCTTGGGTGTAATACAAGGTTAGGGTCTCTTCAGAGGACTAGAGAAGGAGCGGTGCAGGTTTCATGAAAATAGCAAGGCAAGTTTAAAGTGGCCACTATGGAGATTCTGAAAGAAAGACAGTTAAGGAAAAGTAAAGGAATTGGCAGGGCAGCTAGGTGGCACAGTGGATAGAATGCCAGGCCTGGAATCAGGAAGACTCATCTTCTTGACTTCAAATCTGGCCTTTGATACTTACTAGTTGTGTGACCCTGGGCAAGTCGCCTCAGTTTCCTCATCTATAAAAGGAGTTGGAAAAGGAAAGGGCAAACTAATCCATTTTCTTTGCCAAGAAAACCCCAAACAGGGTAATGAAGAGTTAGACATGACTGAAACTACTGAAAGATAACAAAAAAGGGGCCAGGGAGATTAGCACGCAGCATTGAGGATCCGGTAGAGATTAGGTAATGAGCATTTGTAGTGAGCCCTGTGAGCACAGTTGTATGAAATCCATTACTTCCACACTCTGGTGGAAGCACTAGATGAAGCAGATAGGAGGAATCCAAGTTTGCCACTTTGAAAAGGATGAGCAGAGATAAGACAGTAGACCAAAGTATTTGAGGATCTATAACGGTATCAGCATAAAGTTGAGCTGATTGACCAGGGAATGGGTCAGAATTTTGAAGGGAAGAAAATGAGGAGAGAACAAGAATGCTAGTCTGGAAAAGCACAAAGGAATGGAGTGTCTGGACATTGCAGTAAGGACATAGAATAGGTTTAGGAAGAATTAAACACAGAAAGAAATAGCAGGACAGGAAGTTCTAGTGAGAGAAAGGAATTTCATAGTTATAGATTGTGGCAGTATGAAAAGCCTCAAACTCAGGACATATGAGGATCGCTTGAAGAGACTGGAGTTGGGTAGTCCAGAGAAGGGAGGAAAGACTGGGGAATGTGGTAGCTGGATTCAAGTATCTGAAGGATTGTTCCATGGAAGAGGGAGTGGATTTGTTCTGTGACCTCAAGGGCAGCTACTTGGCATGGTGTTCAGAGTGCTGGGCCAGAAATCAGGAAGAGTCCTTTTCCTGAGTTAAAATCTGGCCTCAGACACTTACTAGCTGTGTGACCATGGCCAAGCCACTTAACCTTGTTGGCCTCTGTTTCCTCATCTACAAAATGAGCTGGAGAAGGAAATGACAAACCACTCTACAAAGAAAACCCCAATATTGGGTCACAAAAAGTCAGACACAACTCAACAACAACAACATTTGGCCCCAGAGGACAGAACTCTGAGCAATGGGTGGAAATTGCAGAGGCAGATTTAAACTGGGTAGAAAAACTTCCCAACAATTGGAATGATCGCAAAAAGTGGGATGAGATGCCTCTGAAAGAAGTTTCTCTCCTGACAGTTCTTCTAATAAAGTGTTAGATGACCATTGGTTGAATGTGTTATAGAAAGGATTCTTGTTCAGTGATGGGGTGGACTAGCTGGCCACTAAGCTCCTTTCAGACTCTGAGATTCTGTCATCCCATGACTTCAGATACAGAATTCTCTTCACTATTTGTACTCCAAAAAATATTTTCAGAAGTGCCTACAAACTGGATCCATTCACATTTTCCCTGACCGCCATTCTCTCTGCCATGTCTCTTGTGACTTCTGTATGTCATTCTCTGACAAGTGAAGCTGGCAATATATAAATAAAACAGAATTTAAATCAGGCATGATGTCACAAGTGGCTTCTTCTATTAGGGCTTTAATCACCTATGCTAATGCTAAAATTTTTATCTCTTTTGAAGCAGTTTGGAGGGGGTACCCCATTATTGCTATTAAGGCTTGATTTCAGGATGAAATATACTCCTTATCCTGCCCCAGCTACCTGTGTTACAGGAACTCTAGACTCCCCGTGTCCTCCACGTTTTTCCAAACTCAGGCCCAAAGCCCACTAAAGTATGAGCAGCTGGACCTCGGCAAGCCGTGGGTTAAACTTAAGGGTAGTGAGTGCATCCTCCACCCCCAGCCGGGGAGGGACCAAGGTGGAACAGCCAGGTAGAAGGACCTGACAAGTTACAGGCAGCTTTCGCTCAGAGCTTTGGGGAATGGGGCGAACGCTTTGGGACCGAGGGACACGCGGATGCCCTCCTTGCAACAATCAGCTCCGTGTCTCTGTGTCTGATGCACCCACGCAGGCTGAAAGAGAGAGAGAAAGAGAGAGAACGAGCGAGAGATCGCTGGGACTTCCCCTTCTTCCCCTGGCCAGCTGACGGAGAGGGAGGAAGTGGGACTGGAGAGGCTGGGAAGCTCCCACTTCTCTGTTCCCATTCCTCCACCTCAAGATCGGAAGGGAGAAAAGAACGCTGGAAACTCTGAGCAGGACTGCTCCTCTCCCGGGGCCCCCATCCCTGGCCACAGGAACTTCCAGCTCCCACCCGCGGAGAAGACTGGGTCTGAGGGCTCAGAGTTTGGCCCCCGAGGAAGGGGGAGCGTAAGGAGTGTGAGGCTCCTCTGGGCCACAAACCCAGAATGCGGGGCTTGAGTCAGAGTGCAAGTTCCCTAGGCAGCTCTCTAAGGAGGGGCTACTAAAGGAGTACACGGAGGGGAGAGGGTTTGTGTTAGCCCCCCCCCCCCAATATGAATATGCATGTGAAAACTTGGTCATTTCTCTCATTCAAATCAGAATTTAAGAGTCAACAGATCTAGATGTGAACGTAGACTCTGACGTTTACCACCTGTGCGACTGGGGGCAAATTGCATAGCCTCGCTGAACTTCCCTCTCCTCATTTGTAAAAAAAAAGGAGCTGGGCTAGATGAGCTCTGAACTCCCTTCCAGCACTAAATCTGTGGTGCTGGTGCTGGGTGTATGTCCAGGTCTAGTGTTCTCTGTATCTGTTATTTATAACGAGCTGAGAGAGTTTCTTTGTAGGGGTGCAGGCATGTTGTGTGTCAAAACACTGGGATTGTGGCCGAGCCCGAGTGTATTTTGTCTCTTTTTTCTGGATCTGTGTGTACCCACGTGTGAACGCGTGTGTGTATATAGCCTTTTGTCTCTGTTTATACACACATACGTGTATATAGCTCTGCCTCTGTGTATAACCCTAGCTGTCTGTAAGGCTGTATCTGTATTATATGAGATAGGGAATGAGGTAAAGACTGAACCTGTGGTTTTCACCAGTATAGGGAACTCCCTGGCAAAGAAACTCCCTCTCTGTGCCAGTGAAGGTTGGTACCTTCTCTGCAACTTAGTTTTATAGAGTTGACTAGAGCAGTGATGTCAAATTCAAATAGAAAAGGGGAAGTGGGGGCACTAATTGAAGGATCCCTGCAGGCCACATACTAGCTTAAATTGTAATGTGTAATGTTATATATTAACATACCTGAATATTTTATGTAATATTATATTATTGTATTTTTATTTATTTTGTTAAATATTTCCCAATTACATTTTAATCTGGTTCAAATCAGATTCAAGAATGTTGTGGAAGTCCTTGAGCCTATATGATTGATACCCATAGCCTAGGGCATTGAGAGTTTGAGTGAAATACTCATGGTCACACAGCTAATATGTGAAAGAGGCAGGTCTTCTGGCTTCCAGGGCAAGTTTCTATCCACTACACCACGTTGGTTTTGGTGGTATAATATAGATAAAGCACTTTCAAATTCTTAATGCACCATATAAATGTGAGTTATTATTATTATAGCTGTTTCCATCTGCATGCCTATATGTTTGTATACATGTATCAGTGAATTTCAGCTCTTTAACAGGCTTAGAGAGCATCTGATCTATGAAGTATGGGAAATTTCTTAAAGTATTTTTGTAGGTAAGCCAAGAATCCTAGGAGGCAAAGAGCTATATGAAGACAGTTTCCCTACAGCTAGCCACAGTCATTTATCATTCTTTTCATTGAAGTTTTAAAATATTAAGAGTGGCAATTGAATATCTATAAGATATATGAGAGAGAGAGAGAGATCTAGCCCTTAAATGTGTTTGTGATCATAGAGCAGTTATTGGGTGAAGAAGAATAGGGTTAAAAAGGAGACTAAAATGTGAAAGAGTTGTTGAGTGTGTGCAAAGCAGGTGCTACATGCAGGGCAGAGTGTAAAGAAGGTAGGCCCTCTTGGTATCCATCTTATGTGGGGTTCTAGTGTCAGGTGGCCCCATGTAGCTGTCCAGAAAGGCTGTAGGCCATGGGAATCAATGCCGATCACCAGAATGATTTAAGCATTTTCTGAGTTATGATAGCCAAGCCATAGCAGATGTAAGTATCTGACTGGTGTAATTCTACATGGTAACAGAGAGACCTCAGGAAGATACCAAGAGAATTCAAACTTTGATTGTGAGTTTGATTGGTGGCATTTGAAAACTGTATAACTTTGAGGAAAATGAGATTCTGGGATGTGTAGTCTTGGGGAAAAGGGACAGTAGCTTCCTTCTCTCCTCCCAAGGAATACCGTATAGGAATTAGCTGTCAAATAGTTAAACTCACAGACCAGCGCTAAAGGGACTTTAGAGATTATTCTAGCCCAGGGTCCTTAATCTTTTTGTGTGTTGTGGAGCCCCTTGGCCATCTGCTGAAGCCTATGCCCCCCTTTCTCAATAATTTTTATTGCCTACCTTCATAATTGAAGGAAATGTTAAATTTGTTCTCATCTAAGTCCACAGATCTCCTGAAATCTATCCATAGACCCATTGAGCATCAGTAGACCCTGGATTAACAACCCCTAACTTAGTCAAACTCCTAATTTTCTGGCTCAGGAAACTAAAGTGGAAAGAGGATAGTTTCTCTTCCATTACCATGAAACATTACCTAAGCATTTGTTTCTACCTCTGGTCTTTTCCACATGGCCTGTGCCAGATTCCTCAGTATGCTCTAGGTCTGCCTCTGAGACTAATAACATGAATATTATAGCTGTATAAATCACCAAAGTCATATCTCTTTTCTTTTTTTCCCCCACCCAAAGGTCAGAGAGTAATTTTTTTCTTAATAGATTACCTGGGCCTCAGAAATTTTCTCTTCGCATTATTGATACAAGCAAAAAAGGGAACTGCTTAAAAATCCCCTAGGTTCTTCAGTATTTTTTCCTATGTTGCAATTTGGAAGTTTAGTTTCATAGCATGTTCCTGGCGTAGATATATATATGACATGGGGGCCAGCACTGAAGTAAAAGCTGCAACTGAAGTCTCAGTACCTTCAGGACCAACAGAGCCAGCAAGGTGAGTACCTCTGAGCTAAAATCAATGTGTATTATTAAATTGTGTGTTGTGGTTATAACATATATTACATATGTATGGAGAAGGGGTATATGTATGTATATTTTACACTATTCTGTAGAATGTTTATTTTATTCAAGGATAAAAGAAGAGGGTCTATTTAAATCATTTTTACTTTAGTTAGGACAGCTTGAATAGGACTTGGTTTATTCGTTTTAGTTGCTAAATCTCCTCTTCCATGTCTTCTAAATCTCATTTTCTACATTCTCTTAACTCAAGCTAAGACTAAGAGAGATCTGCTTTATATGATAGATTACCTTCATTGTGCTCTATTTTTCTAACATTTTAATCAATTTAAATCCTGAGGCTTTTCTTATTATCAGCACTAAAGTAAGAACAGTGTGACATCCCATCACCACTTTCATCCTATTTTAGTAAGTTTATTGATGATGAGGAGGTCTTTTGATAACCCTTTAAAACTTTTATTTTTCTTATTGTCAAAGAGGGATAGCCTCTAAATCACAAGTGAATCTACCAGGAACCCATTGAATCACAGTTTCTGGCTGCCTGGACTGTGCAATTTCAGGAGAACTGTGGACTTAGAGGAGAACAATCTGTGAATCAGATTGCGTCTTTGATGATGTCACTAACTTGGGCCAACTTTGCTTTGGGCCTGAGGACATTTTTTTTAAATGATATTAAATGATTTTTTAAAGCTGCTTAAATTTATGAAAATCTAAAAGAAAAAAGCTGTACATTTACCTAAAATGTTTTACATTTGTCACATTATACTTGTTTTAGTGAAAACCTGTTTACATCACTATCATAAACATGACACAAAACAAAAAGATTACCAAATCCCAGCTGTTGGTTCACTTATTTCAAACTGATCATTTGAAAAACTACTACTAACTACTACCACCACTAGTACCACTAGTACCACTGTTACCACCACCACCACTACCACCACTAATAATAATAATACAAAGAATTTAGACAGTCCTTTGGAAGAATTTTTTTAAATTAGAATTTGACCTATTTGTTCTTTTGCTTCAATCCTTCCTTAGAAAGAAAGCGCGCTAATGAAGTTTGCAGAGCACTTCATAAATAGGATACCTGGCTTACCAATACAATTTCATTGTTCCTTTTGTTTCTTATTATTAATATTGTTGAGCCAAAGTCATGAATAGTAGCTAGAAAAGTGAAAGAAGAGATAATGTATTTGAGGTCGGAACGCCATGGGGCAGCCTTTCCTATTTATCACAGAACAGAATCTCAGAGATGGAAGGGATCTCAGTGGCAATTTAACCCACCATGTGCCTGAACAAGAATCCTCTCTGTCAGGCTGACGAGTAGTTGTCCAAGCTTTGCTTAAAGACCACCAAGAAGAGAGACACCTCTACCCACCATTTTGTTGGGAAACCTAAATTTCTCCCTTCACTGTTCTGTCCTCTGAGACCAAAAAAACAAATCTAATTCGTCTGCCACATGACAGCCATTCAAATACTTAGAGGCAGTTATTATGTTACTCCCTCACCCTCCCCAATCTTTTCTAGCCTAAGAATCTCTAATTCTTTTAATTCATTCCCTTTTGGCATGAACTTTGAGGTCCTTCACTCTCTTGGTTGCCTTCCCTTCCAGTTCCTTCATATCAGAATTGAACACAGTGTTCCGCAGCATTTGTCTCTCTTGTTTCAGCCTAGGGCTTCATTATTTATAACCTAGCCCCCTCTTACCTTGCCAAACTTCTTATATACCTCACTCCCCACCACATATTCTGCAATCTAGTGACTCTGGTCTCCTTGCTGTTCCACAATCAAGACGCTCCAGGTCTCAGCTCCTGGCATTTACTCTCACCGTCCCCTATTCCTAGAAAGCTTTACCTCCTCATCTCCAGCTACTGCCTTCCCTGATTTCCTTTAAGTCCCAACTAAAATTCCATCTTCTATGGGAAGCTTTTCCCAACCCCTCTTAATTCTAACATTTTAAATAATTTAAAGCCTGAGGCTTTTCCTATTATCAGCACTGTTGCAATCTCTAATTTAGAATATAGAAGTTAGATGATTTGCATAGGGTTACACAACTAGTAAATCTCACAAGCAGGATTTGAACCCAACTTGTCCTGACTATAGTCTTAATTATTTCCTGTTTACCACAGATATAGCTTATTTGTACATATTTGTTTGCATGTTGTCTCCTCCAGAGGGCAAGAGCTGTCTTTTTCCTTTTTGTATCTTGAGGGCTTAACACAGTGCCTAGCACATAGTAGGTGCTTAATAAATGTTTATTGACCAATTATTGTTTACTATGCCACTCTGTTGAGCCATGCTGAGTTTGCCGCTCATTAAAATTCCAAGATATTTTCAGAAAAATTGTTGTCTAGCCTTGCCTCACCATGTGGCCTTTATAAACTGAGAGAACGGGAACACTAATATCCCCTCTCACTCTACAAATACATTTCTCCCTTCCGAGAAGTTTTTACCAAATGATTTGGGTTATATTATGTTTCTATTTTTAATTTAGTCCCCATTAACCCTGGTTTATGTGAATTTGCCCTGGGGATTTTAGGAATGCCTTTAAAATTACATAGGAGCGGTGTGACATATAAAAGTTGTACTGAATTAGAGTCCTGTGAGTCAAATTCTGCCTCAGCTACTCACTATTTTACTAAAAGAAAGTCACTGAGCCTCTCGGTGCCGCAGTTTTCTCATCTGTAAGACAAAGATAATAACACTTGCAATACTTGCCTCACATTCTAAGAGAAGCGCCACATAAATTTTTCCTGTCACTGCTACCTCCACCAAGTTTTGGGAAACTTCAATTCCATAATCTTCCTTTCTCTAAATACAGTCGACAAGCATTTATAAGGGGCCTACTCTGTGCTAATCACTGTGCCAAGTGCTGGACACATTTGTTTTGTTCAAACTCCTGTTATGAGAGGTTGCTGTAATACACTTGAACGTGAACATATAATATAATGTGAGCAATATCATAATAGCCTATTTGAACATCAGCATTAGTCTGATGGCAGTACAGGGAGGGTGGGAAAACACTCAAGGAAGTGTGATCTGGTCCCCAAAGATGACTTCATAGCCAACTTTGCCTCTTTCTCTCCCACAGATGTTTCATCAGCAACTGGGCATCTCCTTCCTTTCTTTGCTTTTGTTGGCAACTCCTCTCATGGCCATATGGGAACTGGAAAAAAATGGTGGCTATCCTCTTATTTTCTGTTGAATGCATGGATGTTTATTAGGGATGTGCCTTAAGTGTTCCTACTTCTGTTAGGTGGTCCACCTACTGTGGCTTGGGTGTTTCTACTGCTCAAGGTAGAAAGGACAGTCATACAGTAAAGTCCTAGTTTGTGGCCCAATACAAAGTCACTTCCTTTCATGTATACTCTTTCATGTATCAAAAAGACCATCCCCTCAAGGTAATGTTGAATGAGATAGATAGATAGACAGACAGACAGATAAGCACTGAGAATACTAGTTCAAGAAAAGCAAGACAGTCCCTACCCTCAAAGAGTATAAGGAAGATGACACATACCAAGGAGCTGAAAAGCTGAGAGGGTATGGGGCAGATATTTCTGTGCAGGCTAAGCGTGAAAGTAAGAAGTATAACTAGGTTAGAATTGAGCATGGATTTTAGGCTCTTCCTTAAACAGAGGCTCCAGGCAGGAACTCACCATCAAAGAAGGGGACATCGAAAGTAGAGGCATCTCTAGAATGAAAATATATATGTCTTCTTTCCCCTCTTGATGACACCTATATTTTAATGCCATCACAATTAGTCAAAAAAGTTAGCAAGTGGTGGGACTAGACAATATTTAGTCTGGAAATTTTGCTGGTGTCACTGAAATATTATTTTTAAAAACACATATGGTAATTGATCTAGAACATTCCAGGTCTCTGACCTACTATGTTTCCTGCCCAAAATTCTACTGTCATTATAAGTCATGACTTGATAATAAACCTGGCAAAGACTCTTCTTTTGGTTATGAAATTTTCTACCAAGAATATTTGGCTCAAACAAACCCATTTATTATCCCAAACTAGATAAACACGGGGATGAGACAGTGGTAGTAAGAG
This sequence comes from Phalanger gymnotis, assembly GCA_028646595.1. Classification (NCBI taxonomy): domain Eukaryota; kingdom Metazoa; phylum Chordata; class Mammalia; order Diprotodontia; family Phalangeridae; genus Phalanger; species Phalanger gymnotis. The sequence continues at coordinate 47,661,153 of CM053625.1, read as the reverse complement.
TGAAATTCAATTTAACAACAAATACATATTAAATGCTCACTGTGTATTGTGGCAAGCTTCTGGAGGAGGTTTTGTTTTTTTCTTTGTATCCCAAAACATAACACAATGTCTTGCACTTAAAAACTTAACAGATGTTTGTTGAATAAACGAATGACCGAATGAATGCAAAGACAAAAACAAAATCTCCTCTGCCTTCATGGGACATGAATTCTCCAGTACTTAGATCTTCTTAGGTCTGTCCCCAAAGTGTCTTTAACTAGAATAATAGTGATGTGAGTTGAAAGGAGGGGAAAGATATGAAATATTGTGGAGGTAGAATGGCAACTGATTGGATATGTGAGAAAAGAGGATGGGAAAAGTCAAAGATGACTTGGTCCTGCCTTACTGGAAGAATGATTGTGCTAGTTAGGTGGAAAGTTAGGTATGAAGGATAGATTGGAATCTGGGTGCTGGAAATCACTTAGGACCTCCATTGTAACAGTTCAGGAGAGAGGTAATCAGGCACAGAAGCACAGTGCGAATGAAAAGAACAGAGTGGATCCAAGAGACATTGTGGAGAGAGAATTGACAGTATTTGGCTTCATCTTCAAATATAGGAACTGGGTTTTACAAGAAATGACACAAGCCAGTAGTCACTCTATACTTTCAAATGATTGAACAAGCAGGAAATATTTCAGGTGGATGCATGGAAAAGCTTTTGACTGTCATGAGACTATAACCTCAGTACAGAAATGTGTAGAGGCTCCATTCTTACAAAGGGAACGACCACAACATCTCTCTGTTTCCTGTGATTTCTCAGTTTATGTCGTGGAGGTAGAATGGCATCCTGATGCTCCAGTCGAAACAGTGGTGCTCACCTGTGATTCATCAGAAAAGGAAAATGCCATTACCTGGACCTCAAACAAGAATGGCCAGATCTTAGGAACAGGCAAGACCTTGACTGTCCAAGTGAGGGAGTTTACAGATGCTGGCACCTACATTTGTCAGAAAGGAGGAGAGGTGCTCAGTCGCAAGTTATTGTTAATCCGAGTAATGGAAGATGGGATTTGGTCCACTGATATTGTGAAAGACCAGAAAGGTAATTCTTTTCCCTCAAGTGCAGTGTAAATTCCACTTTTAGCCTTGGTAGAAATTTTTAAAAAGGCAAGAAACCGTGGGGTTGAATGAATTGACGTCAGACTCTTCACTGAAACCACCTAAAACCTACAAATTCTTTCTGGTGAGGGTACTCTTTGGGCTACTTTCATCTAATCTTGGTATTGAGATGATCAGATACAGTTTATATAGTTCAAAAAGGTCTTAAAACACTAACAAAAATTGAGTAATCGAAAGCATCGAATATTAATAATAAATAAGTTGTTAGCATAAATCCATAGAGTGGGCTTACAGTCAAAACAAGTTGGGTTCAAATCCTGACTATGATATTTACTAGCTGTGTAACCCAGTGCAAATTGTTTAACTTCTATATGCCTCAAGGAACTATCTAAACTTCCATCAGGTTGTTTGGGCCTTCCCTTCGAAAGGTTATTATACATCTGCTTTGTGTAAGTTTTTTATCTACCTATATGCGTGTATGTTATCTTGTCTCTTCCTCCCTACCCCCAATAGAATATAAGCTCAGTGAGGGCAAGGACTATTTATTTTTGGCTTTGTACCTTCCGGGTATAGCAGCCCAGTGCCTGACATGTGGTAGGCATTTATTAAATGCTAGTTTATTGATTGCTTGATTAACCTCCTAAGTTAGAGAGGGTCACTTTGGTAGAAGAAACTTCTCATGCTGGAGGAAAACACGGATCACTGGAATATGATAACTTTGAAAGTAAAAACTTTTTTTTAATTGGAGTGTGTGTGTGTGTAATGTCCCACAGAATCAGCATTCCCGTGACTGGCAATTGAATTTAACTTTGAAATGCTTCCAAAATTGATTCAACAAAGTCCATGGGAATGGCATCCATTTTCCCCAGGAAAGGAATTAAGGCCATTTGACATGTGTGTATTACTGACTTATAACCTTCAAAATCAAATCTTTCTCCCAAAAAACCCCTTAAACTTTGAAATTTTATCTCTTTTAACCCAGAACCCAAAACCAAGACCTATCTGAAGTGTGAGGCCAAGAATTACTCCGGGACTTTCACCTGTTCCTGGCTTACAGAAAGCAGTCCTGACTTAAAATTCTCTATTAGAAGCAGCAAAGGGTAAGTAAACTGTTCATTTTCATTACTCCAGCATCTTCCAGGGTCACTCCATTAAGAAATAGAAATTAAAGCAACTATGACTTATCTGCAGTGTCGGGTTTGGAGTGACAGAACCTGAGTTCAAGTGAGTTATACCCCTTACTACTTATGTGACATTATACAAGGATTTCATCTCTCTGAGACTCAATTTCCTCATCTGTGAAATGAGAGCAATAGACTAGCTAATCTTAAAGGTCTCTTCTAGCTCTAAATCTGTAATCCAATGATCTACTAAAGAAAAATAAATAAAACTCAGAAAACAGGGTTTCTAAAATCTTCACTATTTTGCTTTTGCATTAGGAAAAGAGCTTAAAGACTTAAGTCAGGTATCTGTCTACTTAAAGAAGATATTACTGTTTGTAATTTAGCCACCCCAAATCATTACATCATAGATTTAGAACCACAGGGGACATTCAAGCCAAGTCAGCAAGCATTTATTGAGAGCCTACTTTGTGCCAGGCACAAAGGAAGGCAAAAACAATCCCTGCTCTCCAGAAACTCATGATCTAATCTAATCTCTTTCTAGTCCAATCTGTTCATTTTATAGATAGAGACACTGAACCCAAAAATGTTAAGTGTCTCTTCAGGACAAATAATAGATAACTGTGATAGAGCCAGACTTTGAACCTAGATCTTCTGACTCCAAATCCAGGCTCTGTGTTGCTTCTTAAGCAAACGTGAGCCCCATGCAAAAACTCACAACTGGTCTTTTGACACATACTCAGTTCAGTAAGACCAGCAGTGCCAGGAGGAGTGACAAAAGAAGAAATGGAAGTTAAGGCTGACTTGCACAAAGTTGCAGCTTGAGTCAGTGATTAAGCCAGAAATAGAACCTAGGAGTCCTACACCACTGCTCTAGCTAGTCATACTGAAGGCTTCAAAACTCTAAAGTCCACCAGAAATTTTCCCTGGACTTACCAGAGTTTCCTCTAATTTTGAACCAGTTATCATTTTTTCCCCTGCCATCCTCTCATGGCATAAGGAAGAGCATGCTGGTCTTAGAGCCAGAGATCTGGTTCCCTGGTTCAAGTCAGTAGAGCAGGGAGCAGGGAAAAGGATTGGAAAGACTATTTCTATTTCCTTTTCTACTAGCAGTCAAATATACTCAGACCTTCCTAAGAGGCAAATTTATATAACCACCTAACCTAATCCATAAGGAAGGTCGTAACTCTTTGTTTGATTTCAGCTTTTCAGATCCCCGAGGGGTAACATGTGGGCCCGCTGTGCTCTCTGAAGAAAAAGTCAAAATAGACAACAAAGAATACCAGAAATATACAGCAGACTGCCAAGAGGTCAGCGCCTGCCCATCTGCTGAAGAAAGCCAGCCAATTGAGGTTGTCCTAGACGCTATTCAGAAGCACAAATATGAAAAATACACCAGCAGTTTCTTCGTAAGAGATATCAGTATGTTTTCAATTGATTTTTATACACCACTAGTTTCAGGGATAACTAAATCCAAGAATCCTTGAAACATAACATATCCACAGGAGAAGTAAAGAGAAATATCTTATTTTATTGCCTCTTTTACTATCCTCCATGGCTTTTTTCAAGGTAGGGGTTGGTGGGTGGGAATGGGCAATAGTGTAGATCTATGATGTCACCAGTATGGGGTAATTGTTAGAATACTGGACTTGGGTTCAAGAAGACATGAGTTGGAATTCTGCCTCAACTACTTAGAGGGTTGTTGTGAGAATCAAGTAAGATAATGTTTGTAAAGTGCACATGCCTGGCACATAGTAGGTGCTATATAAATGTTGGTTATGATGGTGATGATAATAATAATTACTAGCTGTGTGACCCTGGGTAAATCACTTAACCTCAGTTCCCTTATTTGTAGAATGATGGGGTTGGATTTAATGGCCTCTGAAGTCCCTTCCAGCTCTAAATAAGACTCTAGGATTTCAATAAGTGAAAGGGAGAACATTCCAAGTGTAGGGGACAGAATAAGCAAAGGTACAAAGGTAGAAAAATCACAAGGTATGTTTAGGGAATTGTCAACTGAAGCATAGTTTGTTGGGAGAGGGGTTACTATTGCTAGACATTAGAGATAACAAAGAAGGGCAAAACAGAAGTATAAAATGAGATACAGCTAGAAAGTTAGTATGGTGCTAGATGGCAAAGGGCCTTGAACAGTAGGCAAAGGAGTTCAAAGTTTACTTAGCAAGTAATAGGGAACCACTGAAGAAATGAATCCGACTGCTTCAGGTTTATTCCCTGAGCTTTTGATGTGTCAAGAAAGCTTCAGAGAATCCAGATTTGCCTCAGGAAAATTTATGCAACCTCTTTCCTCTTCTACAGTCAAACCAGACCCACCCAGGAACCTTCAAGTCAAACCCTTAAAGAATTCTAAGATTGTGGAATTAAGTTGGGAGTACCCTGAGACCTGGAGTACACCACATTCCTATTTCCCACTGAATTTCAGTGTTCAAGTTCATGGCAGAGGCAAGAAAGAAAAGGTAAGTTGATTTGCTCTTCATTGTGCAGTATGGTTGTTGTTTGTATAGTGCCATTCTGTGGCGCATAGGTGAAAATTTAGCAACTTGGCATGGACTATGTCTGTGGTATAGTTATAAGGAAAGGTCTTAACTGAATTTCTCAGATATCGATCTGTCCTTTTGCTATGAATACCTCAGCAATACTGTCAATATAACAAGTACCTGTGATCAGCAGTTAGCATAGTGCTTGGCACATAGTAGGTGCTTAAAAAACCACTTATGATCTGATGACAAGTGAATCTGCATAACTGGGGGAAAAAAGTAGCAGGAAACCATTGCTCAGACAACTGAAATTAAATGAATTATCATTCCAGAGGCAAAGAAATGATTTTCCAGGTCTGTGACCAATTCCATCCTTTTACCACGTGGGGGAACTTTCAGAATGCTTACATTATAAAACCAAAATGTTAGAACTAAAAGGAACCTTTGGGGTCATCTATTCCACTCCACCCGTTTTACATATGAGATGACTGACGGCCTGGCTGGTGCAGTGACTTACCCACGGTCACACGAGTAGAGGCACAGAGCTCAAGCCTCAATCCAGGTCTTTCCATTCCACATGCAGCAATCTTATTCATTATATTACACTGTCATTTCAGTGGGGGTTTGGGTCACAATTAAAGGCTCCATTTAGTAATTGACAGAGCAGAGGAAATTTAAGTTCCAACATGATATTGTCTGTAGAGAGTGTCTTCTTCCTCTGATTTGGCCAATCTGTGCTATAACTTAGCTATACTATGGGGAGCCTCCTATTAGTCCTAGATACCATGGCCTTATTTCAATAAATGGTATCTCATAGCTTGGATAGAAGAAGGTATTGTCCGGCACAGAGCTTGGCACATAGTTAGCCATTTAATACATGCTTATGAATTTATTTACCTTTTTCAGTAAGAGTCTGAGTGGTGACAGTTACGCAATAATAGGCTTTTCCCAAGAAATATTCAAAATGTTGACAAGTATATAGTCCTTTAAAAAAAGAATTTCTGAAAATCCAAAGTAAAAATGGAAAGACAGACACATCTGTGTGCTGTCTCTGTTAACAACCATCAGTCTGGTTTTGGAACATCATCTGACCTTCAAGATCAGCAACTCAGACAGTTTCCCAAGAGTTACAGAGAATGGAAACTAGTCCAGGGCACACAGAATTATGGTTTCCAGAATATGTAACCAAAAAAAGCAGTATTATTATGTAATACCAGCAGGTGGCATCATCTCCCCACAGTTGGCTGCCTAGCACACCCACTTGACATTAGAATATGTTTGGAGTTATAGTTTATGATAAGAGATGAATGACAGCTTGAAGAACATGCTTGGAGAAATAACATTTCCTTTCCTACCCTTGTTCCATCCTGAATGGCTCATCACAGAATGTTAACAGGTTGCTCTCTCCTTTGTTTCATCCAGACTAGAGTCACCACAGAAACCTCTGTTCAAGTTGAATGTCACAAGGGGAAGAAGATTCTGGTGCAGGCCAGGGATCGCTACTATAATTCATCCTGGAGCAAATGGGCATCCGTGACCTGTGAGTACTACATGAAATAGTAATATGTTCTGTTAACTTCTACGCTAAAAAAAAACAACAATAGAAAAATGCAAAGAGAGAGACTGAATCAGGGAAGCAAAGCCATAGGGAATGGTGGGAGAGGAGAGGGGAGAGAGAGAGAGGGATTCTGGAAAAATACAAAAGGGAGGAAGATAAAGGAATAAGATTGGAGGAAAGAGACGTGGCAAAAGGAGAAGGATATGAAGAGAGAAGTACAAATTCCATGCTAGGCTCTGTGTTTAGCTACCACCATGTAGCATCCTAGAGAAGGATGTGAGATGCTGGGAAAAATCATTCTGGGTCACACCGAGTTTGGGTATAAGTGAAGATAAGGGTAACTTTGAAGGAAAAGGGAAGAAGAGATGTGACAAAAAGGCAATACCCAACTTAAGTGATAGTGGAAGGGAAGAGAGGCAGGCAATCAGTCCAAGTTCCCCACAGCCCTCCTTTGGGCTTATTAACTTTATTTTTAAGTTCAGTTAATTGGGCTTTTGTTTTGTTTTGCAGACTGGGTGACCTGTCTCACCCAGGCTAGATGTATAGGAGCTACTCGCAGGCCAGTCCCATCCACCTGGGAATTTTGGTCAGTTCCATTTACATCCTGAACTGGTTAGCCCTTTCTTAAGCAGCCTGGAAGCCCTCTGCTCCCAGGAACTCACTTCGACCAGACTTAGGGTGGACATTCAATTGGCTTGAGAAGTCCACTCCTATCAGCTCAGAAATGCTGAGCTCAGGCATAGATCTGTGTTTTAGGTGCATTTGAGGTTAATTTTTAATTTTTAAACACAAACTCATGGTGCCACCTTCTCCTGAGCCTATCAATTTCTCCTAGTTGGCCCAAAAAGCTTTGCAAGGAAGGGCCCCTCAAAGTACAGGACTCCAGGTGATTACCACAATTTGCCACACCGGACAGATGGCTCTGGATATCATAATCTCAGCCCTCAAGCACAAATTCCAGGGCACATAAGGGAAATCCAGTATTGGGTTCCTAAATAAGAATTGTTCGAGGTTCTAGAGCTCCAGGATGTAGTCTTGTTTGAAAATAGGAATAATGTGATCCTACAGTTTGGAAGTACAGTCTACATTTCTGGCCTTCTCCTACAGGTTAAACTTTTCATGATACTACACTGGATGAAGAGAAAAAACGAAACAAACATAAAAAAGAAAAAGGAACAAGTGAAATGAAACGTGAATGCCGTCTGCCAATTTTCTTTTACTTTCTTTTTTACGTATTATGATTTTTTTTTATATTTCAGTTCTCAGATGCCCAACGAACCAAACTAGTTAATTTGAGCAAATAAGTATTTATTTAGCTTGATGTTTATTTATTTATTTATTTATTTGAGATTTGGTTTCCCCATCTCCCCAAGGCTGGAAAGGCAGTAGCCACTCGTGGGCCTAATCCCACTACTGATGGATTCAGAACCTTTGATGTTCTCTATTATTGACCTGGGCTGGTTTGCCCTTTCTTTGGCAGTCTAGTAACACCGCTGCACCCCAGCTCTGAGGGGCTTGCACCCCAGCCTTAGTGCTGATGGCCAATACTCTTTAACCTTCCCAAAACTCAGAACTACCAAGCTCACAGAAGCCATCTGCCTCAGCCTCCCCAGCAGCAGGGATTGCATGGGTGGCCCTTGCTATCTTTTATAGTCTATCTGTTTGGTACTAACCTTTGTATTTAGAATAATTTTATGTATTTGTTAATTTATTACTCTTATTTAATGTTAAATTTGTGAACATTTGTCCATCCAAGGGCCAGTTTTCCTACTTTCAAAATAGCTCACAATCAGAGTGAAGGCCAGCCAAGGTGATCAGTAACTCAAGAATGCCTTGCAATTAAGGCTTAGAAGAGTTGCAATCTGTATCAAGGAAGGGATTATCTACACTGAGGAAACCATACTCAACAAGTATTAACAGGGATATTTAACATTTGTAGAGTGCCCAAATATTTTGTGTATTTTTCATATCTGTGTGTGACTTTCATTGAGAATGTATCTTTTTATGCAAAATGTGAATTGGAGTGTTATTTATGCCAGATTTTGTTTGTATTGAAAATTTTTTAAATGCATCAGTTTTATGATAATTAGTAAGAACATAATGTTCTGGACTTTGCCACCAAAAAAAATGGCAAATGGAGTAATACATCTGTGAAAGATGGAAAGATTTAAATATTAGTAACTAGATACAAAGACAACATATTTAATCAGACCCTGGAGAAGGGGATCTATTTTCTGTACTCAGACCTATTTCCTAATATCAGACTTTATTTCTCATACCTGCTTTTTCAAAGAAGGCTGACACTGAAATTCAGTATGGCCTCACATGTCCAAGTACAACCTTTCAGTGCCCAGATGAATATTTATTTGTGAGTGATGCTGCCGTAAGAGAAATTAAGCTTCTAACTTCCTATAAAGTCCTAATTCCCACCCAGTAGTAAAGAACTTGACATGAGTAGGATATAAGATTGCAAAGGTCTTAGAAAAAAATGTCCTTACATTTCCTACAAATGATATTTTGAATCAAAGGGGAAGAGAGATGCTATGTTTCTTGATGTTCACTTGCTAACAACATCAAGACCAAGGCAATGATTACTAGACATTAAATTTACTGAGCCAAGCATGACCCATTCTGCTGAAACAATGAAATGAGAACTAGCTTCTCAGTTGGACCAAAGAGAAAGAAAATAGATATGTTTACATTATTCTTAAGCTCACTTTTGAAAAAATTCAAACATAAGCCAGAATTATTCTATATGGATAAATATATAGAAAGAAAATTATGCTGACCTGAAATGGAGAAAAGAAAAAATAAACTGAGAACCAGACATCTATGCTCTCATGAGAAACTGTTTGCTGAGATACCAAACTTTATTTTTCATGTGAAAATGGACAAATAGACCTGTGAGAAAATTTTGTTTTGTTTTTCAAGGAACAATTGAATGCCATCAATGTATCTGATATTTAGATATGGACCTTATCTGTCAATGTGCTACTTTTAAGTGCAGTGAGCATGCTTTTTAAAATAAAATAATTAAATTTATTTATTAATATTTATGCAATAAGCTTTAACTAATAAAAAAATTCCTTTGCAAAATCTTCTGCGCTGAGAGTTGATTTGTTAGGCTACAGTCAAACACCAATGGGTGTGTGTGTGTGTGTGTGTGTGTGTGTGTGTTCAGGAAACTTTCATGAAATACATTTGTTTGCAGCTTAAGAAGGTTACCTTTATTCTTTCTAACCTAACTTCATGAGCTGTCCCACGACCTCATGAGCTGTCCCTGTAACCTAATAGTAGTAAAAGGAATTCTTAGTAAGACTGTGGATTTGTTATGTTCTATTTCTGTGATTCAGATGTCCTTCCTTGTTTACTTTCCACTTTGGGAAACATTTTTTTTCTATCATAAAATAATGAAAACCCTGTCCTGATAGGATCACAGGCACTCTTTGTAATGAAGAATAATATCATCTTTTATAAAAAAATTAAATTTTAAAGTAACAAAAATTTATTCTTTCTCTCTACCAGCCCTCCATCATGAAAGAAAGAGAGAAACAAAGAAAGAAAGCTCTTACAACAAATACAGAGTTAAGCAAAAGAGATTTCTCTACTACTGTATCCCAAGATTTTTCTCATTCTGCCCCTGAATCCATTACTTCTCTGTCAAGTGATATGCTTCATCAGAGAAGCTCTGGAATCAGGGCTGGTCATCACATTACTCAAAGTTCTTGCAACTTCCTAAGTTGTTAGTTTTTGGCATTGTTGTTCTATAAATTATTCTCAACTGGCGCTCACCTGACTCTGCATCAGCCCATAAAAGTCTTTTCAGATTTCTCTGAAACCATCTTCTTTTTTAAACTTCCTATGGCACAATGATGTTCCCTTATATTCCCATACCATAATTTGTTTTGTTGATCCCTAATTGATGGGTACCCTCTTAGTTTCCAGTTCTTCACTACTACGAAAAGGGTTGCTATAAATATTTTTGTGCCCATGAGTATGTTTCCTCTTACTTTGATCTCTTTGGATAGAGGCCTAATAGTGGTATTGCTGAGACAAAGGATATGTACAATTTCATAACCTTATGCCCCAGGGACTGTCACTAGGCAAAGGTGAAATCCATTCCTCCTAGGTAAAGAGGAGTTTGAGGAGGGTAACAAAGGGAAAGAATAGTTCCCAAAGGCAAATTTTATCTCTTTCAATATTTTGTGAAGAACTGGAGCTACCCAACAGCCTATAAACCATTATAATCCTTACTGCTCTCTTCAGTACCTCACCCTGAGACCAATTCATAGGATCTTGGCTTTAGAGCTGAAAAGGACCTTAGAGGACATCTAGTATAACATTCTTATTTTACAGATGAGGAACTGAGGCCCAGAGAGGTTAAGTGACTTGCCCAGAATCTCACAGACAGTGTATGGAAGAGCTGGGATTCGAAGCCAAGTCCTCTGGTGCCAGACCCAATGCTCTTTCCCATGAACCACACTGCCTTTCTTCCTTCTGATAGAGGTTTTCAGCTTTCACATGACAAACCCATTCATTCTTTTCTCACCTTCCTGGCTGTAATAATTTCAGCACCTATTTTACTAAGCCATTCTGACTATAAAAAAGATCTGATCACCTCTTTCTATTCCATTTAAGCATGGTCCTTCTACCAGGGCAGCATTTGTGAGCAGAATGTATTTGGACATGTCTTTCTCTGGAGTGTTATATTTTAGGAGGGAAATTAATTCCCTCTCTCACCCTCATAAAGGCTAAAATAAAATAAACATTCAGTGTGAGAGCAGGGAAAACCCAGAATGCATACTGAATAACCTTATTATGCTCCCAGTCATTCTCTCTGGTTCTAATTTGCATTTACCTTCAGCAGTGGTTTGGTTTTTGGAGGAGTTTTGCCTCATCTGTATTCCTAGGTGCAGCTGCTTGCTAGCAACCTCTTCAGGATGGTTTATGTCTATTGTAATGGGCTGTGAAGCTACCAAGCAACCATTAATCTCTCTCATCCCCTTAGATAAGGAATGCTAACCATTTATCTCCTGTCTCTCTCTTTCAGTCAGCCTGGGCAAATCAGAAAGTTCCTGTGACTGGGTTTATAATCAGAGCCAAACTCACAAGGAAGCAAAGATGGCTCTGGCCTATACACTGTGATTTCAGGGACATAGAAAGGCCTTCCCAGAACTCTCCCAATAGAGATGGAGGATGATGTCAGGGCTGTCTCTAGAGGGGTAATGGTAATGCCAGAGGCAAAGCTTCCTTTGAGAGCCACCTGTCCCTATTTCCATAGGATTTATATAGAAGGAGGTAGGCGAAGTACTTTCTTTGCCTTGGGGCTAGTGAAGAAATTATGAATTGGTTCAATATATAAAGTCTTTTATGGTCTCTTGCAGGCCTACCTCCTTCTCCATTGGAGGGGTGGGGCAGTTGACCTACTCATTTCCCAATAGACAACATTAAGTAAGTTCCCTCAAACTCAAGAACCAAGGTGAATACCCTAGTCTGATTACTATGGCATAGTAGAAAGATACTTCTGCTCTGGATACTTCCCATCTCTGATAGTAACACTTGGTTGCCAAATTTATTATGGGAGAAATATCTCCTCTCCAAGTTCATGTAGGTGAGTAATTGCTGCCAAATAGATTTATTTACCACAATGCAGAAATTATGGAGGTAAAAACTTAGGTTTTATTATAATATTCAAGCATAGGTCCAGGCCTCAGAGAAAATCTGAACTCCATTAGGACTCTTACAAGTCTTCCTGTAGGCAAAATTGCATCAGAATGACAAAAGAAATAATTCTTTTTATATATTTCAATCTTGTCCATTCCTCTTGGGCCATGTGACAAATGAAAACCCAGAGAGATAGTTTCTGGGTAATTAATAATCAAGTTATTAATTGGGCTAGCCAGCAATCAAGAAATTGATGGTGAGTGGTTTTTGTCAGTAATCAAAGATGCCAAGGGAGACTCTGAAATGCCTTAAATCCCTTCTGAAAGGGAACTCCATGACAAGTGAAAATCAACCCTGACTAGTGGATGTTTAATGAGGATGTGGGCTAAAAGTCTTCAGCTCCTCCTGCTGAGAACATGGTTTAATCATGAGACTCAACAGCCTCAAGGCATCTGGGTAGGGGAAGCCATCTCCAGCTGGTCATCTCTAGCTAGTTTTCTCCTTCATGAGCAGCGTTGCCCTGAACTCTAATGGAGGGGATCAGGGACAAGGGGTTCTTTCCTCAGGCAAAGGCTGATCCAGACTGGATTCTGTAAACAGAAATCTCTCCCAGTTGATTGGGGTCCCACCCAACAAGCACAAGCCTTGAGAGCTAGGAGAACCTCATCAGCCAGCCATGCCTTTAAGAGGCTGACTGACCTTTTCAGGAGTTGACCTTTGACAGAAATAGGAAGAAAAGAATGGATCTCAAACTAGCAATTAGTTGTTAACATAATACTATCATGTTGATTTCTCTCAGCCATAAACATTAAAAAGAGGATACATCTACAATTCCATATTCCTTTAAATGTCATAAAAGTTGAACCAACTTAGTTAAACAGTCTTAATTTTATATGTCCCCTAAGGAGACAAACTTCATCAAATAAACTCTATGGGTAGACTAATAAAGTTTCAGATTAAACTACATTTAGAGGATTCTCAAATAGGTTGATTGGGAAGGATTTATATGTCCCCAGGGAGCTGAGGACAATTGAAATTCCTCTTCTGGCTTCTTATCTAATGAGTATTTAAGGCTCTAAGTAAAATTTCACATCCCATGGGACAGGTTTTAGTCAGATATAGTTAATATTAAGACAGATTTTTAGTTAACCAAAATTTGCAGGAGGATTGGCCCTGAGTCTCAAATAATAAAAGGAAATCAAAAATTCCCATGACAGATAAGTCATTTAACCTCCATGGGCCTCAGTTTCCTTATCTGTAAAATGGGGAGGGGGGGGTTAGACTAAATGGCCTCTGAGGTCTCTTCCACCCTAAATCTATGATCCTATAGCAATGATGGTGATGTTAATAACTAGCATTTCTATAGTGCTTTAAGGTTAGCAACACACTTAACAAATGTTATCTAATTTTTTTTCCACTGGGAGGTTAAGTGCTATTATTATCCCCATTTCACAGATAAGGAAACTGAGGCAGACAGAAGAGAAGTGACCTGCCCAGGGTCACAAAGGTGGAGACAACTCTCACTTAGGGAGAGAAGAAAGTCAGACTGCCCATAATTAAAAAGCACAATTGTCAGGCCTATATTAAAAACTCCAGAAGCTTATTTGAAGGGGGCAGAAAGAACAAGCATAGGTCACATTCACTTGGAATGAAGAAAGACCATTTTTGCATACTTGTGGACTGCCACAAACATCTTCAGAAACTCTCTTGAAACTCTGCCTTCCCTCTACGCCCTACCAGGAAGGCCACAAAGTTGACACCGTGAGTGAGTTCAGACCAGCCCTCCTTGTTGTTGTTGTTTGCTGTTGTTGTTGTTGAGTTGCTTTCAAGTTTTCATGACCCCATTTGGGGTTTTCTTGGAAAGATACTGAAGTGGTTTGTTGTTCTGTTGAGGTTTGGGGTTCTAGGGACCCAAAATACCAACACGACACCCGGGTGCTGCTGAATGAATTCAACTCAAGCCTTCTTTCAGCCAAAGAGAAAAACAAAGTTTACTAAAGATTCGCCATAATGACTCTTAAGGAGCCTGAGTGTTTGTGACACTTATGCCAGCAGGCCAGGTCAATTTGACCCAGACTGACTCTGAGCTGGATTGAATCTGAGCATCTTCATGGAGGCAAGATGGATCTTATATACAGAAAGCTTATGGGAGGGATCTAGGGTGGTCTAGTAGTCTAGGGTGATGGGAGGTGGGGTTTAGAGTGGATCTTGATGGGACTGAGGGGACTGGGGGACTGGGGTAAGGTCAGACTCCAAGGTAGAAAATAGCTGAAGGCTACCTGGAGATGATGGACAATGGAGAGCTAGGGTAACAGACTTGGGTATAGATATTTTGATAGGATCAAGGGTGGGAAATGGCTGGAAGGCAATCTGGAGGTAACCAAACAACGGAAGTAGCAGACAACCAGATTTGGGCATGAAAAGCCAGATGGAGTGGGAAAAATTCAGGGAGAGCTCAAAGGGGTTCCCACAGTCTGTGCCCCATCAATTCCCTTCTCCAGTTCACTTTCTAGATGAGGAAACTGAGGCAAACAGGGTTAAGTGACCTAGCCAGGGTCATGTAGATAATATGTGTCTGAGGCCAAATTTGAACTCAGGAAGATAAGACTTCCTGACTCCAGGCCCAGTATTCTATCCATTGTGCCATCTAGCCAATCCTAGAGCAGGCAGGGGGAGTAAGTAACTAGGAATTTACTGCCAGAGATGCCTAGCCTGAACTTCTCTGTCTTTAGAAAAGACTCCTCAGGTGGTACTGGCTCTAATGGTAATTAAGGTGGGGCTTTTTTTACTGTTTTCTCTTTTGGAGCACTGAGGTAACCAAGTGCCTTTGATGAGTCTGGCCTTTGTTTATTTCATTAAATCTGGTGTCTTTGATGACCTGCTTAAGAAACAAGAAAACCTAGTTCATATAGGTTTGAGTCCCAGATTGTGATGCCTATGATGACTGAAGAAGCATCACATGGTTTTGAGTCACATGGTTGTGATGCTCTTTGACTCTAAACAGGGTATATAAACTCAGAGGTTAGCATTTTGTTTGGGGCTCTCACCCATTGGAAGTGTCATGTGATTTGACCAGGTGAGACTCTGGGTAGCCGCTGGAGGCCCCCCGGCTTTTCAATCCAGATGTTGGTGCCTCTTTCTCTGATAACTATGTAACTCTTTGGTCAGACAACTAGAGGCCTTCTATTGATAACTGTGTGTGTTTGCTCTGTTTATATTGTCTCTGTTTGTAATTTCTGTTTGTATTTGCTCTGAAGTTCAGTGTGCTGGCTTTTCCCTCTGAACCAAGTGAATGATATATGTATGTTTGATTAAAGTAAGAGATTGTTAACCCCTTAAAGTTGCTTTCCTTAGAAAACCAGATCAAAGAACCTGTGCTAGCAGCCTTCCTGTGTGTTGGTGTTATTGGTCTTACACAGCCGCAGTAGCGGCAAGCAGCATTGCTGTTACACTGGCCCTGCCCTGGCTTCTGTTCTCCATCCTCTTAAGATCCATGAAGGTAAGGCCCTGAACAACTGTTATGCAAGAGATTTATGAAAAAAGAATCTTGGGCAGGGGAGAGGGGGAAGCTTGGAAAAGGAAGCACAAAAATTGACTGAAGAAAACAACTCCTTAAAAAAATAGAGTTGGCCAAATAGAACAAAAAATCCACTGAAGTAAACAACCCCCTGAAAAGTAGAATTGGCCAAATGGGAAAGTAGATACAAAGCTAACTGAAGAAAATAATAACTTAAAAATAAGAACTGGGAAAGTGGTAGTTAATGACATCAAGAATCAGCCAAGTATAATCAAAAGAATGAAAAAATAGAATAAAATGTAAAATACCTCACTGGAAAAACAATTGACATGGAAAAGAGATCCAGGAGAGATAATTTAAGAATTTATATATACATATGTGTGTGTGAGTATGTAACATATATATATATACACATATGTATATGTATATATAATTTATATATTACATATTTATATAATTTATAATTAAAGGATATTTGGACTATCTGAAAGCTGTGATGAAAAAAAAACCTGGACAGCATCTTTCAAGAAATTATCAAGAAAAACTGCTCTGATATCACGAAATCAGAGGCGAAAATAGTCATCGAAAGAATCTACTGATCACCTCCTGAAAGAGATCCCACAATGAAAATTCCGAGGAATATTGTAACCAAATTCCAGAACTATCAGGTCAAGGAGAAAATACTGCAAGCAGCCAGAAACAGTTTAAACATCAAGGAGCCACTGTCAAGATTACACAGGACTTAGCATCTTCTGCCATCAGAGGGCTTGTAATATGATATTCCAGAAGGCAAAGGAGCTTGGATTACAACCAAGAATCAACTACCCAGCAAACCTGAGCATAATTTTTCAGAGGAAAAGATGGTCATTCAATGAAATTGCAGAAATTGAGAAATTGCTTTCAAATTATCCTGATGAAAAGACCAGAGCTGAACAGAAAATTTGATCTTCAAATACAAGACTCAAAAGAAGCATAAAAAGGTAAACAGGAAAGAAAAAAAAATGGTGTTCAATAACATTAAACTGTTTACATCCCTACATGGGAAGATGATACTTGTAACTCTTAAGAACTGTATCTCTATAGCAGCTTCTACATTAAGGGATTGAAGAGCTTGGAATACGATATTCCGGAGGTCAATGGAGCCAGGATTAAAACCAAGAATCACCTACCCAGCAAAACTGAGTATCATGCTTCAAGGCAAAATATAGACTTTCAGTAAAATAGAGGACTTTCAAGCTTTCTCAGTGAAAAGACCACAGCTGAATAGAAAATTTGACTTTCAAACACAAGAATCAAGAGAAGCATGAAAAGGTAAACAAGAAAAAGCAATCACAAGGGACTTACTAAAGTTGAACTGTTTTGTTTACATTCCTACATGGAAAGATGATGTGTATGATTCATGAGACCTCAGTATTAGGGTAGCTGAAGGGAATATG
>CM053625.1:47624648-47643767 GCA_028646595.1 Phalanger gymnotis | reverse complement strand
TAGGTAGCTCTGTCCATCATGAGTCCTTTAGAGTTGTCTTTGCACTTTGTAGTGCAAAGTGTAGTGTAGAAGAGTGAAGTCTATCAGGGTTAGTCATCACAGGACCCACATATCTGTGGCTGTGTATAATGTTCTCCTGTTTCTGCTCTGCTCACTCAGCACTATATCGTGTAGGTTTGTCCAGGTTATTATGAAGTCTGTATCATTCCCATGTCTTATAGCACAATAGTATTCCATAACTTTCATATACCACAACTTGTTCAGCCATTCCCCAACTGATGGGCATCCTCTTGATTTCCAATTCTTTGCTACAAAGTAAGATTTTTTTAAAAGTCACTGCATAAATGTTAAAGGAATGTGTGTGATACGTTAAAAGATAATATTTTGTCTCTCAAAGTCTATTTTGTAGCACAATATAATTTTTGAAGCCTGAAATCCTTAATGCTTTGCTCTTAATCTGCAAAATATGCCCATGAACCCCTAGTTGAAGAGAAGATAGCAATAATAGTTACATATCATTGGTTTTGCTGAAACATCACAGGAGAGGTTGTTGGTTATTTACTGAAACGAAATTGAGTCTATGTTTGAAGTTGACATAGTGTAGATTCATTACTTTGTCCCAGCCCCTATCCTTATAGCTCTGAAAGACTTCTTATAAACAAATTTTTTTCATCCTTTTTTTTATTAAGCTCATCACACTAGTCTTGACATTCAGACAAAAGATAAGAAATAATGAGATTATATTGTATTTTGGCTCATTTTATCTGAATGAAATCTGTATTTAAGTAGTATAAGGTTTAGTTGAGAGGGCCGTTTGAATGTTAGAAGAGGAAATACAGAGCAGTAGAACTGCTGTATATAGTAGCCCCTTGGGGAATACAAAACTTAGAAGAAAGACTTGTATTTTCAATCTCTGAAATTGATATTTTAAGGTAAAGGAGGTGGCACAATGTTGTTGGATTCTGAAGATTTTTCCACTTGTTCTTTGATTGGCAGTTTAATAATCTGAGACTATTCATATAGAATGTTTCTGTTAGTGTTCAAAGGGCTTAGTAATTTTTTTTTTTTGAGAGGGGAAAGCAGGGCAATTGGGGTTAAATGAATTGCCCAAGGTCACATGCCTAGTAAGCGTGTCAAGTGTCTGAGGCTGGATTTGAACTCAGGTCTTGCTGATTCCAGGGCTGGTGCTCTACTCACTGCTCTACCTAGCTGCCCTGGGCTTAGTAATTTTTATAAACTTAATTATTAAATAGTAGATCATTAAAAGATTGCTACAGATTTCTTTATTTCAGTCTAAGGTGTTGAATGATCTTTGTTTCCTAATAGATAAGGCCTTTTATGAAAGCTCATCTAAATAGAGATAAAGATAAAGAACTTTTAAAGTTAACCCAATACCTCAAGGAAATAGCAAAATTAGATGACTTTTTGGAACTGAATCACAAACATTGGGAAAGGTAAGTACTAAATTTCCAGTTTTCCTCTTAAACACCAACATGTTTACAGAATTAACCTAGAAACTCAAATATGCTTGACACTTTAACTTCATTTTTGTTTGTAATGGATCATTCTTTAAGTGTTTTACAATTTAGAAACCAGAGAATTCTTTTTCCTTATCTCAGAAACTTTACTTTTTTCAGAAACTGTCTTCTAAACATTTTGATTTACTAGCAGTACGTGCTTTAAAAACCTTTTTTATAGAATTTAGAAAAATAGCCTGTCGTGAATTTTTTGTTTAGAAGAATGGGAATGAGCCCTTTTGTTGTCTCTTCTTTAATGCAAAGATTTCCTGAGGTAGGTATGACTTTGGGCAAACCACTTAGCACAACTTGATGGAAGAGCAATTTTGTCAGGCCTGGGAAGTTGCGGAGATAAAATAAAGCATTTATCAAAACTTAAAATTCCAGAGAAATTAAGGAAATTATTATGTCTCGCAAGTAATTGAATGCCTACTGGAATTAAATCTTTAAAGTTTAGTATTTTAGTAGATTATATATTTAATAATAGTTAATATTAATGTTAATTTTATTTTAGGAACATAACAATAAAACATTGTTCATTTAATAATATCATATTTTTATAATGCTTTACACTTTGTAAAACCCTTCCTATATATGTACATATAGTATAAACATACACATACGCATATAAAGTTTTGTTTGATTTTTACAAGTATGCTGAAGAATATGTAGAACAGCTATTAATATTGTGGTCATCTCCATTTTTTTACAAAGAAAACGGAGACTTAGAGAGATTAGCTGAGATTATGTAGTTAGTGGCAGAGCAAGAACTACAACCTAGTTTTTTCTGATTCTCAAGCTGGCCCTCTTTCTACCCACCATTTATAGTTAGAAAATGTGAAAAAGATTTGGAAGCATATATAGTAGTCTAATGTAATTTCACTGTGGCAATAGGGAGGAAAAAACCCTTGCTTCTTTCATCTGAGCATCTTTCCTCATTTTGTATTCATGATCTTTTGGTTCATTTGGTTCATTTTCTACAATGATTGTCATCCACAATAAGGTTTTTAAAAACACTTTGAAATGTATATATCACAGTAGATTGGGCTTGTTAACTTGGGGATTGTGAGCTCATGCTAAAAAAAATTTTGATAATTATATTTGAATATAATCGGTTTCTTTGGTAATCTTATATATTTTATTTTATGCACTAATAAGCTTTTTTTTTTTCTAAAAAGGAGTCCATCAAGTTACTCCTGTAGTAGATCTACATTTTTATTTCTACTTTAGCAGGCAAATCCTCATTAGTTTTAAGCATTACTTTAATGCCATGCTTTTTTTTTCTTTGAGGAAAGAAATGCTAGAACTTTTTTTTAGGGATTATATTTGGATTGTTTTAATAATCTCTGTGTGAGATAGCTTTTAAACCTTGATAATTTCATTTCTTGCAGGTATCTCTCAAAGAAGCAAGGGCAATAGTTCTAAGATGCATTGGGATTTAACCGAAGATGATTGAGATCTATGGACCTTTCCTTGCTTTTTGCTAGATATTATGATGATAGTGCTGGACACTGAAGCAAACACCAGACTGACTGACTGCTTATACTTGGTCTTCCAGTTTTTTATTTTATTTTATTTTGTATTTTTTTGAAGATCACAGCAATAAGCTAAAAAGAAAAAAAATCCAGTTTCTTTTTCTTATATACACTTCAATGTTACTATTTAGAAATAATACCTACTTCTGCACTGCTACCAAGGTATTATTATAAATGTTTTGTTTTGTTTTTCCCCCACAAAAATGGAGGAAAATATATTTACTGATTTTCCTAATGATGTCATTCAGTAACTTTGGAAACAACTTCAGGCTTTAGGTCTTTGTTTCACTAAATTTCCAAAGACCAAAACCTGTCTTGAAACTGGAAAGCAAGATTTTATTTTATATTTTTAAGACCAAAAAATTTGTGCCGGGAACCAATTTCGGTATCTTTTTATATTACCAAGGTTCTCCATCCTTCTGTCTTAGACAGTTTTCCTTCTCTGTTCCAATATTTAGATTTCTAAATACAAACTATCAGTTTGGTTTGTATTTGTGTGTCAGTGTTTCTTTGTGTAAGACTGGAAAGCACCAGCCCTAAGGCAAAATGCCATATTGGGAAGAGGTGGATTCCTGGAAAATAATTACTGACAAACAAAATTTGAAGGGAAAAAAGTCCAGCTGCATTTGATGGCTAAGTAGAAGCATTTCTGCCTAAAAAGCATTGTCATAAGCAGTTTAAAAGCACTAAATTTCAAATAGGACATGTCACAGATTCATCCCTAATAAAGCATGAACAAAAGCCCTTGTTCTGTTCTAGTTAAATCTTGTCCAGGTGCAAACACCATGTCTCAATTGAAATACCTAGCCATACAGTTTTCAAAAAGTCATTTACTTGCGATGCTTAAGCCTGCACTATAGAAGTGTGATGTGACTGCTGTTTTGCGTTATTGACAGTGTTACATTATACAGTTCTTGTATTTGAAAGTAGTCCGAGCCTTTCAAATAAACATGGTATATATTGTTCTTAAGGGACTATAGCAGTGGTGTAAATAATAAATACCTTTTCTTAAAACATTGGATATCTGTTTTACGTGGTCTTATGTGTTTTGCCCTTTTTGCCACATTACACAGAAACATTAAGGTCAGGTGATGACCTCTTGAAAAACAATTAGATTTTTATGATTTAAAAAGTGTATCAGTATCTTTTTGCATGTAAAATAATGCTGAACAGGCTCTAGTGGCTAAATGAAATACATCGAAGCTTTTCATTTTTATAAGAGGTTGAATATTTGAGGACTTTTTTTTTTAACCTGAGAAGCTACAGTGTGCCTTCACTTAGAGATTAAAATGTCATCAGAAGATAATTTAAGTTCTTAAGCTACTTTTAAATTAAAGATAAAGGTTTTTTTTCCTGAATTTTCCTTTTACATACTCACTTGCAGAAGACATTATCATCATTCCAATCTTCATTAGTGATTGAAATGACTTAATAACATCTTTAAAAACCAATTATTTTAAAGAATTAAATTGCAAACATCTGGGATTTTATAAGTTATTTGAAATGGAATAATTCAGGGTGATAACTTGAGAACATTTGATGAAAGAATCTAAATTTTGTTTTCTGCCATTAGGTGGTGCCAAAGCCCTGGTTAATTAGCCACTATGCCTAATTAAACAGCAGAGGGAGAACTAAAATAACAAATTTAAGCATATTCAGAGTTTACTTGGAAATGCAATTGAGGAAAATACATAGTATATTGATGTAAGAAAGTACAGTTTCAGAATTGGAATCTTATTTTTCCTCAGAGTTGACAGCCAAATAAAATAAACCATACTACATGCAAGTCCAGAAAACCAATCAGAATGTTAAGAGAAAATGGTGGTCTAGTTAATTGACTGTAATGACAAGGGAGTTACTACTTTAAATATTAAAGATATATGGCTTACCAATTTTCACCTTATTAAAATACAGTTAAGTATGTATCACTAAGATTACTGGATACAATTTAATCCTTGATTTAGATGAATTTCAGGATTTGAAGTGCTGAGACCTTAAGAACAGTAGTACTGATTGAGTACCTAAGAGTCAGAAAATTTTGCATCATAGATTTCCAGAGAAAACTAATACTGTAATGTGATTTTTAAATTTTAAGTTTAGAATCTCAGGATGCTAAATTGGAATTTTCATTCTTGAAACAATTATCATTAAGCAAAAACAGCTACTTTGAACAATATTTTGGTGGCAATATGTAGGAGAGGGTGAGACATGCAAAAAGTGAACAAGAAGAGGCCCTGCTCTTAGGTAGTTAACCATATAATTTAGATCTGGTGGGGTAGAAAAATCGACCTTTACGATGTCACCAATAGGAATATGGTCTTAATTTATTAGACATTAGAGCAAAGTTCCCTTTCTTCAACTTCATTTTGGGGAATTGGTGGAAAACATGTGAAATGGTGGAAAAGTATGAATTAAAGGTAATGAAGGAGAATTATTTGGATTTATCTACTAACAATTGCTATTTATTTATTTATATTTATTTATATTAATTTATAACAATTTATATATAAAATATAATATTTTATATATTTATATAATAATATTATTATAATGCGTAATATTATTATATATAAAATATAATAGAAAGGGATTATTTATATTACTGGGTATAATATATTTATTTATATTACTGAGTATAAACTCAGGTTTTCCTGACTCCAGGCTGGAAGTCATAGATATCTGCCTTCTGCCAGTTGGTAGATGAAGATCCTATGCCAAGAGTTCTTTATGTTCAGAGTGTTATTTGGTATTTCAAATGTAAAATTATAAAAAGTAGGACTAAAATGTAAGTGTAGAGTAAGACAGTCATTATAGACTTTTCTTATTTCAGGTAATCAACACAGCTCTCTCTAGAGGCACGTTATTACAATTTCCTCTAAAGTGTTTACATACTTCATCTCATTAATTCAGGTTAGCTTGAATATCAACCCAAGGGGCCCTCTAAAAAGGTATTAAACACTTACTAACACTGTATAGGGACTCAGGCTTTTGGGCTTGATTGGGGGGAGGATATGTATTCGTCTTAAAGTGCTGAGTGCTCAGAGCTAGTGGAGGAATCAAGGTTAGTTTCATAGTGAACTGGAGAATTTCTGGAAAATGAGTATGTAATTTGAGAATTTGGCCGCCAATTTTAGGTGTCTATTATCTTAGCAATATAGAAAAATTAATAGTTGGAAAAGCATTATGTAAAAAACTTTCACTATAAAAAGAAAATCTTGGATGCATCTAAGATGGTAGTGGTATCCCATTATTTGCATGAGCTGTTTAGAAATAATATTCAGAAGTATTTATATTTAAGTATGTAGAAAATATTACATTTAAATATCAAATACTCTATTCAATCAATTAAATATTAGTATTATTTTTAAATATTTATCTTTCCTAATAGAAAATATTTGTTAAAACAGCTTTCAGAAAAATGTTTTGTTTTTGTGGCCACAGCCTGCAAAATTATTTGAGTCCAAGATGATTTTCTATAAAAAGGAGAAATATAGAACTTAGAGACACAGATTTTAACATGTTTTTCGATTTGCTAAACAATTCTTCATTTCTACAAGGTAGTTATATAGATTGGCATAATTTTAATGAGAATCAGTTTATAAAGAAATAAGTTAGATAAATTGGGATGACTGCTAACAAAAATATTTACTATATGCTTTTCTATGAATTTTCATCAAAAATCCCTCTTATTGCATTTAAAGTAGTCTTTTTTGAGAACTTGCTTATTTCATAAAGTGAGGAACATGTGTACATTACAGAGTGAAAACAATCTGCTATAACCATTTTTACCCTTTAACATCTTGGGGAACTTCTGAGTGTGTTATGCAGCTTCTCTTTGCTCATCTCTAAGTAAGGGAAACAACAGTTATTTACTCCATAAGGTGTTATGAGGAACCAAACACATGGCAAGTATTTTATGCATGTAACTCTCGAAATTATGAATAATGAGAATTGCACTGTCAGAAAGGGAATTTTGTCATGAAAATTACATATCTTTTGCAAATGCTAATATAGTTTTTTCAAGATCTAAACGCTGGACCATATACTGCAGAGTTTAGAAACCACTCCAGGAAATTAGTCACCAACATACAAGAAAGAGTACACTTACTTCTTCTAGGCCTGTCAAGGACCATTTAATAAAATGATTTCTGTAGGGCCACCAGGCCTACAAAGTAAGCGCTTAAAAAATGCTTGATGGCTGACTGACATTGAAAGATCTTGCCTGTCCCAACATTTTTAGTTTTTAATTAAATTTTATTTTTTTCCATTATCAAGTATATATATGTATGTATATATAATATATGCATGTATATATGTATATATTGTGTGTAATATATACATATGTATGTTTTTTTTTCTTTCTCTTATTTCTGTTCCTCACTGGAAGAAGGCAAACAAAAACACTCTTTTTAACAAACATACATGGTCAAGCAAAACAAATTTCCATATTGACCATGTCCAAAAAATGTGCATCCTATTCTGCACATGTAATATATCACTTGTCAGGAGTGGGTAGCTTTCTTCATCACTGATCCTCTGGAATCATAGTTGATCATATGATGATCAGAATTCATAAGTCTTTCAAAATTTCATATTGATAGTGTTATTATAGAGTAATTTGTTCTTCAGATGCTGCTCATTTCACTCTGCAAGTCTGCAGTTTTTTCTGAAATCTACCACTTCTTATAGCATAACAGTATCTATAACATTCATAGATGCCTAATTTGTTCCGCTGTCCCCCAACCGATGGGCACACCCTTAGTATCCAGGTTTTGGCCACTACACAAAGAGCTGCTATAAATACTTTTGTCTTATAGGACCTTTTTTTCCCATCTCTTTGGAGCATTACAGATCTAGCAGTAGTATTGTTTAGTCAAAAGGTATGCAACCCAGTTTAATAACTTTTTGGAAACAATATCAAATTGCTTTGCAGAATGTGTATACCAATTTATAGCTCTACCAACACCATCAATGTGCCTGTTTGCCTGTGGCCCTTCCAACATCTGTCATTTTCCATTTTTGTTGTTTTTGTCAATCTGCTATATGTGAAGTAGAACTTCAGAGTTGCTTTAGTTTGCAATTCTTTTATTATTAATGACTTTGAACATGTTTCTTTGTAATTTTTTTTTGGGGGGGTGAGGCAGTTGGGGTTAAATGACTTGCCCAGGAACACATAGCTAGTAAGTGTCAAATGTCTGAGGTCAGATTTGAACTCAGGTCCTTCTGACTCCAGGGCCAGTGCTCTATTCACTGTGCCACCTAGCTGCCTCAGAACATTTTGTGTCATATATTACAAATAAATTAGATTTCTTCCTTTGAGAAATCCCTTCTTATATCTTTTGACTATTTGTCATTTGGGGAATTGCTCTTTTTTATGAGTAAATATTTTTAACATATTAATACATTTAAAACAATACACATATGGTATTTACACAGCCTCATTTTCAAAAAAATTACTCATATACTTATATTCCCTGAAAAAATATCACTAACTTTGTAATTTTATAATTGCATCTTTAAAATAATCAATGTATGGTATTTAAAATTCTTAAGTAAACTTTGTGGAATTAGTGCCTTTAGAATCTGCAAGTATTAAAAAAATATCATTTAAATACTATTTTTAGAACCTACTGTTCTAAATAAAATTTAATTCTATCCACTATAATTTATAATAAAGGGAAATTAGTTTCTACATGCTTATTTTTAATAGGCATTGGAATGTACTGTGTAAATTGTAATTTGGATTTAAACTTAGGTTATTAAAATTTCATATCAATTACTAAGACAAACAGTGCCAATATTTTTTTTTCCTAAAAAAGCTCTTATTTAGATTAAATGTGCTACAAGTACCCCAAATTTAGAAAATTGTATTTTGATTTTGGAGAGATAGAAGGGAATTCCATTTTAATTTTTGGACATCTGTTCTCTGGGTGTTAATTTAGTCTGTACATCTTCTCAATAACAGTTCCTAAGTGCACCAAGTATGTAATACCATCAAGGTATTCTAGAAATTTAGATAGACCTGGATTTAGCTCCAGCTTCATTATCAGGGCAAGTCACTTAATCTCTCTTGGTTTGGGATCAGGTATTTTCTAAAATCTCTTTTCTAGACTTTGAAAGGGAAGTCACATCCTCTGATTTAAATCTATATTTTTCTAAATTGATTTGTAAAAGAATTTCAAAAGGTACTTAGTGCTGCACTTTAAGATGAGGCATAAAATCTAAATTAAAAAATGTAAAGGTGTACACTATTACAATATTGAAGCATCAGATGGCAGCATGGTATTTTGGAAAGAGAAATCAGTCCAAGAACTTGGGATCATCACTAGATCACCACTAGCTCTTTATGTGACATTGAGCATTTTATTTTCCTTCTTTAGGTCTTAGTTTCTAATGAAGAGATTTAATTAGATTATCACTAATGTCTCTTCCAATTCTAAACTCTGTAAAGTCTTCCAAACCTATACTAAAATACATTTTTGTATAAATACATCTTTAGAATGCTTTTAAATATAGTTGAAATGTATATTTTAATTAATATTCTTTTTGGGATTTTTTTTCAACTAATGGAAATGTAACAAATCTTTTTATCATGTAGACCAATTTATCAAGAACTTATTTTATAGCGAGGAATGGCTCTTAATCTTACATATTGTAATCAGATTTTAAGATATCTTGAAATTGAGACCAAGACATTTACCAGAGAAACTTGCTTCAAAGATTTTTCCCCCAGTTACCTGTTTCTCTTCTAACCGTAGTGGCATTAGATTATTTTGTGCAAAAATATTTTTTGTGTAATCAAATTGTTTGTTTTATCTTCTTTAATCCTCTCTATTCCTTGTTTGATCACAAACTCTTCTCACATCCTTAGATCAGACAGATAATTTCTTGTTCCTGTAATTTGTTTATTTTGTGACCTTTTATGTCTAGGTCATATATCTACTTAGAGCTTATCTGGGTGTCAAGTGTTGGGCTAACCCTAATTTCTGACAAACTGCTGTCCAGTTTTCCCAGGAATTTTTGTCATTGAGATAGTCATTAACCCAGTAGCTGAGATCTTTTGGTTTGTTAAAAACTCAGCTATTAGGTCCATTTTCTTCTGTGTATTGTGTATGTAATCTGTTCCACTGATCATCTCTCTTTAAAAAGTATCAGTTCTAATAACTAATGTTTTGCCGCCTGGGTCCTTCCTTTGCACCTGTTTTCCCCCTCTCATTTCCCTTGAGATTCCTGACTTTTTGCTTTTCCAGATAAATGATTCCCCCCCCCCCCCCAGTTCTCTAAAGTAATCCTTTGGTAGTTTTATTGGAATGGCACCAAATAAATAATTTAACTTAGATAATGTCATTTTTATTATGTTGTTTCAACCTACCTATGAGCAATTAGTATTTCTTCAATTATTTAGAGCTGCCTTTTTTGTGTAAAGAGGATTTTGTAGTAATATTATTCATGTTCTTCTTGGCAGATAAACTCCCAAGTGTTATATACATTCTGTAGTTATGTTAAATGTAATTTCTCTATCATTTACTGCTGGGTTTTATTGTTGATAGAAATGCTGATTGATAATTTGTAAGTTTATTTTGTATCCTGAAACTTTGCTGAAGTTATTGTTTTAATTAATTTTTAGTTGACTCTCTAAAGTTCTTTAACATTTACAGAAAGCAATATATATATATATATATATATATATATTTCTCTCTTTGCATTTGTTTATACCTTCAATTTCTTTTTCTTGTCTCATTCCTATAGCTGGAACTTTTAGCATTGTATTACATAGTAATAGTGATAATGGTCATACATGCCTTGATCATATTGGAAAAGCCACTAATTTGTCTCTCTTACATGTAATGCTGGCTTTTCGGTTTAAGTAGATACTATTTATCTTATGAAGGAAAGATCCATTTAAGCCTATGCTTTCTAATGTTTTAAAATTTTTTTTATTGATATCTAATTTTTCTTACATTGTTATTACTTGTCCTAAGTATTTCTCCTTCTCCTCCCTCTCAGAGAGCCATGTTCTATAACAAATAGTATTTTTTTAGAGTGAAAAAAAAATGAGCACAGCTGACTGATACATTGAAAAAGTCTGAAAATGCATGCAATGTGTATATCTGTGGGTTCCTACCTCCAGGAAGGGGTGGATTGAGGGTGTCCTCTTATATTCTTCATTCAAGTCCTGCTTGATCTTGGAAATTTTGTTACATTTACTTTTGATTTTCTGACACATAATTCTTTCCATTTGCATTGTAGTTAGTGTGTGTACCATTTTCTTGACTTTTCTTCACTCTGCATCAGTTCACATAGATCTTTCCATGTTTCTCTGTATTTATCACATATATAGTTTCTTACTTAATGGTAATATTCCATTCTATTCCCATGCCACAATTTATTTAGACATTCCCAATTGATGGATATCTACTTTGTTACCAATTTATAACTATCGCAAAAAGTTCTGCTATAAATGTTTTGGAGTATGTGGGAACTTTCTTCTTGTCAGTGGCTTCCTTGCAATATAAGCCCTGTAATGGACTTTCTGGTTCAAAGGGTATAGACATTTTAGTCTCTTTATTTACATAATTCCAATTGTTTTCCATAATGGTTGCACCATTTCATAACTCCGCCAACAATGTATTAGTGTGCCTATCATTTTATAGTTGCTCCAACATTGACTGTTGCCATTTTTTGTCATTTTTGCCAATTTACAGAGTGTGGGGGGGCGACACCTCGGGATTGTTTTGATTCACATTTTTCTCTTATTGTTAGTGATTTAGAACATTCTTTCATGTGGTTTTGAATATTTTGTGATTTTTTTGAGAATTGTTTATGTTCTTTGACCATTTATCAGTGGAGAATGTCTATTAGTCATATCTGTCTATTTATAGTTAGATATATCCGTATCTCTCTCTATATATTTGTACACACACATATCTATCTATATCTACACACACATGCACACACACACACACACACACACACATACACCTTGGATACCAAACCCTTATCAGAGAAGTTTGATAAAAAGATTTTTTCCCCCCATTCAACCACTTTCCTTCTTATCCTAGGTGCATTAAGTTGATCTGTACAGAAGCTTTTCAGTTTCAAGGAATCAAAATTATCTATTTTATTTTTTGTAACTTCTTCTATTTCTTGTTTGCTTAAGAATACATCTTCTACTCATAATTGTGAGAGGAATATGATATGCTTCTTTTCTAGTTTTCAAATGGTAGAATCTTTACAATCTTTAATATTAAGGACATATAGCCATTTAGGATATATTATGGAATATGGTGTAAGGCATTAGTGTAAGCCTAATTACTTCTAGAGTGCTTTCCAGTGTTCTAGCAGTTTTTTTTTTAAAATCAGGTAAGGAGTTTTTTCATAGGTAATTTATATTTCCATTTTATCAAAAGGTTCTATTGTTTCTAACTCTGCCTTGTCTAGTCTATTCCATGGGTCTATCTTATTTTTTAACCAATACAAGATGGTTTTGATGACTCCTGCTTTATAATATGGTTTAATGTCTGGAAGCCTTCTAGTGTTTTTAACAAGAATGTATATTATATCTTGTCAGAAACTTTTCCTGCAGCTAATGATATAATCAAGATTTTTTTTTGTTATTAATATAGTATATAATGTTGACTGTTTTCCCAAAATGAACAAACTCTATAGTCTTGTTATAATTCCAGCCTGATTATAGTATCTAATTTCTGTAATATGTTACAATAATCTCCTATAGTAAAAATTTTATTTACCCGTTCCTGGAGGTAGGAAGCCCACAGGTATATACATTGCATGTATATACATTGCATGTGCTTATTTTTTTTTTCACTCTAAAAATACTATTTGTTATAGGGAATGGCTCTCTGGAAGGGGAAGAAGGA
Source organism: Phalanger gymnotis (assembly GCA_028646595.1). NCBI lineage: Eukaryota > Metazoa > Chordata > Mammalia > Diprotodontia > Phalangeridae > Phalanger > Phalanger gymnotis. The sequence continues at coordinate 47,630,834 of CM053625.1, read as the reverse complement.
GAAATACTTAGCACAACTTTAACAATGTAAAAAAATAGATATTGGAAATTGTTTTTAAAAAACATTAGAAAGCATAGGCATAAATGGAGCTTTCCTTCATAAGATAAATAGTATTTTTTTTTAAACTGAAAAGCCAGTATTATATGGAATGGAGATAAATTAGAGGCTTTTCCAATATGATCAGGGCTAAAGCATGTATGACCATTATTACCTTTAATTACTGTGTAGTACAGTGCTAAAAGTTCCAATTTTATTTAAATTTTTTGCCTTTATATTCGTTAGGGATATTGGTCTATAGTTTTCTTTCTCCATTTTGACTCTCCCTAGTTTAGGTATTAAGAGGCTATAAAATAGTTTAGGTAAGAGATAATGAGCCTATGGCCATGGGAGTGGTAAAAAGGTTATAGATGCAGATATATCATGCAGGAAAAATAAAAAAAGATGACAAATATACTAGTTACAAATAAAATACACATTAGATAGGTGTACACACTCACACACACATATTGAAAATGGAAATTTGAGGATGACTCTAAGGTTGTATATTGGTGGTGGGGAGGATGCCCTCAAATAGAAGAAGGTAACATGGCATAGTAGAAAGAACTCTGGATATAGAGGCAGGAGGCATGAAAACTGACTCCAGCATTCCCTGGCTGTATAAAATTGGTTGTCACTTCAGTTCATTTAGATAATTTCCTCACCTGCAAAATAGGAATAGTATTACTACCTATTTCATGATGATATTATGTAAGCCTTGAAGTGCTGTATGTGAGTCAGTACCATAAACCCTTTTTCAATGTGTAAGAATTTATACTTGTTTCAAATGACTTGTTTTCCTCAGAACCAAGGGAGAGCCTGTCTGCTAACAGGCAGGTTTTCATTTGCCCTCTATAAGACTTACATTCTTTGATCTAAAAGCACACTATTATATACTATAAAAGGCATTCTGTCAATATATGAGGACAAAGCGACCATGTTAAAGCAATTTCAAAGTGCTAATTTTCCATTATACAAGGGACAAAGGAGACCAGCCAAGATGGCAGAGTGGGAGGAAGCAGTATAGCCCAGCTCCCTTCATAGTTACTCCAAAAAAGTTCTTAGAAGAGTGCCAGACTGACTAGTGATTGAAATATATAAGAAAAACTGTAATCAGCCAACTTTCCAGCAGAAAATAACAAAAATTAACCCATAAAAAAGTGACCAGGACAAGAACTATAGAACAGGAGTGGTCCAGGATCCCCAGATCTAGGACACAGAACCAGGCTGCATCACTGTCCCTCTGATGTAGACAAGGGCTTGCAGACTCCACCCCTGGCTATCCTTGTGACCCTAGAACAGTATCTCAATCCTCAAAAGTTAGAATAGCAGTAAGCAAACAGACAACACTGTAACTCAACCTACAGAGCTTTGCAGCTTCCTGAGAGGGACTGAGGTCTGTAGCTGCCTATGGGATTTCACCTAGGTGCAAATATTCAGCTATGTTGCCTAGAGGCAAACCAGAATTGGGAGCCTGGAAAGTCCAGGAGGGCAGCAATCATACCAGGACCTTGATCAGATCTCAGGCAGTCCACCAAAAGTTTGCAATTCCTGGCCTGAGCCTTCCCTATGATCCTTGAAGAATACAGCATATTAGTACCTGGAGAATATTGCATCAAAACCCCAAATGAAATATGCTAGGACCATACAAGGCAATGATAATCCTAGCAAAAGTGGAAAGAGCCTGGCCTTAACACAAAGTCTCAATCTGAGAAGAAAGAATAAAAAAATATAAAGAGCTGTTGTGATGCCAAGATGTTTAAGACACAAACCTAGGGAAAGAATGACTCAAAAACACCTACAAGCAAAGCCTTAAAGAAAAACACAGGGTATCCCCAAGATCAATTAGAATTCCTAGAAGAAATTAAGCATGAAGCTTTTAAAAAAATAAAAATATAAATGAAATGAGGGCACTAAAGAAAAGAAGTAGAAAAAAAATGAGAGAAGGAAGACCAGGCAAGATGACAGAGTAAAAGCAAGCAGTATAGCTCAGCTCTATACCATAGGCACTCCACAAAGATCCAGAAAATGCACTAGACCAAGACTTGATTGGCAAGTCCAAGAAAAAAAAATCACAGGTAGTAATTTTTCCAGTCTAGGTTAGCATAGAGAAATAGTGAAATATACCAACACTGAGGAATGAGTCTAGCCAGGATCATGCTTGATCTTGTGCAAGGAAGAGGAACAAGTGTTAATTGGCAGCTATGTTTCTCATACCCCAAAGCTAAGTCAGATATAATGTGCCCTGAGGTTCAACTAGAGTTCCTAGAAGAAACAATGTAATTTTTTTTGAAATTTCAAATTATTTTTACAAATGAAATGAGAACATTGGAAGAAATAATTGAAAAAGTAAAGATTGTGAAGAGGGATTTAAAAGGGCTGAAAGAAAGCATTAGAACATATGATTGGGCTACGGGCCAGGGAAAGAGCATCTTCTCTTTCTCTTATTCATCTTAATAAGGGAGAGGAAAAAATGAGTCAATCAATCAATAAACATTTATTCAGCTCCTACTATGTGCTAGGTATAGTACTAAAACACTGGTGATACAAAAAGAGGCAAAAGACAGTTCTTGCCCTTAAGGAACTTACAATCTAATGAGAGAGACAACATGCAAACATATATACAAAGCAAGCTACATACAGATAAATAGAAAGGAATAAATAGAGGCAAAGCACTAGAATTAAGAGGGAATGGGGAAGGCTTCCAGTAAAAGAAGGGATTTTAATTGAGATGTTGAGACTTAAAGGAAGCCAGGGAGATCAGTAGGTGGAGTGGAGGAGGTGGAACATTCCAGGCATAGGGGACAGACAGAGAAAATTCCCAGAGCCAAGAGATGGAGAGTCTTGTTCATGAAACAGCCAGGAGGCCAGTGTCAGTGAATTGAAGAGTACATGTCAGGGAGTAAGGTGTAAGAAGACTGGAAAGGTAGGAGGGGCTTGGGTATGAAGGGCTTTGAATGTCAACCAGAGCATTTTGTATTTGATTCTAGAGGCCATAGGGAGTCAGTGGAGTTTATTGAATAAGGAAATGACTTGATTAAGCTTCCATTTAAGGAAAATCATTTTGGTGGTTGAATAGAGGATGGATTGGATTGGGAAGAGACTGAAGTAGGCAGATCTACCAACAGCTGCTGCAAAAGTCCAGATGTGAGGTGATGAGGGCCTGTACTAGAGGTGGCAGTGTCAGAGGACAGAAGGAAGTATAATTGAGAGATGTTGCAAAGATGAAATCAACAGACCTTATCAACATATTGGATATGGGTGATGAGAAATAGTTTAGAGTCAAGGATAACACCTATGATCCAAGCCTGAATGACTAGGATGATAGTGGTTTTTTCTATAGTATTAGAAAATGCAGATGTGGGGCAGGGTGGGTTTAGGGTGAAAAGATACTAAGTTTGATTTTGTACATGTTAATCTTAAGATGTCTATTGGACAGCCAGTTCGAGATGTCTAAAAGGCAGTTGGAGATTCAAGATTGCAGGTTAGCAGAGAATGTGGGGCAGGATAGGTAGATTTTAAGAATCATCGGAGATGGTAGATAGGAGCTGATTTGATCACCAAGTGAAGTAGTATAGAGGGAGAAGAGAAGAGGATCCGGGACAGAATCTTGAGGGACACCTATGGCTAGAGGGCATAATCTTAAAGAAGATCCAGCAAAGGTGACAGAAATAGCAGTCAGGTAGATAGGAAGAAAACCAGGAGAAAATGGTGTCCTGAAAACGAAGAAAGAATAGAATATCAAGAAAGAGAGAGTGATCAACAGTGTCAAAGGCTGTAGTGACATCAAGGAGAGTGAGGATAGAGAAAAGGCCACTGGATTTGGCAACTAGAGCACTCGTGCTGAATATGCTCCTCACTCACAATCCTCTTACTTTTTATAAAGGGAGTAGGGTGAAGAGAGGGAAAAGTATAAGAGAATAGGATTGAAGGAAATAGAAAACAAACAATCATAACTGTGAATGTAAATGGGACGAGCTTGCCCACAAAATGGAAAAGGATAGCAGAATTGATTAGAAAGCAGGAATCATCAAGTGTGTCTAAAATAAACACTTGAGCACAAAGATTCACAGAGTTTAAAAAAGTGGGCTGGAGCAAAATCATTTATGCTTTAGAGGAAGTAAAAAAAAAGGCTGGCTTAGCAAATATGAAGTCAGACAAGGCAACAGTAAAAATAGACTTTATTAAAAGAAACAGAGAAACTACATTTTGAAAGATACTGTAGACAACATCAACATTAAACATATAAGCACAAAACGATAAAACATCTAAGTGCTTAAAGGTTCTTAGAAACGATTTATAGTTTCACTAAAGAGAATGACAACAATAAGACAACATAACAAAATTTTTGGGATGTAGCCAAAGAAGTCTTTAGAGGTTAATTTATATCTCTAAGCTCTTTCATCACTAAAAAGGAGTAAGAACAGATTAACAAATTGGACATATGATTTAAAAAAAATCTTGATAACTAACCAAATTAAAAAATCATTAAATACCAAAATAAATATCCTAAAAATCAAAAAAGAAATTATCAAAACTGAAAGCAAAAAAACTTAAATTAATAAATTAAAAAATGAAACTAGGAGCTATTCTTAAAAATTGATAAACAATTGTTAATTTGATGTTTGAAAAAGAAAGAAGAAAACCAAATTACCAGTATCAAAAATGAAAAGATGAATTCACCACCAATGAAGAGGAAATTAAAACAATAATTAAGACTATTTTGCCTAACTGTAGGCTCATAAATTTGACAATTTTAGTGAAATGGATTAATATTTACAAAACTATAAATTGCCCTTAGATTAACAGAAGAAGAAGTAAAATACTTAAATAACCCCATCTCAGAAAAAGGAATTGAACAAGCCATCAACGAACTCCCTAGGAAAAATCTCCAGGGCCAGATGGATTTACAAGCAAATTCTATCAAATGTTTAAAGAACAATAAATTCCAATACTATATAGAATATTTGGGAAAATAGGAGAAGAAAGAGTTCTGCCAAATTCTTTCTATGATATAAGTATAGTACTGATACCTAGACTGGGAAGAGTCAAAATAGAAAAAAAAATTATAGACCAATTTTCCTAATGAATATAGATGCAAAAACTTTAAATAAAACATTAACAAAAAGATTACAACAACTTATCACCAGTTTATCTTTCTAAACCAAATTCTCATTATTTTCCCCTTAACAATCTGTATTCCAACCACACTGGTCTACTTGCTGTTTCTTGCATACAACATTCCATCAACCACCCCCATGCCTTTGCACATACATTATGCCTAGAATGCCCCTCCTTTATAGTCTCTACCTCTTGGAATCCCTGGCTGTCATCAAGGCTCAGCTCAGGTGCCATTTCATACATGAGGCCTTTCCTTTGTAATTTTTTTTCTTCAATTTATTTATTTATTTTTAGTTTACAACATTCGGTTCCACAAACTTTTGAGTTTTAAATTTTCTTCTCCTCCCCCTGTTCCCCCCTTCCCAAGATGGCATGCCATCTGATATAGGCTCTGTATATGCATTCATATTAAACATTTTCCTTTTTTTAATTTTTTTATTTAATATACTTAGTTTTCAGCATTGGTTTTCACAAGAGTTTGAATTACAAATTTCTCCCCATTTCTACCCTCCCCCCCACACCAAGATGGCATATATTCTGGTTGTCCTGTTCCCCAGTCAGCCCTCCCTTCTGTCACCCCACTCTCCTCCCATCCCCTTTACACTTCCTTTCTTGTAGGGCAAGATAAATTTCTATGCCCCATTGCCTGTGTATCTTATTTTCTAGTTGCATGCAAATTTTTTTTTGTTTTTTGTTTTTGAACATCTGTTTTTAAAACTTTGAGTTCCAAATTCTATCCCCTCTTCCCTTCCCACCCACCCTCCCTAAGAAGTCAAGCAATTCAACATGGGCCACATGTGTATCATTATGTATAACCCTTCCACAAAACTCATGTTGTGAAAGACTAACTATATTTTGCTTCTTCCTAACCTATCCCCCTTTATTGAATTTTCTCCCTTGACCCTGTCCTTTTTCGAAAGTGTTTGTTTTTGATTACCTCCACCCCTATCTACCCTCCCTTCTATCATCCACTCCCCCTTTTTTATCTTCTTCCTCCTTCTTTCCTGTGGGGTAAGATACCCAATTGAG
>CM053625.1:47607669-47624148 GCA_028646595.1 Phalanger gymnotis | reverse complement strand
AGACTTCATAATAACCTGGACAAACCTACACGATATAGTGCTGAGTGAGCAGAGCAGAAACAGGAGAACATTATACACAGCCACAGATATGTGGGTCCTGTGATGACTAACCCTGATAGACTTCACTCTTCTACACTACACTTTGCACTACAAAGTGCAAAGACAACTCTAAAGGACTCATGATGGACAGAGCTACCTAAATCCACAGAAAGAACTATAGAGTCTGAATGCAGATTGTGGCACACTTCATTCTTGCCTTTTTTTTTCCCTTTTTTTTCTCTTTTGTTTTTGTCTTTGTTTTTTTTTTTGGTTTTGTTTCTTTCTCATGATTCATTCCATTGGTCATAATTCTTCTTTACAACTTGACTACTGTGTAAATAAGTTCAATGTGAAGTTATATGTAGAAGATATATCGGATTCCATACCGTCTTGGGGAAGGAGGGGCGAGAAGAAAACCTGGAACTGAAAGTTATGTGGAACCGAGTGTTGTAAACTAAAAATAAAAAATCTTAATTATAAAAAAAAATCTTACTTTGTAGTATCTTTGTTGATCTGCCCTTATTTTGACCAAATTAAGGAAACAAAGTCACCTCTAAATTATACGGATTACCATTCAGAAATAAGGATGGCAATGACCTCAAATCGTCTTTATTCAATCACTTCTCTCATTCTGTGGCCAGTAGCAACAATCACAAACAAGAATTGTGTACTATCTACCAATAAATCAAGAGGAAGGGTTAGGTGAACTAAGTGGCTGCCCAACGCAACTCTACCACACTACAACAAACATTTATTAAGTGCCTACTATGTATAAGGTAGAGGCTGCTAAATAGCTCTTTAGATATAGCACTAGGCCAGGAATCAGGAAGACCTGAGTTCAAATACAGCTTCACACTTACTAGCTGTGTAACCCTGGGCAAGTTCCTTAACTTCTGTTTGCCAAATCCACTGAAGAAGGAAATGGCAAATCACTCCAAGTATCTTTGCAAAGAAAATTCCACGGACAATACTGGCATGCTATGGTCCATAGGGTCACAAAGTTAGACACAACTGAAAAACTCAACAACAACGTATGTAAGGGACTATGGAAGACACTGAGGAGTCAGAGAGAAAACACGAAAATTGTGCCCTAAAAGAGTTCATAGTCTACTAAAACGGATATGACATGTATACAAAAAACTTCAATACAATGTAGAGTGTGATGGGTACAATGAAAAGACCTAGCAAAGTATCCTAAGACAACCTGAGGGAACAAACGCTCCTAGCTGAAATAACAGGGAAGGTTTCAAGGTAGCACTGAACTGCATCTCAGAGGAAGAGCAGAGTTAGAATGGGTAGAGTAAAGAAGTACATTCCAGGCATGGAGAATGGCCTCGAGGAAGACACAGAGATAGCAAGTGGCAGAACCAGATTAGAGAACAGCTAGTAGCTCAACCTGGGCGTAACATATGAGTGCAAAAAAGAGTAATGAGACCTAGAAAGAATAGAAAATGGTCAACAGGGAGTTGATACCCAAGATAAAGAGAGAGATAATAAGAGCGCCTACCTACCTTCAGTGTGCTGAGGTCACTTAACCCAAACTACATTCCTGAGCCACATCTCCAAAATCATGAAGAATGTGACAAGTACCATAGAATTAAAGGTCAAAAAGGAGATAGGAATCTGATATGCAAACTACAGGCCGTGGAGCCTGATTCCTAGCAAAATTCTAGAATGTAACATTAAAGAGACACTTAGTGAACGTTTAGAAAATGATGTAGTGTATGCAAAAGAAAATGTTTCATATGCAATCCTCTTTTTTATTCTTTGTTTGCTTGAGTATCTGAATTTGTGGATAACTGTTAAGGTCACAATAAAAAAAAATCAAAAAAAGGAAGCAGTACTTGTACGTTAAAGCACAATGATTTTATCCAGAGCAGGTCATACATACTAAATTAATCTTATTTCCTTCTTTGACCATGTTTCTAAACTGCTAGATCAGAGGGATACTGTAGATAAAGCTTACCTATGTTTTAGCAAAGCATTTACTAAAGTCTTTCCTAACATTTTGTGGGAAAGGTATACGCTAGACAGGTGTACCTAATGCAGAAGGAACTGGATGAATGGCTCGACCTAAAGAGTAGGTACAGATCGATGTCAACTTGGAAAGTCTCTAAAGAAGCGCACCAAGATGTGTGCTTCACCCTATGCTATTTAACATCTGTATTTATAACAGGAATAAAGGGATAGAGGCCATACTCATCAAATTTACAGATTCACAAAGATAGGTGAAATCACTAGCACAATGGATGACAAAATCAGGATCAAAAAATATTTTGACAAGATAAACCAATAAGCCAGACTTCCCGAGTACAAGATGAGGAAAACGTAACTAGACAACAGTGGTTTGTTTCAGTGTTTCAGCAAGCTCAATACAAGTCAACAATGGTGAAGGGCCTCAATCCAGGCAAACTGGTTGAAGGAACTGAGGCTTTTTAACCTGAAGAAGACTCAAGGAGGACATGATACTAATTTTAAGTATTCAAAGGGCTTGCTCTGGTTGGCCCCAGGGAATAGAATTAGGAACAATGGAGTAGAAATCGCAAAGAAACAAACAGTTGAATTAAGGAAAATTTTCCTAATAATTGTTATCATCTAAAAGTAGCATGAGGTAATAGGTCAACTCCCTAAATATTTTCAAGCAGATACCAGGTTAACCCCTTATTATCCAATAGAGTGGATTCTTTTTTCTCAAAGGTCATGCTTTTGATAGGCATTAGTTAACATTCCTATCCCTACAAGAAAAAATTCACAATTATTGCTCTTGTATTAAGATGAAATCTTGTTGCAAAAGCAAATACTTATACTACCAATTACATGTTGACCTTCAAATCTCTGAAGGGCATTTTCCCCTAAGCATTATATATTATTTACTTAAAGAGGTAAAGTCATCACTACCAAATATGGATTATACTATCTTCAAGTAAGTTCTTTTCCAAGCCTAAATTTCAACTCTGTTCCATTAATTCAATAAATTAATATTCTTATCTAATGTCAATTTGTGAGGAAAATATCAAAAATTTGCTTGCCTTAGGGGTTTTTAAATTAATAATCTATTTTTATGTGTTGCTAAGAAAAACAGAACTAAAAATTTTCTTGACAATACTTCTATTCTATGCTAATAAATAAACTGAAGATTTTACTTTTGACGTGAGTAAAATGCCAGTCAGTTTATGTTGCTCTGCAGTTAGACTGCTTTCACAGTAATTATCAAACATGGATGAATCGGTTAATCAAGGAGACATGACTCAAACATACAGGGTGCATGAAGTAATAAGGTATTTTTAACTACCTTACATATTTTGCTATAAATGTTTTATATGATAAAATTAAACTGTGAAAATTCAAGTGCTCAAATGCTATTTTAATTTGACATACAGATTTTATAGAGTTTAGAAAAACAGTAGTACAGAACTATTCAGTTTTATGAATTTTTCTAAACAATTCAAGTTTTTTTGACCTGTGGTCTTAAGAACAGTTCCAAACAATTCTTTTTTCAAATTTCTGTTACTGACATTTCTTCTAGGTGATAAAAAAAGTAACAATAGAATGACTGATTACCTTTAATCCATTCTGTGGGTTCATAAGAAAATTTCTTCCAATATCATCAAACATAATGGTATTTTTTTTGCTGTAAAACTCTGAAAATTTTCCCCATATAACACCAAGAGGTTTTACCTTGAGGATAAAAAGGAAATTTTGTTTACATATGACCTCAAAGTCTTAAACAAAAATTCTTCCACTTAAAAAGAAATGAGAACTATGACAACTTATAGCACCAAATGGTAATAGTGTTCATTTTCTCTGGTAACTAGCAAATTAACAAATAATGGTAATTGAAAAAATAGGAGTCTCTGTTTTGAGTAACTTCCAAATTCTATAATAAAAAAAACCTATGATGCTTAGGCATTTTCCTCAAAATAAGAAAACACAAAATCAACTTCTAGATAGCTCATTGACATCCAAACAAAATTAAAACCAAAGTAGTCTCTCTGAAACAAGAAAATGAAAATCTTCTATCACCAAATTGAGTTAACCTTCTGATTAATAAGAAAACCATTCGTAGTTTCTAAAAGGTATATCAAGTGGAAATACTCAAGTGGCCTGTGAAATATGGACCTATTCTTTTAGATATTTTCTCTTATTCATCTGACATACAAAATCACGGAATCTTGATTAAGATACCCAAAGGTATTTTAGTGAGGAACATTTTAGTTCCTAGTTTTTCTAGTATCTGTTTTCACAATTTCCAAATTTTATACTGTTAAAAACCATTATCTTGCCTTTAATTTGGTAGTGATACTGCATTTAAAAAGAAAAGAGCCCCTTTCTGACAGATAATAGTAGATGTAATGGTGACAAGTACTTTTTAATAAACATAACTGGTTTCAAAAATTTTTTAAATTCTAAATTTCCTTTTTTAAACCACTACACTTTTTAAATTCAATTTTATTTTATTTTCAGCTACTAATTCTCTCCCTCCTGCCCCAACTGAGAAAACAAGAAAAATAAAAATTCTGTCATCTTGTAGAGTCAAGCAAAACAAATTCCAATCTTTGCCATGTCCCCCTGAAAAATATGCCTCAATCTGCACTATGAATCTAACACCTCTCTACCTGGACATGAGTAACATGTTTCACTGAGGCTTCTAGAACTGTGGGAGGTTACTGTGTTGATCATAGCACCTTTGTCTTTCAAAGATGTCTGACTTTCCAATAACACTGTTCTCCTGATTCTACTCTCTTCACTTTGCATCGGTTCATATAAATCTTCCCAGATTTCTCTGAAATTATCCCCCTTATCATATTTTTACAGTACAATAGTATTCCATCATATTCATATACCATAATTTGTTCAACTATTCCCCAAACTGATGGTCATCCCCAGTTTCTCATTTTTTACTACCACAAAAGAAGTTGCCATAAATATTTTTGTACATGTGTCCTTTCATTTTTTTTTAAAATCTCTTTGAGCTAATAGTGGTATTGCTAGGTCGAAAAGTACGCAGTTTAATAACTCTGGGGGGCATAGTTCCAAATTGCTTTCCAGAATGGCTGGACCAGTTCACAACTCTACTGACAGTACATTAATATATCTGTTTTCTCCACAGACTCTCCAGCATTTATCATTCTCCTCTTTTGTCAACTTAGCCAAACTGATGAATGCACCTCAGGTGTACTAAGGTGATACCTCAGAGCTATTTAAATTTACATTTCTCTAAATGTGAGTTAGAAAATTTTTTTCATATAGTTATTGATGGCTTGAATTTCTTCCTCTGAAAACCATTTATTCATATCATTTGATCATTTATCAACTGGGAAATGGCTTTTATTATAAATTTGAATCAGCTCCCTACATATCTTAGAACTGAGACATATCACAGAAACCTACTACAAAGATTTTTCCCCAATTTCTTGTTTATAGCCAAAATTTAGCTGAATTGTTTTTGCTTGTAGAAAAACTTTTTTAATTTTGTTACCAAAATTGCCCATTTTACCTCCTATGAACCTATCTATACACCTTGTTTGTTCATGAACTCTCCCCTTATCTGAAAAGTAATTTCTTCTGTGCTTCTCTAATTTAATGATGTCACCCACCCACTACACTTTTTAAAATTTTTATTGACATCTCTTATATTTATGTCATCTTTGTTTTCAAAACTATCCTTCACTCAGACTCTCCCTAGGAAACTTATTCCTTGTACCCAAGAATAAAAAAGATGATTAAAATGCATCTCAACGAAACTAACACATTAACCAAGTCTGACAACATATGCAATACTCCACATCCATATAGACCTCTGCTCTGCAAGGATAGAAGATAAGTGCATTTTCTCACTGCATCCTCAAGGTTAAACCTAGTTAATGTAATTACATAATCATTTGTGTATTTTGCTTTCAAGGTTCTGCTTACTTCGTTTTTTACATCAGTTTATATGTCTTCCCATTCTCCTCTTAATTTTTCACAGCGATATATAACTCATATATCACAATTCATTTAACGATTCCCCAATCGATAGGCATCAACTGTTTTTCTAGTTCTTTGCTACCATAAAAAGTGTTCAATGAATATTTTGCTGTATATGAAATCTTTCTGTCTTTGCTTCCTTAGGTTATGTGCCTAGCAGCAGGATCTCTGGGACAAAGGATATAATTATTTTCTTAGTATAATTTCACATTCCTTTCCATAACAGTTGGACCAATTTATAGTTCTACCAATGATATTTTGGTATGTCTATCTTTCCATAGCATCCCCAAAACGTACTTATATTCCCTCTTTGTCAATTTTCTGGGTATGAGCTGAAACCTCAGAGTTCTTTTGATTTATATTTTTCTTATTATTAATGATTTGGGGCAGTCTTTAAAATGGTTATAGTTTGTCATTTTTGGAGAATCATTTATTTACTAAGCAAAACAACTTAACCATTACTACTGCACACTCATTGCTGGCAGAATCCTGAAATCAAAGTCCCCTGACAGAATCTCGCTTAGTATTCATTCTGGATAAAGCCGATCATTCAATTTTATTCTCTATAACACTGCAAAGAAAGCTGTTACTGACAACTTTTCTACCTACTAAATCTTTATCTGCATCTAAATTGCAGTTTGGTGAATGAAAAAAATACAAAACAAATATTTTAAGAAAAATATATGGGGAGTATCGCATTGGGACAACACTATATCTGTAAAGTCTTTCAATAAGAAAGTGCCTAAGGGACACGCTATGAAAGGATACATTCCACAGATTCAGGTTATGTATATCTCAGCTTCTCTTAGTAGCCTTTCATCATTTTGTCAAATTCTTTCTGAATATGAAAATGCCTCTTGGTATAAGTGAAATCTTTATATCTATATATACAGATAAATATAGATATATGGATATACTCACTTTTCTGCTATATATAGTTTCACTTTCATTTTTCACAGACTTAAATTGCTCAGATTTCAACAGGACCCTTCCTCATCCTCTATATACTCTGTAATCCAGCTACACTGGCCATGTAGTTCCTCAAACATGGTATCCCATTTCTGGTCTCTATGCCTTACAATGGCTGTTCCCAGTGCTGGGTATATTCTTTCTCCAATCTCTGCCTCCTACCCTTCTTGGCTTTCTTCAAATCTTAAATGCTAAATTATACAAGATTCCTTTCCCAATCCTTCTAATGCCTTCCCTCTGATATGACCTTCTACTTCCACTAGATAGAGATAGAGATCTACATAGAATTTACATGTATACAATTATTTGCATGTTATCTCATACATCTGGAATCCTTAAGGGTAGAGATTATGTTTTTGCCTTTCTTTATATCCCCAGTGCTTAGTACATAGAAAGAGATTCTTAATCATTTTAATCTATCCACATACAGCTGCACCCTAATGTCCACCTTTTTAGTTGTTCTTCTCTGGACCTTCTCTATTCCATTATGTCTTTATTAATGACAACAACCAAAATTACACATGTAAATTCAGATGTCAACGAATCACAATTCTATACAGAGGTAGGAAATTTTTTTTAATTTTTGTTTTTAATATACGCCTTAATTTATTTTAATATGTAATATTTTGCTAACTTTTTTTGATTGTGGTGGCAGACACACACACCCATGACTGTGGACTCTTTGTTCTATGAAGCTGTCAGGTTAGTGTGCTACATATAGAGATGCATATCTATCTAGATATATATTAGAGAGAGAGTGTGCATGCGCGTGTGCGTATGTGTATGTGTGTGTGCATATGTGTGTGTGTGTGTGTGTGTGTGTGTGTTTGGATTTTTTCCTCCATAACTGCATTTCCCTTCACAAATCAAAACTCATCTGCCACTTTTCTGTCCATCTGCATAAATTCATAAGCTCTTTTTATAGTACATCAGTTTGGCTCTTTATTAACCAAAAGAATATAAATGTAAAGCACCACATACTTCAAATTATATTGTGTGGATATTCCCTTTATTGAGATCAAAATTCATGTGTCATAGAAATAAAATTCCTAGGGCTCTGACATAGAAGATGATTTAGTTTTTCATAAGGTTCTCTCTGACACAGCCTAGACTAGTTTTTCTTTAAAAGGCATCAAGGCAATCCTTAAATCTGACTGATTCAAAGGACTAAAGACTCAGTTTATAGCAGATGATAACTCAGACTTCTGGTCTCGTGACTCCAAAAGCCAAGGCATAAGAGTCTACTGGTTCCTCCTTCACCCTTCTGACTAGCAGACCATCATGGGCAATGCAAAGCCAAGGAAGCTGCTCCCAAATCAATCAATATGACTATAGGATACTGGCTCTGCATCTCTCTCCTTTGGTATGGTTAAGTAAACCTCTTTCTGTTAACTATAAGATGCTCTATAAGTGTCTCATTCTATTTCAATTTTAAACTTGAAGCACTAGACTGGCCTAAGTCAGGCCTGGCCTACTACACCATCTATATCTTCTTATTCTGTTCAATTCTTAGGTTTCTGTAAGTCCTACAAAGATGATATACTCAATGTACCAAAGGCATTCTTCTAATTCTTTTAATATTTTGTGGGAACCCAGGCAAGCATAACAAAAGGTAAATACATTTTCAAATAAAACACTTCTTACATCTATTAGGCCTCTTCTTGGGGTATGCACTGTTATCATAGCAGCACTGTCCAACATGAAGGTGATCTTATAGTTTGTATTTGTACTTACTCCCAGCTCCTATAAACAAAAATACCCATTATCAAAGTGACAATTATTTCAAGACTGCTCTTTTCCAGTGCTTGGCTTGCTTTTTTTTTCCAATAATATTAGTACATAGGGACACTGGCTCACTTAGAGACAGATTCCAACTGTCATTTCCTGTATCTTCAATTTTCTACCCATATAGCTAACATTATGCTGAGATGACAAACCTTACTAGATGAAGTTAAAAAGATCAATGAAGAATAGATAAAAGTGAAATAAAAAAAGTAAAAACATATAACTTCTTATTTGTCCAGAGTATCATTCTTTTTCAATCATTACAATCATAGCAAATGAAAGAGACTTAAATTGGCATTTTAAGAGACAAAATAGATAGAATGGATAAGCAATTCTGAGTTGAAAAGTATCAAATGTCAAATCCAAATAAACTGTAATAACATCTCTTCTCCTAGAACTATAGTATTGCTTTTTATCTGGTTGGTTACATTCTAATGATACTTAAAATTGTACATTTTTTATATTTCTAGTAACTATTGAAATTTTGGTAGTCATAAAAATTGTTTTCTAACATTTACCTTCATTTTAGCTTCAATCCACTTCATATTTGTAGCAGCTTTTAAAATACAAAAGAAAATAATACAATATGAAAAATTTAAATTATGTAATAGTAAAATCTTCTATATAAAATCTTCTATCTCTTGTGTAAACAGAGCTTTCCTCTGAAAAATTCCCAAAGCAAAGTAATAACATTAGATATCCATTAGTACCTTGACAGCATTATTGTCAATCTTTACAACCAAAAAATGTACACCAATTGTTTTTGGTATATCTTCAAGAAAGAAAATTCTGTACCACTGTGCAGAGTATAAGATTCCTTAGAGCTTGAAGGAATTTCAGGTTATCTACTTCAATCACCTCATTTTACAGATAAATAAACTGATGTCCAGAGAGGTTAAATGATTTCCCTACGGACACACACACGAGAGGTAACATTCAATCCCAGGCCGATCTCCAGCTCTTTGCACTAGAGAACCTCTGAAATCCTTCCCAGATCTAAATCTATAGTCCTATTATCTATAAGATATACATATCCTTTGCTTAAAATAATTACAAATGAAGAACATTTGTAAGTCAGATTACAAATACCCTTTAAGAAATGGTACCATTACATTATGATTCCCAAGCCACATATTTGCACATTTTGGGGTGCACAGGGTGCTACCTCAAACAGAATTCCTGGTTGTATTATTACAATTATGAGTGCCCTCCTATATGTGTTAGCAATTGATTACTACCCAACCATAGACAGTCCTCTGCCGGGGTCGACAGATATAACACTTGTTGAGCTAGGCAACCTTTACTTATGACACCAAAACTAACAAAATACATATGTACAATGCACCCGTTTTCCAACCATTTAGATACCAGTTCATGAGTAGGCCAAAGATAAACAACAAAAGATGAGCTCCTCTAGTCTAAAGAACAGTGGAACAAGCCATACAGATCACCACTAGAGAATAATCTCTATGAGGGCCAGGATAGTGTCTTACTTAATTTTTATATCTCCTCAAGAAACTAGTATAGTACTCTGTCCATAAAAGATACTAAATAAATGTTTCTTGAAGGAACATGAAACTATTACCAAGTTGTTAGGAAAGAAGCCAGTGAATTAAAGTTTTGGGGAAAGTTCAAAAGTGGTAAAAGAAGTACTTTACATATACAACTGAAAGCAATCGGAATGTTTAAGGTCAATGGAAAAATTTAATCTAAATGGTAAAGCTTTAAGGGCTGTTATCATTACAATGGGAATAATAGTGACAGACAAATATGCTGCCAGAATACTACTATACTTTTTAATTTCATATTTTTATGACGATACTCCCTAATAAAAAAATTATCAAGACATTAATCTAACACCATGCTCTATAGAGAATAACTTTTTCCCCCTTAAAATGTCATCATTTTAAAAGACTGGAAGAACAATAAAGAAAATGGTCCTGATTTACATCATTCTAACCCCACAAAACATCATATTGTATCACAGGGCTGTCCAAAACGTGGCCCACCACATGCAGCCTGCAGTGCAATTTATGCAGCCTGCCTACAAGCATAGAAATTTACATAAATGCTTTAGTAAATGAAGCTGAGCTCCTGCAGAGCTCTCACTAAAACAGCAAAATGAAATACATTGTCTATTGTTTCAATAAAAACCTAAGGTTGGACAGCCCTGTTGTACCATATGAGAAAGTAAAAAAAAGTCCTTCACTCAATCTGATTTAGTTCTCCTTCTCTTACAGAAGTCCAAAGGAGGCTTCCTTCTTTAGGTTTATACCAAATTTATGGGCTGAAGAATTAGCATTCAAGAAGGCTAAATGATATGCAAGGAAATCTTCAACTGAAAAAACGTAGCTTACACCAAATAACTATGTCATAATCTTCATATGCAGATGTTAAGAATTCATGAAGATATGGCCGCATTAATTCTACCCCAGTCTCTGCACAAGACCTGTGATCTAGGAAGAAAATCAAAAAAATTAGTGAGGCAATTATTAATTTGAGATTATTGCCATACGACTGTCCTAACTCTAATTTATCCCAACTTTTAATTCATCCTGGACACTACTGCAAAATTATTCTTCATTACACTTGTCTCTGAGCGTATTGCTCCCAAAACCCAAACCAATTCAAGTTCAAAATGGAATTCAAGGCCATTAACAATCCAGTCCCAAACTACCTTTGTAGTCTTGTCTCATACTACTCCCCTTAGCGTGATCTATATGCTATATGATGGCCAAACTGGATTATTTGTCTTTCAATGAACACATCTTGCCTCTTCATACTGTTACTCACAATGTGCCACAGGCCTAGAATGCTCTTCTCCTTCTTCCCTCTTTTTTCTTCCACATCCACTACTGAAGTTCTACCCATTTTTCAAAACCCAGTTCCACTACTGCTTTCTCCATGGAGCCTTCGTTTAGACTCCTGGCTAGAAGAGATCCCCTTAGTTTTCACAGGACTTCATCTTTACCTCTTTTATACACATAGTATGTTCCATTCTGCATAACAGTTATTTGTGTTCATGTTTTATTTTTCCTACTAAATGAAAATCTCTCTGAGGCGCAATTGCCAGGTCTTAAGTTATTTGGGTTTCTCTTTTACTTTCAGGATTTAATAAAATGTGCTATAAATAGTGGATGCTCAATGTCTCTTGAAGTGAAATTTAATGAACATAAATATAAGTAAAGCATTTGTAAACAACAGAAAACAAAAGTATGGATCCAAGGTAATATGTACTGTATCAAATATTGTTAGTGAAGAAATTCATTCTTTGGGGAAAGAATTATTCCCTTGGAAACTACAGCTAAGGGTTTGATGCTAGTTTCATAAATTCTAAAAGAATGCTATCCTTTTAGTAAAATTGCTCTTGGACCTACATTCTGTCAAGTCAGTAAGAATACAGACATATTTTTATATCACTATTTGAAGTCAAGATGGGAAGGAAGAAGAGTGTAAATATACAATTAAATTTAATTATTTTGGAAAATATATTTGGATTACTTCCATCAATTCCCAGTACAAACAAACTCAGCTCCGCTCATTAAAAAAAAAAAAAACTAGGCTAATTCATTGATAAACTGGTTTCAATTTTGATTAAGCACTAATTTACTATTTAATGATTGCAAATACATTTCAAATAAACAGGATGGTAGCATGTTAATATGTCTATTCTTCTATTATAAACTGTACACATTCATTTGGCAATGTTGCACAGTACAATTTTTTTGAAGTTGTTAATTTCCAAATCAACATGACAAATTCTAAAATCTAAAAACCTTCTTGAACATAACTAAGAAATAAACAGACATTGAGGCAGCTAGATGGTGCAGTGAGTAGAGCTTCGGCCCTGGAGTCAGGAGAACCTGAGCTCAAATCCAGGCTCAGACGCTTGACACACTTACTAGCTGTGTGACCTTGGGCAAGTCATTTAACCCCAATCGCCCTGCCTTCCCCCCTCCAAAAAAAAAAAAAGGAAACAAATAAAAAGACAGGGTAAGAAGTAAAAAATGAATTTAAAAGTCACTCCCCCAAAATGCGAAAATTCTCATTAGCTGACTTACCAAACAATGTATAATCAACATCTAGAACCAAAAGTTTTTTCCCTTCCCTGGGAGGATTCAAAATTTCCACTTTGTAATCTTTAACTCTTCGAGAAATTTTTAGCAGGTTTTCTTCCCTAATGCAAAAAGTAAAAACATGGTTGAAGTTTTCAATTTTCATTTTAAATCCAATTTTCTCTGAAAGTAGTAAGTACTCACCTATTTTCTACTTCAACTACTTCCTCTTCAATATCAAAATCATTGACAACATCATCATTGTCAGGTGGTGGGCCTAAGACATCTTCCTATAAATATGGAAAAGGAGTATAGCCTTTATTTTAATATTTCTTGTCATTTTTATTTTAACAAATTAAGTCAAAATTATCTATAATTTTTCTATTTTAAAAAATATATACTATGAAGTTAAACAACAGTGAGCAATTTGAGGGAGAATGTCTTTCAAAATATATTGTGAAAGATTTCTAAGGATAACATGTCACTGTAAGGTTTGGCATATTAAACGTGATCCCCATTCCAGCTACTTTAGTACCTACATATGGCTCTATGTAAAACAACTTCATATATACTTATGTTCTTCTATGAGTTAATAGCTTGCCTATAATATTATGCTACTTTTTTTTATTTACTCCTAGACTATGACAACCCTATCACAATTATAACTATGGTACAACAGTGTAAGGTAGATTGTAACATCTTCAAAGGAACAAATGGTTTGTAAACATTTACCAAGCTCTCCTCTCGAGTTCCCATCATCATGATTTTAGTATTTGGTTTCAGTTTGAGAGCTCCAAGCTTAACGTCATTTTCTGCAGGTTTGCCTACAATACAAGCAAATGACTGTTTTTTCACTAAAGTTCAAAAGCCAACTTCACTATTCCATGACACAAACCCTAATATAAAAATCTGTACAACTTCACAGCAGGTGAAACTAAACTGGCACAGCAATATGTTACTGTAAAGTAATAGCCATATGTCTAAAATACTAAAAAGCAGTAGCTGATCTTAGTGTTATTTCCCCCTTTGCCCCACAACATACCCTACCTTTATAAATTCATCCTTTAGTAATTCAGATTAAAGAAAACACTCTTCTCAAGAAGAATACCATCCCTCCCCCAAATGGTCACCACTTCAACTACAAAAAATTTACCCTTCGAAAGCTGTTATTACAACAGTTAAATGCCATAAATGCTGTGAAAGGCCATTATAGAGCTGGTGTGAGTGGAACACCATCCTTACTTTAAAGGGAGAAAATATTAAATGAGATGGACAAAAGGCCCAGAACTTTAAGAAATACTCTAGATTCAGTTTCATCTAATGTTTCTGTGTCAGAAATTGAACTGTAAGAAGAAAATAATTATAAAAAGAATAAGGATTGGCAATTCTCAAGAGAATAAAAAGTAATCTTATCATTATTGACAGTTCTTTCATATAGCTTTTCACATATCAGCTTACTAAAATGTTACAGGCTTATTTATGCTACTTAAGAGCAACAAAATATCCACTTAAAATACATGCCGAAAATGGAGGGAAAATACTGTACTAAAGCAAAAGGATATTTAAATATTACAGTAACATTCAAGGAAAAAAATACATATATACTTCAATGAAGAAGGCTGGAAAGCGCTACACAATTATTTATTTAAAAAAACATGAATGTTTTTTACCTTTAACTTTGAGACCAAGCAACTTCTGGCGTTCTGGTAGCACTCCTGTAAGTGTCTTGAGGGACTGCTTGAGATCTAGCACTGTATCTTCTTCGGAAAGTGTGGTTATTGAATATTCCTGTCCACCCCATTTGATTATGAGAGAGAGCGACATCCCTGAACATGCGATCAAGCAGTTTATTGTCAAAAGACCTAGAAAGGAAGGAATGGGCAAATAAAAAATTAGAAGGAATGCATACATACATATACACAATACTTTAAGATCTGAATAGAGTTCTAAAATTTGGTGACGTAATGTTATTTAAAATGTGGTTGCTTAAAATACTTGTTTATAATACTCTGTGTTATTCAGTAGCATCATGCATTTCTCTCCCTCCACTCCCACACATCATCATCACCACAGCTAACATACAGCACTTACAGATTTTTTTACAATCTCATTTTTCTTCATAAGTCTCTAAGGTATTCTAGTTTTTTTTTAAATAAATATATATCTTTCATTTGGCTAATGAAACATTTAATTGGAATCTTCCCAAATCTAGTTCCTTACCTCCTCCTCTCTCCATTTATTACAAGCAAATGTCAGGGTAAAAGTAAGCTCTGAATTTCAAAATCTCTTAGTATTGGCATGAAAATCATTTGTAGACATCTTCAACATGACTTATTAGCTGTAACATCTATTATAACTATTTAAACATACCATACTGACATTAGAACAAAATCTGCTGCTTCTTAAATCACTATTAATATAATTCAAAATACCAGATTCTATTTTACTTCCTCAATGTTATATGCCCCAATAACACTCAGAATACAAGTGAAATGATCTATTTAGCATAAAAATAATAACCTATAACTTTGTGTAAAATCAATTTCCTCTGAGGGAGAAAAAAGTCAAATATGTTGCATAATGCCAATTGCTGAAGCATCATTTGCTAGAACAGTATACCACATTTGGTAGTACAAGCATTACAATTAACATCATCCCTATAAATATAAAAGATATTTAAAAATTCATAAACACTAAGCAACAAATGGATGCTGGGATTCAAACCTGCTGCTCTAGAACTATGACTTCAAATTCTTGGGCAAGTCACAACCTCTATGTATCACTTTTCTCATCTGTAAAACAGAAGAGAATGAGACTTGATTTCTAGAGTCCTTTCAAGCTCCAAATCTTATAATCTTCAAAAGAAAATAGTAGAGTACAAAGTACATAGCATTAAGAGTTGGATTTGTAATCTCAACTCTAATATTAATTAGCTGTGTGACCATGTAAATCACTTAACCTGTCTGGCTTCAAGAAGTTCCCTCTTCCCTAAAATGAAGGGTTTAACTATATGAAGCTCTTTCAGGTCTAAGAACTTATACATCTTCATGAAAGTGGGCAAAGTAACAGTGCAGAAGGCCACAACAGTACCTTTTCTCTTAACCCTCTTAATAGAGAGATTGCACCGTATGACATTCTTCAGCTCAAAGACCCAATAGATGTCATGTTCAAATGAAAATTAGCAAACCAGCAATAATGCATGTTTATAGTTAGATATACACAATTATATTTCCAGTAAGGCTTTTCTTTTGATCTTCCTCTCTACAAACATTTTCTAACAATAGTTACAGAAATTTATTTAAAAACAAACTTTAGGGAAAAATTAACATTAAAAAAATGAATATAAGAAAAAGATCAGAATTCAAACTAGCATTAACTGTAAAAAAAAAAAGGGGGGGTAGCATTTATAATTAGAAGATATCTCAAGACATCACCTAGCACAACCCGTTCATAATCTAGACGAGAATAATGAGGCCGAGGAAGAGTATTCGACCTGACCAAAGTCATACAGGGTATGAGTAGCAGAGCGGGAATCCTTTGATTTCCCCATCTAGCGCTCTTTTCACGGCATTACTACCTCCAGTAATTTGTAATAACTCTATAAATGGCATGCTACCACCCACACTTTGAAGAAAAGTTCAAAGACCACGGGGAAGGAAGGAAG
>CM053625.1:47584640-47607169 GCA_028646595.1 Phalanger gymnotis | reverse complement strand
CTTGGTGCAAACACGCAAAGAGATACACACACAGAGCTTGGTGCACAGACAGACACACACACAAGAGGAGGCGGGCCAGAACTTGCAGTTATAGTAATTGCAAGGCTGTGTAGAAGGCGACTAGCCATACTGAGTGGCACAGCAGAAAACGATGAGAAAAGCAGGAGCCCCTTAATATTCGCGATGCCTTCAGATCAGGGCAGAAGGCTGGAGATGCCTCAGGAGGGAGGGCGGAGGGACTTGCCAAGAATAGAATTGGTTGGGGGGGGGGGGCGGGGAAGAGGAGGGAGGATTGTGGAGGGTTGAGACGAAGCGAGAGGGCAGGACTTCAGCAAAGGAGGTTTTGAAACAGGATGGGGAAACAAGTTGTCTGTGAGAGGGGCTGAGGCTGTGAGGGCCCTGGGGCGGGGGGACCGGTAGGAAAGCTACCCCGGCACCTCCAGGCAGCCTCACCAACACCCGGGTCCTGTCCTCTCCCCTCCCATCTCGCTCATTTCCACAGGGTGCCCGCGAGACAGCGGCGGATTCGGCCTCGGGCCGGGGTTCCCGCGCCGCAGGCCCTGCGGCCCTTCAGGAGAGGAGATCTAAACCGCTCAGGGAAGGGAAGGGGGATGACCAGCTCCCCACAGAGGTTTCCGCCTGTTTCTGTCAGTTCGCTTCGGGGCAGCGCAGCGCGTCCCGCCCCCTCACCTGGAACGGAGTCCCGACTGGCACCGGCGGCGGATGCAAGAACTTGCCACACCGGAACCGGCGGCGCCGCCCGGAAGTGGCGGACAGGAACCGGAATTGGTCGTCCGAACCGGAAGTCAGGGAAGATGTCGGGGTGCCTAGGGGGAGATAGGTAGAGGGAATGGGGAGCCGCAGCTGTGGTCCTCAGAGAGAAACGAGTAACCTCCGGAGATAGCTAACGTTTGAAGTCGCTACTTCGAGGGGAAGTCAACGGCTTCGGGCCGCTGCGACCCGGATGTAGATGGCAAGGAGGCGCTGGCGGCTGCCTGCGTCCTGCCAGCACTACGCATGAGCATGTCGCACGTCAGAGGCTGGGCGGGGGAAGGGCAGGCAGGTCATGGAGCTGTCATTGCCAGGCAGCGCGGTTTAGACTGTTGGGCCTCCAGAGGTGTCTCTCAAGTTCCCAGGTCCCAAGAGATCCCTCCCTCCACGGTCTATGTCACGAGGTTATGAAAGTAGGAAGCATTCAGGTCTTGCAGTCAAAATGCCTGGAATCGAATTCCTGCCCCAGCATTTATCCCATATGAACTCGGGCAAGTCTCTTAGTATCTCAGAACCTTAGTTTCCTTATCTGTAAAATGGGAGTGATAATGTTGAAGTGTCAGTTAAATTACTTGGGATTATTGTTATAATCCCTAGTGGGCTGGGCTCCAGGGACCCAGGGCTGTTGCCAGTGGGGTCCCCAGTGTAGCTGCTGTACCTCCACCCTCGTTCTTTTTGCCAGGTGGGGGAGGGTAACTCATTCCCTGCCATTCTTCAGCACCCTCTTTCCTTAATCTGAGGTGGGATGAAAGGAGTTAACAGAATCTGCTAAAATGTTTTTAGCTGTTCTGACTTTTCACCGAAGCCGTATTCGGTCAGAGCCAGTACAACAAGGTGAAGGATCTTAATGGCTCTCACTTTTCCCTGTACCCTCAGCTGGTCAGAGCCAGCACAGGGAGAAGGCACTTAGCCCTAGCCTGGGAAGAACTGGGACCACGGGGAGGGGGGGCCTTAGGGGGTTTTGACTTTTCACTGTGGGGTCTGGTCAGAGCTGGACCACAGGAGAAGGCACCCGAGCCTCTGGCCTGATCAGAAGTAGGACCAAAGGGAGGAGAATCTTAGTGGATTTTTTTTTTAACTTTTATTCAAGTAAATTTCACTTCTGTGACCACTCCTTAAAATCTTCTTTGAAAGTGAGCGCTTTGAACCTGCCAGTCAAGGTGAGTGGGACTCAGGAAAAGATCCAGTGGCTTCTAGTCCCAGCTCCCTCATACTGAAGAGCTCAAAGCTTAATCTCTGAGGCGTCTCTTTTTTCCACTCTATGCATTTTCCCAATTTATCTTAGTGCCAAATAGTATGATAAGTTCTGCTAACACAAATGTTCTAGTGAAATTTTCCAATCAGATTCAATTACCTGGATCTATATTCCCAGTGATATTACACAGTTCTCTTTCTGTGATTCAGGAAAGGGTTAAGTGTTAGTCCTATTCCAAAGTGCAGCTTTGAAACCTGCCTCTCTTTGATCAGTGAAGTGACCCTCTTTTTTCTGCCTGTCCCCTCACCTCCACAACTTGGCCAGAGTCCAAGAAGGAGAGAGAGAGTTGGGGGTTTGTTTGTTTTTTTGCCGACAACCTTTCTTTAAGAGACCATCAATCTTTCAGGCCCAGGTGTAGTTTTTTTTTCTTTTCTGGCCGGCAGCATTTTAAATCTTGTGGTGGCAGACTCAGAGATTTTTACACAGACACAGAGCAGACAAATACAAACAGAAAGCACAGATAAGTGATAACTTCTTGGTCTTCCAGATTACTCAGAGACCCCTTGCTAATACAACTTAGAGTCCTGTGGGATGGGAGTTAGGACTGAATGCCAGTAAACCTAAGGAAATCCCCCCTATAGCCACATTCATCTCTTCAGTGGTGTCCCACTGATGGATGAAGAAGAAAAAAAAATCACAAAATTCCCAAACAAAACATCCTCTGTATAGAGGGAATTTGCTGGCCGTGGGAGCCTTAGGCATTAGGGCCCAAGCAATCCAGTCAAGCCATCCTAGGTGCTTGAAGGACTTCCCGGCTAAGAGAAGGGAAAAAGATAGGTTTACCTTTGGATTAGAGGGGGTCCAATTCAGAGACTCTACTCCACATTGAGGGGAAGGTCAGTCAGAGACTCTGCCCACTCAGGGATGCCAAAAACTTTTGGTTTCATGATATGTTGAGGTGGAACTGTCTCAAAGAATTCAGAGACCGCCTTTAATCCAAGTATAGGCATTTATTGGAACCAGCAACTTCAGAGAAAGCAAGATGGATTTTTATAGGGTAAAGATGCTGATTACATAATCAAAATTTACATAGAATATAGGAATGAGATTAATATCAAAAAGGTAGGAGGAGTTTGTTAAGGGATTAGGTAATGGAGGAGGGATCCCTTCTATGGTTCGGTGGTCAAATATTCTGGTTGTGCTGCCGTTTAATTGGCTAGCTATTGTGTTCCTGTCTGGTCAAGATGGATAGTTAGGTATTGTGGTCCTGTCTTGGGCTAAATATGATTGTGGTTGAGTACAGGAGCACATCTGTTCAAATATGCGAATTGGATCTGAGGGCAGGGGCAGTGGCTGTATTGGATCTGGGGGCCTGAGGTGTGGTTAAAGCCAGATTGTGGTTAAATCAGGACATGCCTGCTGTTCAGTGGGGCCCATAAGGAAGTTAGAATATTGGGGCTGGGGGCAACTCTATTAGGATTCCATCAACAATAATACTTGTTTCCTCACAGTTGAGGAAAGTTCACCTTTTGTCAGGGGAGGTGAGGCTGTTGCGAGGAAAGCATTTTGTAAACTGTACGTGGTAATAGAGAGCTGAGCTGAGCTTCAGAAAAAACTGAATTCAAGTCCAATCCTTTAACCGTCGATGTTGGCTGTATGATCTCTACTAAGGCATTTCCCTCTAAGAGAAGACTAACACTGTACGTTGCAGAGAAGGTGCTAGTTGACATTAACAGAGGAAATACCCCATGGAGAGTTGTCTATACTAATGAAATCGTGAGCCGGGTATTTTAAAATGCCATGTAAATATGAGCTGATCTTTCCCAAAGTGGAGGGAATGTTAATATTGGGACACAGGAAGCAGTGGGAGGCAGAGGAAAGATCCATAAACTTAGAGTAGTCAGAGAACCTGGGTTTGAATCCCCTCTCTGTCACTTTCTACCAGTTTGACTGTGGGAAAAGTCACTTCACTTCTCTGGGCCTCAGTTTCCTCATCTTAAAAATGAGGTGATTGGACTAGATGGTTTCTAAGATTTCTTTCAGCTCTAGAGCTGTTTACCTATGATCTCATGACCTGTGAAATGATGCCATGTCATACTCTTCACTCTGAGTCTATCCAAGTCTTTTTACAGACCCTGGAATAAGGGAATCGAACCTACTGTGGGCACTAGGCAGTGTGCTAAGTACTTTGCAAATATCTCATTTGATTCTGACAACAACCCTGCAAAGTAGGTGCTATCTCTGTTTTACAGTTGAGGAAACTGAAGCAAGTTAAGTAGTGGCTTGTCCAGGGTCACACAGGACCTGGATTTGAATCTGGATTTGAATTCAGTTCATCCCAACTCCAAGCCCAGTGCCCTAGTCACTGCGCCACCTAGTTGCCTTGAATAAGCGTTTTCAGTTTTTAATATGCTGTCTCCCTAGGACATAAATTCCTTGAGGACTGAGATCAAGTACAGGGTCCTATTTAGTCTTTGTAAACTCTCCCCTACCCCAGGACCTAATACAGTGCTGTTCACATAGTAAGGCCCTAATAAATGTTAAATGAATTTTATTTTGACTTTTTTTTTCCAGTTCTTGGCTATTGGCCCTGTTGTTATTTCTAATAACATGTCCAGTATGATAGATAAGTTTGATATTTAGTGTTACTAGCGATTGAAAAGATTTTTACGCATCTATCAAATCTCTCTTTTTGTAAGTTTTTATTGATATTTTCTGTTTCTTACCTTACCATAGTATCCAATATATCCCTTCCCCTCTCCCTCAAGCATCCCTGAAAAATTTAGAGAGAAAAAAAAAGCACAACTGATCAGCATATTGAAAAAGTCTGAAAACATGTACAATGTGTAATACCTGTAGACTTCCCACCTCTGCAAAAGAGTAAGTTGGGAATGTCTTCTCATATCTTTTCATTCAAGTCTCATATCAATTCTCTTTTAAACAAGAAATCAAAATCAGTGGTTCCCCGCATGACGCAGACTCCCTGCCCACTCTTTCTAGTACTTAGCCCTCTCAGGTCACCGACTCAGCTCACAGGGGAGTTGGAATACTCCTCTTTACCCCACCCTCCCCCATTGCCTCTTCCAGCTTCTCCCTCTGCCTTTATCACTCAGTAACCTCGCTCCTCTAAGGTTTATGCTATTCATATTTACTCCTCCTCCCATTAAAATCTTTAGTTATTGTCTGCAGACCTACAGGTTACTCTCTTCCTCAATACTTTCAATACCTGGCTCACGATTGTGCTCTCCTCCCCAACTCCAGCTCTTACAGCAGAGGACGTCAATCAATACACATATTGACTCTCACTAGGACACCCTAACCACTGAGCTCCTCGGCCTGCTCATTTCACATGACCTACTCTTCCACTCTACCTCAGCCATATACAAGATAATTATACCATCAATCTTGCCATCACCCACAAAAGCACCACCTCCAAGTTCAAGAATGCTGACATCTCTTGGTCTGATCACTATCTATTCTCCCTTTGTCTTCTACTAACAAACCCTCTTTCATTTTACACCTTGACTTCTAGTATCTCAACCCTTCAGTTCTCTCCCTGGCCATCTTCCCTAGACTACCTACCCACTTTCTCCTCTGCTCCTCATCTTAACCTCTCAGGGAACCAGTTCAACTCTGTACCACCCTATTCTCTTGAATTGCTGGTCCCTTTAAATCACCAAATGTGCCTTGCCAAACCTTAACCTTGGATCACTATCACCATCTGTCACCTTTCACTTCTATGCATGTGCTGAATGTAGGTGGAGAAAATCATACAACCATTCTAACTGGGTCACTAGATATTTGTTACATAACTGAAAATGAGTCCTTTCTGCTGCTTAGACAGTCCTTCTACACCTGTTTTATCAACTCACTATCCCACTCTCCACAGTGACTCTTTCGAACTTTTGTATCACTCCCCAGACCTCCCATGGCTTCCCCTCCCCCCTACTCTCTCAGCTGAAAACCTTGCTTCATATTTTACAGAAAAAAATTGAGGCCATTTACTATGAGCTTCCTCTTCTCTCTTCCTCATCTCATTTCACTCTGCTACTAACTCCTCCCTCACCCCTATCTCACACAAAATGGTAGCCCTGTTCATTGCCAAAGTAAGCCCCTCTACCTGCAGAAGCATTCTCACTCCATCCCTTATCCTCCAACAGACTGGTCCCTCTGCTATCCCCATTCTATTACTTCAACGTTTCCCTGTCTATGGGCCCATTTCCTACTGCCGACAAATATGCTTATGTCTCCCCCACCCTCAAAAAATACTCACTTGATCCATCCCCACTAGCCATCATCCTATATCTCTTCTTTCCTTTGTGGCTAAAAACCCCCTGAAAAAGCTGTCTACAATAGGTGCCTCTACTTTCTCTTCCCTCACTTCTTCATCCCTTAAACCTCATCATTCCACCAAAACTGCTCTGTCCAAAGTTACTAATGATCTCTCAATTGCCAAATCCAGTGGATTCTTCTCAATCTTCTTCCTGAACTCTCTGCAGCCTTTGACACTGTTGATCACCCTGTTCTCCTTGATACTCTCTTTTCTCTAAGTTTTCAGGGCACTTCTCCTAGTTCTTCTACCTATTTGACCTTTCCTCAGAGCCTTTTGCTGTGTCCTTATCCAGGTCATGCCCTCTAAACATAGATATTCTACAGAAGCTGCCTTCTCTTCTGCCTTTATACTAGTTCACTTGGTGATCTCATCTGTTCCCATGGATTTAATTACCATCTCTATGCTGATGATCTATGCACCTTCCCCTAACCTCCCAGCTGCCTCCAATATCAAATGCTTTTCAGACATTTCAAAGTGGATATCCAACAGACATCTTAACATGTACGAAACCAAACTCATTTTCCACCTAAACCCTCCCTACCTCCATATTACTACAATTGACAACACCATCTTTCCAATCCCTTAGGCTTGTGACCTAGATGTAATCCTTGACTCTTCATTATCAGCTGCCATCTACAATCTTTTGGCAAGGCCTATCAATTTCACGTGTGCAACATCTCTTGAATATTACCCCATTTCTTTGACACTGCCACCACCTTAACTCAGGTCCTCATCACCTCACAATTAAACCATTGCAATAGCCTGCTGATGGGTCTGCCAGCTTCAAGTCTCTCCCCACTCCAATCTAGCCTCCATACTGCCACCAAACTAATTTTTTTCTAAAGTGCAGGTCTGACCATGTCACTCCCCCCACCTCCAATAAACTCTAATGATTTCTGTCACCTCCAGGATCAAATATAAAATCCTCTGATATTCAAAGACCTCATAATTTACTCCCCTCCCACACACATACCTTTCCAATTTTCTCATACTTTAATCCCCGAAACATCCTCTTTGATCCAGTGACA
The DNA here is from genome assembly GCA_028646595.1 of Phalanger gymnotis. NCBI lineage: Eukaryota > Metazoa > Chordata > Mammalia > Diprotodontia > Phalangeridae > Phalanger > Phalanger gymnotis. Next base: position 47,599,842 of record CM053625.1, on the reverse strand, counting down.
CTGGCCTCCTTACTGTTTGACACTGCATCTCTTTGGTTCAGAGATATTAAGTGTTGTTTAATATCTGCGCATTTTCTTTAACTGGCCTCCATGTCCAGAATACACTCTCTCCTCAGCTCTGCCTGCTGGCTTCCCTGGCTTCCTTCAAGTCCCAACTAAAATCCCATCTGTTATAGGAATCCTTTCCTAACCCCTCTTGATTCTAGTGTTTCCTGTCTTCCAATTATTTCCTATTTTTCCTGTATGTAGCATATTTGCTTGTTGTCACCCCCTTTGCTCCTTGAGAGCAAGGACTATCCTTTCTCCTTTTGTTGTAGCACAGGGCCTGGCATGTTTTTGTTGTTCATACACTTCAGCTGTGCTTGATTCTTCTTGACCTCATTTGGGATTTTCTTGGCAGAGATACAAGAGTGCTTTGTAATTTCCTTCTCCAGCAGCTCATTTTACAGATGAAGAAACTGAGACAAACAAGGTTAAGTGACTCACAGCTAGTGAATGCCTGAGACTGGATTTTAACTCATGTCTTGCTATCTCCAGACACCTAGCTGCCTTCCTGGCATATGCTAGGCACTTAATAAATGCTTGTTGCCTGACTAAAGGACTACACTTCTGCGAGTTGAATTATTTGGCTGCTTTATTGGACACAACATTTGATTTCAGGGGGCTCTATTCTAGAGGAAGTATCAGAGGCAAGCTTTGAATCTCTGACTCAGGAGCAACTGCTCATTCCACTGTTCCTATATGTTAGGTACCATGTTAGATTCTGGATCTACAAGAACAAAAACGGAACAGCTCCAGTTTTTAAAAAACTTGCAGTCCATTGTTGGGAATGGGATAGGAAAGTAACTTGTACAGTAGTGACTAAATATAAAATATTTACCCAGTGATTTTGCATTGGCCACCTATCAACAAGCATCAGATTCCTACTACACACTGTGTTAGATGGTGAAGATATAATGATAAAAGTGAAGTAGTCCCTTCCATCAGTGAGCTAACATGCTCACTTGTAACTTAAGTGTTAGAGATGTGCCTGGGGTATTTAAGTCACATAGCAAGTCTATGACATTGGCAGAGCATCTTCATAACAAAACAGATATTACATTTCCTAGGTTAAGCAGCCTCCCCAACTACTAAAATTTTGACTTATCTGCTGTTGAACTTTTAAAAAGTAAAGAAAGATGTGAATATTTTCAAGCTTAATACATTACATTATTTGTAAATAGAATTGCGCATTTTTACGGTAGAACATGTACACATGCCATGTACTTACAGCCTAATAGGAAAACAAAAAATGGTACTAGTACCAACCCATTATTTCAGTGGTGTAAGCAATTCCTGGTGAGGAGATTCTTACTACTACAAATCAACAACTATTTTGCAACTTTTAGACTTAGATTATTTTTTAGGACACTGAGATTTTAAGTAAATTCCCTTACGTAAATGTCAGAAGGAGAACTTGAACCCAGCTCTTACTGATTCTCAAGCCTACCCATGTTGTCACTATTCTAGTCTACTTCTCATATAGTACTTAATATTTGCAAAGTGCCATACAATACTATTTCCAAAAAATTACTTTAATTCTTCCAAGTTTCTTCCATTCTTCCACGGGTAAATCATCTTCCATGATTTGATCAGCATGGATATTTTGTCCACTGAGATATCACAACTCTTCTTTACCAAAGCAGGCAGTTTTCACAAGTTCCTCTACACAAGAACATCACCTGGTGACCTGACTTCTAGTGATGAACATTTCCAGCCAATCTATAGACAACAGAAATACAGGCTACTGCTGGGCTAATATTCAAAGTGTTTCCAGGTTTGGCAGAACCTGCTACTTGTAGTTAGTTCACTGTCACAGCCTCCAACTTGAAGAATTGCTTCCATACCATAAGGCATTGGAGGAGCAGTATACATAGTTCATCTAATGATATGGTAAATAATACCATTGGCCTTCACACATCTCCTTTGTCGGTTTCTCCTTTCATCTCTGTTTAGCAAAGCTTTTTAAAAGCAAAGCTGTTTTAGGAATAGAAACAGTAATGTATTGAAAAATACAATTGAAATAAAAAGAACAGAGTTTGTGGTACATAGGCAGGAATGCAAAGTGGATAAAAGGTCCCAAGGTACTATGCAGCTATTAACAAAAGAAAAGTGAAAGCAATGCAGCCCTGGTTGCACTACTCCCCTAGAGCCTCTGATCATTTGTAGAAGATGCTCGCTATGTGGCTCCCTCCCACTCTTCCACTGGGAACTCCCTTTGGGAAAGCATAAATAATGTGGCAGAGGGAGCTTGGGACTTCCTCCCTAGAGTCTGGAGCAGGTTCTTGGCTCTGAGATTGAACCTTGTCAAGAGAAAAGTTAAAAAACATTGTATAGAATCAAGTAATGAACCATGTTTACAATGATAATACCGTATATTGCATATATAAAGATGATTCTACTGAGCTACTATTAATAAAATGTGAAGTTTGAGTCTCTTTTCCATTAGTTGTAATGGCTCTCTTCCCACTCATTTATATTCTTTTTTTCAGCTCCCTCTCTTGAACTAATGGTGAGCATTGGCCTGATTGCTGAATGGGGCTAGGATACCATTTTTAATCTTAAGGAAATCATTTTAAGTTCAAAATATCAACACATCTGATTAGAAAAATGAGTATTTCCTTGAAATTATTTTCCTCCCCCAACTACTTGGGCTTCTTTTTTTGGATGCTTTAAAATATCAACTGCTTTGCCAGCAAAGATTACTCTAAGCCAAATGTGGTATTTTGGCCTTGCCCAGCCATGCCAGGCAAAGGTTAAGCTATCGTATGTAAATCCAGGCTATCTGCCCCTGGCTGGGTAATTGGTAATTGTATTTTTGTTTCTCTTCCCAATACTTGCCTGTGTGTGTTATGCATAGTAAGTGCTTCTTAAATGTTTTTTGAATGATTTATACACCTGCACTCACTCTTCTACATTTTTCTAGTTGCCTGGAGCTCACAGAATGTTCTCAGGAATCTTCTAACAAAAGGCAGTGGAAAATTACAGGGTCTTGTCCAGAGACAAAGAACAAAGAAGGTTTTCTGCCACATGTCCGAAAACAGGGTCTTGTGTTGCTACAAAGCTTGTTTTCACCAGGTCAGCTAGCTGCGGTTACGTCTCAACAAGCCCAAGGCCACTGAGGGGCTTCACAAGTTTTATTCCCACAAAGTGATGTTAAACTAGATCACCTAGTGGTGTTAGACCAGATCACCGGATTTTAGAATGAAAATATCAAAGGAAAAAATAAAGGGAAAATTCTTCGGTAAATGAAGCCTAAAGGTGTGATTGCAAGCAAAGGCAGGCATGGTAGATAGTTTATTCTCCCTATATCCTCATAGATGAGCAAGAAAGCAAAGGTTCTTGGCTCTGCTTTTCTCTTATCTAGTGGATAGTGAAACAAAAAGCCCTTTTCCTTGATCTCCCTGGTGCTCAAGTGAACAAAGGTTTCTTAGCCCATCTTATTCTCTTCACTTTTGAGCTGAGACAGGCTAGTCACATCTGGTTAAATTCCTAACTTGTCCCTCTTGCTATCTCTTGACCTCCTTAATCGTGAGCAGAGGAGGCCAGTACTGGGTGTTCCAGGTCTTTCTGCTTCTATTGGTGGGCGTGGTAGAAAGCTTCAGATTGACTCTTCTCAGGTGGTATAATGGTAAAATAAATGAGAAGATCTTTCCTATCCATTAATAGGCCCATGTGACCTGTTTAAGTCACATGGAAGCCTAAGTCACATGAGTTTGAGTCACATGAAGTTTGTGGTGGGAGGAGCTTGCTGAATGTGTGGAATAGGAAGGGCTGAGGCAGGAAGGGTGGAGCAGAGCTGAGAGGAAGTTGGTCAGAGCTGGGATGGAGAGAGCAGGCAGAGGAACTAGTGTGAGTGAGAGGAGTGATTTTGCTTGAGGGTGTTCGTTTGTGGGAAGGCCTGGGGATGGTGGTGCCCCCTGCATTGCTAATGTGTATAGATTTCTTTGTTGCTATGATCGATTTGGCTTTCTGGTGTTTGAATAAATGTTTTGGTTCTGTCTTCCATGTGGAGAGTCTGTTATAGTTTGTGATTCAGAATTACCCTCATAGCCACAGTAGGCTCTGTGAACATGGCGTTGGTGCTACAGGTGAGCATATGAAAGGCCTCTCTAGGTCTAGGTCAGACTCCAGAACTAACCTGTTTAAACCTGTTAGACCTAGTATACATAATCAGAACTTACCTACTAGAGCCTAGGTACCTAAGTGCTTCACCCTGAGCAAATGGAAGCTTTGAAGATCTGTAAGATATCTGAACCTCGGAACACCAAAGATATTGGAGGACCTGAGATTGGGAGACTCTTAAATTGGGAGCTAAATGCTCCTTGCTCATGTGGGATGTCTCCTCATTACTTGCCATCTTGGGAAGGCTGCACTATGCTGTTTCATTGGACTCTATATTTTGTGGACCCTGCCAGATCAACTGGGTCTTCTTTTATCCTACTTCCTGTTTCCTTAGTCCTTGTGATGAGCAGTTGCTGCCTCCTGAAGGAAAAACCCCTTTCTGCCTCTCCCTTAAACCCTATCCCTCTCAGGCATACAGCTCCATAATTAATATTGTCCTCTGTGCTTCTATTTCACTGAGCTCTCTAGATCTCCAGATATCTATATCAATAGGTATATAGAAGAGAGAGAAAGAAAGATATATGTATGTATGTGCATGTATAAATATATATATATCATATATATAAATACACACACATATATATATATATACATATGTTTTAAATGTATGCTGTATCTCTTAATCTCATACTCTTTCCATTTGCTGGCATTCAGGGGAGACTGACTTCCTCCAGAATACACAGACTCTCTGACCACCTTTTCCAATACTGGTTGCTTTTTTCCTATTAATCCTTATTCCATAGCCACCTATACCCAAATACTGAAAACCAACAGGAGGAGTGGGCATATTCCTTATTCCCTTCTCACACTTCTGAAGTTTGTCACCATCACTCAGCAACCTCTCCTCCACTGATATTAACTCCATCCGTTTATGTCAACTAGTCCTGACCCTTGTTATAGGAAGCCCTCTTCCACCTTCTCTCTCATCTCACCTGTGTTAATCCTGTGATTGACCAGTTTAATCATATGTTTTCCTTTATTCTTAAATTGTGTTTACCTCTTTGTTTTGTTTCATATCAGGTCTTTGCAAACTTTAACATCTACTGGCATTCTGTAAGGGGGAAAATCTTCTGTCCTGATTATGCCAATTGTAGGGTGGCATGTCCTCCAAAAGAATATTGAAAGAGCTTGGCTATTAATACATTTTATTAGGGTTAATTAGGTTAATTGGGGTGTCTACTCAGAAGAGGCCAGTCATCCTGGATGGCAGCAGGAAAAAATAACGTCATTTATCTGCCCACCAACCCCATGTTCTGACCAGAACAAAGAAGGCATAGTGCCAGGGATGGCCCAGGATCACAGCAAGTTTTCCCAGGTGATAGTTGGAGCTTCTTTTGATGTTTACCTTTAGTCAAGGTAATTTACATTCTTCTGTGGAGTCACAGGTCATGTTCCCACTCTGGCTGTCACTCTATACCTCCATAATGTTTTCCCTTCTTTTTTCAAAGACTTCAGTAGCTTGTTCCTAATCTTTCTTTCCACCCAAACCCCTAGCCTCATACTTTGGAACTTAAATATATATGTTGCTCCCTTGAATATACTGTCTTCCTATTTTATCAACTTCCTCAACTCCCATGGCCTACATCTTTATTCTACCTTATTTACCTACAGAGATGTTTATATTTAAGATCTTGCCATCCCTATAAATGTGTTACCTCCATGATCTTGAGTTCTGAACTTCCCCTTTCTGATCTTAACCTATCTTTCCATCCCTCCCTTTCCCCTCACTTATAAATCTATTCTTTGTCTTCATTGGAACCTCTACTCTCTCCACTCTTCCCTGTTTTCTTGGTACATCCCCCTGCTCTGGCCTCACTCACCACAAACTTAATCTTACAGTTGACCAGTTCAACAATCAATTATCATCTATTCTTAAATTCCTTATCTTCTTATTCTTTTTCAGCTCAGGCCTTTGCAAACTCTAACCCTGAGTTACCTTCACTGTCTTCCTTCTCTACTCCTTCAGTGAAGCTGAACACTATTTAAAAAATCAAGTAACTATGCTCATAGGTCCACCACAGATTTATGTCATTGTAGGTCAACTTCCCCTCAATATGATCTTTTAAAAGCTACACTCAGAATCAAGATATTCTTTGGATCTGAATCTGTTCAAATCCACAGCTCATAAATCCCCTGCTGATGTTCCCCTTTAGCAGATCAAATCAGATTATACACTAATTCATAGCAAAAGGCATTGATGTAGACAGGATTTAAAAAAAAAAGATTAAAATAAAGGAAAAATCCCAACCCTCCTAAACCTAAGGAAATCAGTGCCAATGAAAGAGGGAATAATCCTCCCTAGAAAACTCAATCCCAAAGCAGTCATTTGTACAGAACAGCTGTTGTGCCATGCTGTTGAGCTGCTTTCTCTGCAGAGCCTCCTCTACTGAACAATTGCTGTATACTACTTCTCTGAAGATTATTACTATCTTCTATTCAATACTTTTGCTAATGTTTCATCTTGCACTTGTGGGCTTGGCTCAGTGACTGGCTCAGTGTGCTATATCTAGTCAAGCCACTGTGTGGTGATCTGAGGTGGAGTGGTACAAGCCCCTTTTCTTGGGCATATGCAAACAAATCTGCCCAACTCCCAGCTTTAAGATGCCAATTTACTGATGCTACATGCACAAATGATATCGGCCATCTAAGCTTTCAACTTCTACTTACTACCTGTTGATCACACACAAGGATATTCCAATAATATATGATTCATAATTCACTTGGCTTCTTGTCCTCACATAGTAGATCCCAGTCTTTTTCCCTTCTCAACAAGAGCTCCAAAGAATCACTCAATATTTAAATGAAAATACATTTACTACAAACATAGGCACAAATATGTATAATGACAGACTTTTGAAAGGAAGAATTTTTAAGCATCCTCTTCTCCATCTCCCATGCACACATTTGAGAGGGGAATTTGACTGACCAAACTTCAGCTCTCCTTGCCCTTTGCGTGACCAGTGTTTAATGATCTCCACTTTCCAGCTGGCAGCCAAGTGAATGAAGCCTGTGGTCTGATACTTTGGCTGCTAATGCTGGGAAAATTCCTACCTAGGCAGTTTGTGTGGTCACCTCCCTTTTCCATGTCTATTCATGATATGTAGCCAATATAGCTAGAAACAAAGAGGCAAGTTATTTATTAGGTACTTCCATGAAATGGCTTTGGAGAAACTCTTTACTTTGAGCCAACCACATAGTCAGAACCCTGGGTGTTTCCTGTGCTCATAGCCTCAACCCCAGGAATAACCATCAACAAAAAATAATCAAATGAGATAATATTTATAAAGTGCTTAGCACAATGTCTGGCACATAATAAGCACTATATAAATGCTAACTTTTTATCATAAATTAGACATAAAGAGCATTAGAATAGGGGAGCATTGATTATGCCCAGCTAAGCATTGTACTAGACCTCCCAACCTGGGGGAAAACTGATAGCTATCTTTTGTGATTAACCCCAAGAGGTCTTCAGCTGTCAACTTGTGTCTCTTTGGTACCTAAACACTTGAAAATTGAACAGTCAAAAACCAGATTACCTGCTTCCCAGTGGAAAGCTGTCTTAGCAATTGCTACACATGCTTTTCTTCTAAATTGCTGCTGCCAGGACTGCTTCTTACCCACATGGAGTGTGTGTAGTTCTTTGGAGGAGGTAGCTTATGGTTCTAGCTATTTTAGCTCTTTGATGCATCAGGCCCACAGTCTCACCCAGGCAGGATGGCAAAAAAAGAAGTCCTTTAGGTCAGGTCTGTGTGGCAACCTTCCTCCTCTTTAGTGGGCACTCCTCTAGGCCTGCTTGATTTTTGAGTTGGGGTGAGTAAATTCATTTTAACTGTAATTCTCTCAGCAGCTAGGTCCAAGGCTATGCCACTAATTTACCCTAAAACATCACTTAGCAACATATAGGGAGAAAAAGGGAGGAATTTATAAGCTTTCATCTGAATTTCTATGCCCAGGTTACTGGACCTAATCTGAACTGAGCCATCACTGCTTTATGGCAATCTTTTTATTGTTTCCTGATTCTTAATGAGTAAGCAAACTCGCCAGGGTGACTATTCCAAACCTTCCTTTTCCCCTAAAGCCCCCTACATGACTGCCTCTACTCTCCCTCTCAACAAATGATCTCCCTTGCTTTACCGAGAAAATAGAGATCATCAAGGTGGCAGAGCCAAGGCGGCAGAGTGAAAACGGGGACTTGCTTGAGCTCTCCCCCAAATTCTTCCAAATGCCTATAAAAATGACTCAAAACAAATTCTAGAGCTACAGAACCTACAAAATGACAGAGTGAAACAAATCTCCAGCCCAAGACACCCTGGATGGTCACTGGGAAGGGTCTATTGCACCATGCTGGGAGCAGAGTGAAGTCCAACGTGGCCCGTGCTGGGACAGACCAGGCCAGAGCAGACTGGGCAGAGGGACCAAGCTTCAGGGCCCTGACTCACTGAGCTGTTGCAGTTTCCAGACTTCTCAACACACATGTGTCAAAGACAACTTTGTAGGTCAGTGGGAAAACTCTGTTGGACCTGGGTAAGAAAAAGGCATGGTCCAGCCCCTGGGGCAGTGGAGGTGACTGTGCCAGCAGAGACAGCAGAAGCAGCAGTGATGGTGGTGGCAGTGGTGGCAGCAGCTGTTCCAGAGCTCCAAGCCAACAGATGGTGGGGGGAGTCAAGCAGCTGATCAGAGGGGGAGTGCAGGGATCTCTTTGCTGGTGCTGAGGCAGGATTCTCTTACTTTGCCCTGGTTGGATCTAGGTCACAGTCCTGGTTGGTGATCCTGGGGTGGGAAGGAGCACTGGTGTGGCAGAGCTTGTGATGGCTGTGGAGAGGGAGTCCTCCTGGTAGTTACATGGCAGAAAAGAGTGTTTGAGATAAGTAAACACCTCTCATTGAATCATACCACCTCAGAAGAACTGAAAATTTACAGTGCATAGAAATAGCTCTGAAAACAGCAGAGCAAAACCCCTGAAGCTTGGGACAGAGTACTCTCCACTCTGGAAGGAGACTTCTACATTGGCAAAGAGCTAAAAAGTCAAGTAATTGGCTGCAAAAAGGAGCAGATAGCATAAAAAACCTAAGACTATAGAATCTTACTTTGGTGAGAAAGAAGACCAAAACATATAACCAGAAGAAGACAACAAAGTCAAAGATCCTATATCAAAAGCCTCCAAGAAAAATATGAATAGGTCTCAGGCCTTGGAAAAGCTCAAATTCTCCATCAGAGACCATTGGAAGACTTTATAGGTTATGCCATAGTAGTAAGATAGAAGTATACTGGAAAGATTTAGATGTGTGTGGATTCTCAGGCTTTGGATAAGAAGACTGAAGTAGATCAGTATATTGCACCAAGAGTTCAAGATTCCTTGAACTATCTACTGAGAAATCTACTGGTTTTCAGCTTTGGTCCTGCATAGTGGATATTATCAAATCCCCATGGCAGAAAAAGACTAGGAAAAAACCAGATTCCAATGACATTCTACCAATTTGCTTACGTTTCCTATGTATGGGTCTTGATGCTTTTCAGCAGCTCATAGAAAAATGAATTGATGACAGAAACGACTTAGACTTTCTGGTTTATCTGGATATGTTCAATGTATTTGGAAGGCTGTTGGAATACTGTTGAGGATAGGTTAATGAAAATGTTAGTTGAGCTATAGTAGAAGCCTCTGGTATAAAGTTATAAATTGACAAATGCCAGTTCTTCCAATTCTTTTAAGAACACAAGTCATATAGTATCGTAATAAGGAATGAATACCAATCCCAAGGAAATAGAAATGTTCCTTATCTGGCCACAACCAAAACATTGTCTACAGCTGAAGTCTTTCTTGGAATTCTGTGGCCACTATAGTGATTTGTGAAAAACTATACCTTTGGAACTTTTCTCTGGGGCCCTTCTTCCTCTGAGGCTGAATGAGAGTCAGGTTGTGCTTACTTAAGAAAGAAACTGGGAGTTTGGGAAGAACCAGAAGGCAAACACACATAACATAAGGAAAGCGATGATAGATGGAAGTGATATGCAAATCTGGGAAGAAAGGACATGGGCAAAGAAAGGGAAGTGGGGTACTGGTTCCAGGGCATAAGAGCCATGCTCCTACACTCAGTGTAAAGGAGAACAGCCAAGGGAAAGGCAGTAGGATCACACATCCAGGAGGTCTTCGAGTGCCCAGAGAGCCAGACTGAAGATAAGTAGCTAACACTGTCTCTTCCTTCAGTATCAGGTAGGGGAGATACCTGAAGGAAAAGGACTGGCTACAGAATGAGAGGGGAGAATTGCACCATCATTGAAAAATCAACAATCTCAGTCTTGGGCATATGACTGAGAAGAACCAGAGGTCAGAGAGAAGAAAGAAACATTTTGCCTGAAGCTTCTAGCACCAATTAAATATCTTTGGGATGCAAAGCAGTGGAAAGAGAACTGACTCATTTGTTAGAGGACCGGGATTCAAGTACTAACTGATATTACCTATGTGACCTTGGGAAAGTCTCATAACATCACTGGGTCCTCAATTTCCTCATCTGTAAAATATGGAGATTGGACTAGTCAGTCTCTGAGGTTCCTTCCAATTCTAAATCTATGAGCTTATGAGAATGTGAACTTTTAATGATTTGCTTAATTGCCTTTTATGTGTCCTAGTGTGGGCTTTTGTCAAATTAAATAAGTCTTTTATGTTACAGCAGCATAGAGAGTTTGGGAACAGTTGTATACAATGAAATACCAGACTTCTGTGTATCAGAAGTCTATAGAAAATAGAAACAAAGAATTGTTATTAAAAGTGAGATTCATTATCCCATCCACAAATTGGAGTTTGGGGCTTTAAATATGGCTGATGCTGATAGGTTCTGAGACTAGGTGTATAAAGATTAATTACAAATATGAACAGACAATAATCCACCAACATTCTGACAAGCACTAACTTGGACCTCACCAACTAGAGATGGATATCAGTCCTTGCAAACTCTCAGTCCAGCATCAATTATATGGCAGAGAGGAAAAACATGTATGTAGATAACCCTTCCCATAGGCCTCACTGATAAGAAGCAATCACTCAATCAATGAGCATTTATTAAGCATTTAATAAATTCCAGGCACCGTGCTAAGTATTGGAGATACAAAATCAAAAACTAAGTTGTCCTTGCCCTCAAGAAGCTTACATTCTACCAGAAGAGACAACGTATATACACATAGTTATAGACAAAACACATGCAAATCAGATACAATATGACTTCAGAGGGAAAGACTGTAGTAGATGGGAGAACCAGGAAAGGCCTCACGAAGGAAGGAAGGAAGGAAACTCAGAATTCCAGGTTGTGGAGATTTGGTAAAAGAGCTGATGTTAAAAAGATGGGTTTCTCTCTCCGAGCTACAGCCCCGCGACTGGCAACATGGCTAAACACACCAAGAAGGTCGGGATTGTTGGTAAATATGGAACACGTTATGGTGCATCCCTCAGAAAAATGGTGAAGAAAATTGAAATTAGCCAGCATGCCAAGTATACCTGCTCCTTCTGTGGCAAGACCAAAATGAAGAGACGGGCTGTGGGTATCTGGCATTGTGGATCCTGTATGAAAACTGTAGCTTGTGGTGCATGGGCCTACAATACCACCTCTGCAGTCACAGTCAAATCTGCCATCAGAAGACTGAAGGAATTGAAAGACCAGTAAAATCTTCCTACCAAATACCTGCAGCCCATAGTCCAACAATAAATGGGTTAATTTATGGAATAAAAATTAAAAAAAAGATGGGTTTCTGTTTCTGGGAGTATCTTTGGGATTTTTGAAAATACAATCAGTTCCACTCTTTTTTTCTGTTAAATTCTGGATCCATCACATTGCCCACGTGATAACATAGGTAAAGCCTTAAAGAATGGTACAAATACTAGTTGTAATAGTTGTTAATACTATTAATTATTGATATTATCCTCTATAGTGCCTATCAAAGACATACATATTGATGAACTTAATGAAGTTCCCATCAAACTATATGTTGTATTCTGGATAATAGTCATCCTTCGTTTAGTGGGTCATTTGTATAGGCATGAAGCACCTAACACATAGTAGGTATTCAATAAATGTTTATCAAATTGAATTAACTTCCTGTGTGGATTGTCAGGCCTGTTTCTTTTTTGAGTGATCATGTGTGTCACTAAAGAGGCCCTATAGCATGTTGAAGCAATCAGTTTGATGTTATCTGCCAACAGGAACATTTAGAGATTTCACTATCTACAGGCATTCCTTCTTCATAAGGACTAGTCAATGGGTAATATAAGAGGCAGCAAGAGAGTAGCTAGATTCCATCATCTACAGGGATTCCCTCTTCCAAAATGACCAGTAAGTGAATAATGGAATGGTAAACATACTATACTTCAGTGGTAATAACTACTGTAAAAACAATCTAAGCACTTGCTACATAGTAAGGCATGTCTGAGCAGTAGTTTGCTGTCTGTAACATAAGCTACAGTTGTTTTACTAGCTGCATTTCAAGAAGAATTTCATTATGGGCAGTTAGGTGATATAATGGTCAGAGCATTGGATTTTATTGGAATCAGGAAGACCTGAGTTCAAATCCAAACTCAGACACATAACTGTATGATGCTTGGCAAGTCACTTAATTTTATGGTCCTAAGTTTACCCATACGAAAGTAGCAACCATTTCAAAAGGCTGTTGTGAAGACAAAATGAAATTATACACACACATACACGCAAACATATACTATATGGAAATACATACAAACATATAGAAATGATATACTTATATCTAATATGTAAAATATACTTATATGGTATATACTTATATCTAATATGTAAAATATACTTATATGACTTAATGAAAATCAATTTAAGAAAATTTAAAATTAAAATTAAAAAAAATTTTAAATTTCATTAATTAAAAAAATTTTTTTAAAAATTTAAAATTTAAAAAATAACAAAAGAAATAAATTTAAGCATAAAATATATTATTTATAACTTTATATATGAGTTAATATGCTTGCATTAAAACATATCATATATTATATAAATTACACATATATCTATAAAATACATGGTTTCATATGTTTATATATGTATTTCATGTATATGTTGCTATATGTATTGTATGATATGTTATAATATATGCTACATTATATAAATTTTCTATAAATAATATATTTATATTTATCAATTCAGGTTTTATATAATAGATGTTCATATTTATAAACATATAACATATGTATATAATATTATATAAAATGTTTTACAAAACCTTAAATGCTATATAAAGTTTAGCTATTATTACTACAACAGTAGCATTAGTTCAAAGAGCATTGCACAAGAAATCAAGATCTCTGGGTTCTAATCCTAGCTCTTCCACAAACTGAGCCTTAACCTTGCTCAAATAACTTTACCTGTCTGGGCTTTAACCATCTCATACATAAAATTAGGATTCAAGGATTTAGAGCTGGAAGGGACCTTAAAGACTATCTAGTCCAGTGGTGCAAAACGCAAATAGAAGTTGCTTAACTTAGAAAAGCACGAATCAGCATTGCTTCTGTTGTATTGTATTTTTCATTTATTTTGTTAAACATTTCCCAACTATATTTTAATCTGGTCCAGACTGCACTCTGGAGTTGTACTGCCCTTTGGGGCTGAGAACTGATACCCAATTCTAATCTAATCTTTCATTTTACAGAGAGGTGAAATGACCAACCCAAGATCCCAGAACTAGAAAATAATTGGATTTGACTTTGAATCCAGGTTCTCTTTTCTTCTTATTTTTTTTAATTTTAAGTTCCAAATTCTCTCCCTCCATCCTGCCTCTTCCCCACCCTTTGAGAAAGTAAGCAATATGATATAAGTTGTACATGTGAAGTCATGCAAAATTTGTTTCCATATTAACCCTGTTGCAAAAAATAAAAAGCACGAAGGGTGGAGCCAAGATGGTGTCTGGAAAACAGGGACTCGCTTAAGTTATCCCCCAAATCCCTTCAAACACCTGTAAAAATGGCTCTGAACAAATTCTAGAGCTACAGAATGCACCAAATAAGAGAGGGAAACAAGTCTCCAGCCCAAGATGGCCTGGATGGTGGCTGGGAAGGGTCTATCACACCGTGTTGGGAGTGGAACGCAGCCCAGCATGGGCCCGCCAGGATAGACCAGACCAGGATTTGGCAGAGCAGGCCTCAGGGCCTTGAATCACTGAGCTGTGGCAGTTACCAGACTTCTCAAACCACAAAAACAGAGCAGGTTAGTGGGAAAACTGCTGGATCTGGGTGAGAAAGGTGCATGGTCTAGCCCCAGCCCTGGAGGAGGTGGAGGTTAGCATGGCGGCAGCAGCAGGAAACTATAGCAGCTGTTTCCAGAACTCCAGCATCAGCTGCTTCCAGAGTCCCTGGCCCACACCATGGGAGGAATCAAGTAGCAGATCAGAGCCAGGGTACAGGGATTGCTTTGCTGGTGCGGAGGCAGGGTTCTCTTGCTTTGCCTGCTTGGATCTGGGTTGCAGTCCTGGTTGGCAGTTCTTGGGGGAGGAAGAGTGCTGGAGTGGCAGAGGTTGCTGTGTAGAAGTAGCTCAGAAAAGACCTGAAGCTTGGGACAAAGCACTTGCCACTATAAAAGCAGTCATACCCTGACCAAAAGCTCAAGGGTCAAGTAGTTGGCGGAGAACATGAACAGACAGCTCAAAAGGACTCAGACTCAAGACTATAGAATCTTTTTTTGGTGACAAGATCAAAACATACAGCCAGAAGAAGTCAATAAAGTCGAAGAGCCTATATCAAAAGCCTCCAAGAAAAATATGAATTGGTCTCAGGCCATGGAATAGCTCAAAAAGGATTTGGAAAATCAAGTAAGAGAAGTATTGGAAAAATTCGAAAGAGAGATGAGAGTGATGCAAGAAAATCATGAAAAAGAGGTCAACAGCTTGCTAAAGGAGACCCAAAAAAACCTGAAGAAAATAACACCTTAAAAACAGACTAACTCAAATGGCAAAAGAGGTCCAAAGGGCCAATGAGGAGAACAATGCCTTAAAAGGCAGAATTGGCTAAATGGAAAAGGAGGTCCAAAAGACC
>CM053625.1:47556764-47584140 GCA_028646595.1 Phalanger gymnotis | reverse complement strand
GCGGTGGGGCCTAAATAAATTTCTTGTTGTTTTCTCCTTAGAGAATCTCTCATACCTTGCGATTTCGGACCATTCAAACATATACATGATTATATTTGAGATCATAAATTCGGCCTTCCTACTACAGATGCCTCCAAAAATGGATGGGAGAAATGCTTTGTAGCTATACCACTTTAAGTCTGAGCACCAGGGACTGCTGTTTAGAGATGAGAATTACCTTGGTTTCAGGGGAATGTTTTTGTTAATGGGTTAATTAATATTGAATCACTAATAACCGATTAGATGATATTGAAGAGATAAGTGGCTAATTGCTATTAGGGGAAACACATTGAATGGAGGCTGATGAGTTATAGAATTAAAAAAATCATTCCCAACCCTTTAGGGTTTCCCTTTTTTCTGGAGAGATTTCATGGAACTCCCGAGGAACCAATCCACCACTGTGAGTATGGTTTGGAGAGTAAGCCCAGAGCTTATGTATGTTACACAAAGAAAAACATTTAAGCAAACCCTACCAACATATCAAGTATAGAAAGAAAATTGAGTATTCTGCATCCATAGTCTCTTACCTCTCCAAGCAAAGAAGGAAATGCACTTCATTTTTTCTCTGGGGCTGAAGTTGACAGTCAACACAAGGACACAGTACTTGATGACATTTTAGCACTATATGTATTTTAACAAAGTGTAATTTTTAAAAGCCCTTGAAAGTATACATAGCTGTAAGTTGCTCCATTCATCCAATAAAATTCAGGTAAAAGAACTGATTTAGTTACTCCTATAACAGAAGTTCCTAAATTATCTTGTTAAATTAATTATAGAGGTAGCATGTATATCAGCAAGGCAATAATCACAATATAGATAATTGTCAAAATGCCTATGTGGTTCTGTATCGCAAAATATACAAGACTCTCCACATAGAAGGTAGAAGAAGTAAACCATTTATTCAGACCCCAGGGGACCAGATCCTGTAACCAATATGCCCAATGCATCATAGTAGCAAAAAATTCGATACACAATAACACAGCAGAGAACCACTCCATTCCAAAACCTTCTGCCCCCCCCCCACTGGGGCCTTCCCAAAAACTCAATCACAGCCACCACAGCACGTCTGCTCTTTCCCACAGCTCTAACTGTGGGAACTGCTCTCTCAGCATTTCCTGTGACACAATTTACTTTTCCTCTCAGCAAACTCCTCCCACCACATATGACTTAGGCTTTCTGTGATGTAAGCAGGTCATATGACCTATTAATGGGTGGAAAAGATCTTCAAATCTAACAACTTTGAATTCAGACCGAGTAGAGCTGAATTTAAATTACACTCTGCCACTTATTAGCTGAGTGACGGTAAGAAAGTCACTCAACTTTACAGACTCTCAGTTTTCTCATTTGTAAATTGAATATAATGCTTGCCCTGTCTATTTCAGGGGTTCCTTGTGAATAACATCTGAGATAATAAACTTAAAACATAACCATAAAGCATGCTATAAATATGAATTGCTATAACTTCAAGAAAATAGTGGGATGACTAATAAGAAATTTAGTTCTGAGTCTAAAATATAATACCAGGTAATGAATTTATTTAAAAACTCTTCAAGTTGGAAAGATAAATGTGACTATATTCCAAGGAATCGGTCAAAATTATGACCTGGTCTCCTCCCCTGCCCCCGGCCCCCAGCCCCCAAAGAGCAATTGCTCTAACAACAATAACAACATATATTTATTAAGCCTATTATATAGAAGACCCTGGGAATATAGGGATCGAAACAACAAAAAAAAAACAACAAAACCTCTCTGTCCTCAGGGAAGTTGTAGGTGCTATGAAGTAATAAATAGAACATGAGACTTGGGATCAAATTCTGCCTCTGGTACTGCAGTGAAAATATACATTAGCAGGTGATCCTTTGAAGCTTGTTAGGTCCCATTTTGTAAGCTGGGATCTATCTCGTAACTCTTATTCGTGACACAGTTTTAATTTGCTGAGGTAAATTATTAGCTGGTTTTCTCAACTCTCTTTCTGCCCCCCTTCCCCCTATATATACCTTGGCCTTCCCTAGCTATGTATACTGATAAGTCACCATCTCTTACATTTCTTGGCATAAAGCCATCATTACCTGAGACAATCAGGGTCAGAACATTGGATGGGCTTTTGTTCACCCCACACTCAGAGAACCCCTTCTCCTTCCTCCCTCTCTCACCTGAGAGTCTGTTGTAGGCATAGCTCTAACCCCAGCACCCTCTTAGTTCAGATTCTGGTTCAATGTTAGAATAAAATGAGAATTCATGAGTCATTGGATAAAGGAGGTACTTTGTTCAAACACAGCAAGGATAAATGACAAGAATACAGTGGCTCTTAGGTTCTCCATACTTGGCTCTCTCATCTCCATCTGGAAGCACATCTGGTCAGTAGGTCATCAGGGTTTGGCGACTCGCATGTTCTCAGGGAACCAAGGCTGAGAGGCATTAGCACATATGGCAACGATCTTTTTTGCCCCCAGTCCAGGAACCTGTGTCAAGGAAGCTGGGGGCAATCAGGTTGTACAGGAAGAGGAAGTCAAGGTGAGGCCAGGTGAGAGAAATGATTATTACTAACCAATATCTTGGGGAGATTCAGAGCTCTCCCCTTCTTCCAAAGTCCTGATTTTAATTTCTGTCTCTTGAAGGGCAATACTGATAATGAGATTGTATTAACTCTTCTCAAGTCTTGGTCTGACTCCACCAACCTAACAAGGAATTTAATCTAAGATGCCTGTTATGTTCTACTCAAGCTTGGGTAGAGACAGATCCTTTTGTCTAGATAGCCCAAAGCTGGGAAGGGTCTGAGTACAGAGATAGTTTCTCTATCCAAGGGTGATATGATGTCACTCTCAGCCTCTCATTGAACACCTACTCCTTGAAGGATATATAAACTGTGAGCCCACCACCATGATTGTATTTGGTCTAAGAGAGATGGCTAAATGACCATTCTTTTATTAATAACCTGCTGGCTTTATTAATAAAATAATTAAATTATCTAGAAACTATGTCTCTCAACCCTTTTTAATCATTTCACAGGGAAGCTCTTTCACCTACCACCCTTGGCATCAAAGTCCTGATTATCTTCTCAAAGACCTTCTACCATTTTAATGACTGTACAATCCTCCTTTCATGAGTAATACTAAAGGAAGGGAAAAAGAGAGAGGGAATGCAAAAACAAAAACAAACAAAACAAGACCAAAAATGTGGAGAAAAAAGTCAGAAATCCTAAGTCTTTCTTTGCCCATTCAGAAAAACTAAATCTCAAAGTCTCACAGTCTGGCCTATATGACGAGTGAGGTCACATCTTTGTAGTCCACAGTGGGTTTTCTTAATGCAAAAATAATGGTGATGAGTCAGAGCATCACCAAGAAAATCAGAGCCACAGCACAGATGACACTTGCACAGTAGCCATAGATTTCTTCTCTTGATGTGAGATAGTAATGAGCAAGAGCAGCTCTAAGAACATCAGGACCTCTGCATGGATACTTCTGGCAAAGTCAACAATTCTTCCTGCATCAGGGTTATCTGTAATGAAGTAGTAGATGCTGAAGTCCATTTGTGTATATCCATCTTGTAGCAGGCGGAATATCGGTTAACCAGGTGAAATAGCATTCCTCAGGAGTCAGGATCCTATAGGTGGGAGTCCACTGGACCAGTGGAAGAGGCAAGGTTCCAGGGTCTGGACTGGAAGTCTTCATCCCTGGCATAGTCACCACCTTTCCGTGAAGACCACTAATACCAGAGTGATCCAGGCAAGGATGATTTCTAATGTAGTGTTTCCATTTAGCAATGGAAGCCTTCTTTATTCTACCTCTCTTGCTAGAGGGACAATCTCGTATCACCTAGACTATAATAGGCAACTCTGGAAAAAGGGCGATTTGTGATCTTGTGTTATCTGCTCAGTAGCAACCTGTGCCCAGTAAGAGGCAAACAACTACTTTTCAAAAGAGGTATGAGTGGTTGCTCTGGGGAGTTCAGAGCTCTGCAAACCTAACAGTGGCTTGTTCTGCCCATCCCTCGGTGCCTGCCAAAGGCTCCATCCAGATTGGTCTCTATGGAAAGAGATTCAGAAACAGAGTCATTAGGGCACAAGTTGCTAGATCTGGGCCCCACTTGAAAGATACAGACTTGTGGGTGACTCAATAAATTAGGGCCATCAAGATATCCATATTGGGAATGTGGGCTTTTGAAAATCTAAAGAGCCCAATAAGTCTCTGGGATTGCATTGTAGATTGCAGAAAAGCAAGTGTCAGTAGTTTATAGCTTCCTTTGTATATATTTGTTTGCATGTTATCTCCCCCATTAGAATGTAAGCTCCTTGAAGGCAATGATTATCTTCAGTCTCTTTTTGTATGCCTTAGCCCTTAGCACAGTACCTGACACATAGTAGATGCTTAATAGATCTTTTTTTGATTGATTGAAAGGCTTGGAACAAGTCCTGAGTCCATAGCACTCTTCCCCTCCAAAGTTTGCTCTCTGTAGCCTCCCATGAATGATCCAAATGGGGCGGGGGTTTTGGAGGATATCTCAAGTTTGGGTGGGGCTGAAGAGCACCTAGTACCCTGTAATTTCCCAGTACGGTTTTGCTAGCACCCTAATGGGCTGGTTATCAATTGCTTTCTTATCAACTGCATGTTTCAGGAGCCACACCCAAAACTCCTTCCTGAGGATATTATCATATATCTCCAGCAGGGTAGCAGGTGGGTTCTATGACTCCTCTCCCACCATTTCCAGAGTGCCAATTTATAACGATAGCAGTATTCATCCAAGTCACAATTGTCCAAACATCTTGCTCAAATTTCACTAATTGATCTGTATTGTGTATGTGGGGGAAACCCATAGCTTAAGTCTGAAGTCATTCAGGTGGAGCTCCACCCAGAAGATATGATCTGATTAATCCGGAAATTAGCCCGGTATAGGGTGTGGAAGACCAAGGAGAAGTGCTTACGTCCAATCAATTAAACTCATTTCCTTTAGGAACTTCACTCCCTCCCTTGAAGATCCCCAACTTTGAGCTGGTTGTGAGGAGATTTCATCTTTACAAGGCTAGGTATGGATGACTCTCGTTATCTCTATCCACCTAAAAGGGGATAGAAAGTATACTCCCTCTGCTTTCAGAGTTTTAACCAATTTAGTTAGCCCAAAGTATGTCCTTGGAGAACCGCCCCCCCCCAGACTATGGAAGTCCAAAGCAGAGAGCCTTTCTGCCTTGGTTCCATTAGATTATACGCTCAGGAGCCATTGTTTCAAGGCCTCCTCAGGAGTTCTGTGTGATTTTCTCCTGCATTCACCTCAGCCAAGGGGTTGGGAGGGTTGCCCACTCTTTGCTCCCTTGGGGTATTGTTCAGTTGTTTTTCAGTTGTATTAGATTTTTTTGTGACCCTAGCAGGAATACTGGAGTGATTACCATTTCCTTCTCTAGTTCATTTTATAGATGAGGAAACTGAGGCCAACAGGATTAAGTCATTTATCCAGGGTCACACAGCCCAGTAATTATCTGAGGCCAGATCTGAACTCATGAAATTGAGTCTTCCTGACTGAAGGCCCAGTGTTCTATTCACTGTACTGCCCAACTGCCCCTAATAACAGAACCAAACATAGATCCCTGTGGTACTACACTAGAGTTGTTGTTGAGTCATTTCAGCCATGTTCAACTCTTTGTGACCCCCATTTGGGATTTTCTTGGCAAAGGTACTAGAATGGTTTGCCATTTCCTCATGCAGTTTATTTTACAGATGAGGAAACTGAGGCAAAATGGGTTAAATGACTTGCCCAGGGTCTCAAGCTAGTAAGTGTCTGAGGCTATAAAACCCAGGGACTCCTGACACTAGAGCCTGAATGCTATCCCCTCCTTCACCTAGCTGCCTAGGTTATTCCTTATCAATTTTCTTCTTTCAAAATAACTTTTAGATTTATTTATCTATAAATGCTAACAGGGTTAAATGACTTGCCCAAGGTCTGTCGTAAAGTGCCTGAGGCAGGATTTGAACTCATGAAGATGAGTCTTCTTAATTCTAAACCCAGTGATTTATCCACTGTATCACCTAGCTGTCCCTTCCCTGAAAGTAGGGAGTCAACAAACCCATCCTCTTGGGAGCAATGGTAGTATAAGCTTAGGGTTTATCTGTCTCAAGTTTCTATCTGAGTCTGCTCTCCTCCAGTCTCCTGGCTCATATCCCTGGAAGATTCAGGGACATTTGTGTCAGAGACCACAATAGGATGGGTTCCTGGCTGGAGCCCTTTGGGCCCCATTCCCATCAAGAGAAATCTCTTCATTTGCACAATCACCAGCTCTATTAGTCTTCCCCCTGCTTTCCTTGCATGGTCGCTGAAAGCCAAGAGCTCTGTCCTTAGCTACTGAATTCACTGGCCTAGTTTACTTTCTGTTTGACTACATTGGCAATCCAGTAGTAAATAATATCCAGAGAATTCTGGTCCTGGAGCTTTCTTTACCACCACCCACTGCTCCCAGCCTTCCCTCCCCCTTGGGGCAGCCTGGTCCAGTACTCTCTGAGCTAATCCATTAGCCTGAAGGGGAACCTGCTGATCCAACAGAGATTACTCACCATACAAGATCAGGAGGGCCCTGGTAGCAAGGAGCCAAGCCATGTCCTTCTATTTGATTGGATGGCTCTCTTTCTTGATATTTGCAGGACTCTTTCCCCAGTTTAACCATGATATGGGCCTCAAGACCATCTCCTCTCATCCCAATTTGCCAAGATAACCCCAAATGTTATAAATATGGCTCTAACCCCAATGTCCTCTTAGTTCAGGTTCAGGTTTGATATGGGAATGAAAAGAGTCACTCATGAGTCATTGAACAAAGGAGATTTACTTTGTTCAAATACAGCAAGTATATACAGTGAGAATACAGTGATGCTTAGCTTCTCTGGCCTTGGCTCCTTTCATCTCTATCTGGAAACATATCTAGCGAGTAGGTCATCAGGGTACGGTGACTCACATGGTTTTAAGAGAGTCTGAAAGCAAAATCCCTAGTCAGTGGAGCAATCACTGCCAGTTGTTTGACAGCATGCTTATCTTCAAACTTTGGCTGCTGCCAAGGGATCAGCTTTTCCTTCCTAGAGGTATTACTTAATTCTGTGAGTGACCCCCCACCAATATTCTTCGTTTTTCCTCTCCCTTATTCTTTCCTATAAATTTTATAGTGTGTGCTGCTGTCCTCCAGACCTTCCTTACATCCACCATTGACCACTGGTAGTGGTGTCAATGCACTGCTAGAATGACTCTTGGAGTTGGCCATTCCTGTCAGAATCCAATCAAACCTCTTAGATGAATAACAGGATGAGTGTGGATCACTAGTACCTTCCACTTTAGCTTATGAGCTGTTGACCAAGGCTGAGACTACTATTCTTGGTAGCTGAACCTCCACAGACAGGAAAGTATAGACGGGATCACTGAAGCTCATGCTTCAGCAGTAGGGAAGCCCTTTCACTTTAGGTCCATTAGTTGCTGACCAGGTCTGGGAGTAGGACCCTTGGTAGCTGAACCTTTGCAGAAAAGACCTCTTTCTTTCACCAGAGAGCAAGGGCTGAGAGTTCGAACCCATGCCCCAGTGATTAAGAGCTCCTTCTTCCCCCCATCCCCTACAAGACATAGTAATTCACTGCCCAGGTAGGACTAGGACCTCAGCAGCTGTTTCAGAGGCAAGACTTGCTGCCTTTACTGGGGAGAACAAGGGCTGAGGGCCTGAAACCTATGACTCAGTGACAGGGAATTCCCTTTTTATAGTGTCCCTTAGTAGCCCCTAGCCACAGACCAAGGCTAATACCATGACTCCTAATGAAACAAATGTAGCCAAGATCAGAAGGAAAGTAGAAAACTGGGAAAACATTTTTACAGACAGTTTCTCAGATAAAGGACTCATATCTCATATATATACATATTGTGTAAGTATGTATGTATACATGTATGTATATATGTATAGGTATATATGCATATATACATACATATGTATAAACTTTGTCAAATCTATAAGAATATGAGTCATTGCCCAATTGATAAATGGTGAAAGGATATGAACAGACAGTTTTTCAATGAAGAAATTAAAATAATTTATAGTCACAAAAAATGCTCAAAATCATTTTTGATTAGATAAATGCAAATTAAAACAACCTTGAGGTATCATTTTACATCTACCAGATTGACTAAAATGATTGAAGGGAAAAGCAAAAAATGTTCCAAGGGATGTGGAAAAATTGAGACACTAATTCATTGTTGGTAGAATTGTCAACGATCCAACCATTTTGGAGAGCAATCTAGAATTATGCCCAAAGAGTTATTAAACTGCCTCAGTAATACCACTACTAGGTCTGTTTCCAAATATGATTAGGGAAAAAGGAAAAGAATCCATATGTATTTTATTTTTTTTCTCTAGTTACATGTCAAGAAAATTTTTAGCATTTGTTTTTATGAGATTTTGAGCTCCAAATTTTTCTCCCTCCCTCCCCTCCCCTCTTCTGAAAATGGTAGGCAGTTTGATATAGTTTATACATGTGCTATCATGCAAAATATTTACATATTAGTCACAGTTGTGAAAGAAGAAACAAATCAAAAGGGGAAAAAGCCATGAGAAAGAATAGAGTAAATGAAAAAAATATGCTTCAATCTTCATTCAGGGTCCATCAGTTTCTTATCTGGACATGGATAGCATTTTCCTTCGTACTTTGTACTTGTCTAAGATCATTGTGTTGCCGAGAAGAGCCAAGTCATTTCATAGTTGATCATTATACAATGTTGCTGATACTGTGTACAGTGTTTTCCTGGAAGACATTACATTTAAAAATGTTTATAGCAGTTCTCTTTGCGATGTCAAAGAACTAGAAATTGCAGGAATGTCCATCAATTGGAAAAGGGCTGAACAAGTTGTGGTATTGTGATGGAATACTTCTATGCTATAAGAAATGATGATCTCAATTATCTTTAAAAATTTTGGAAAGACTTGCTTGAAATAATGAAGAGTAAAATGAGCAAAACCAAGAGAACATTGTATACAATAATGTTTTGTTTTAAGAATGATTTTCAGTGAATAAGTCATTTGATTATTATAAATATCCAAATTAACTATAAAGGACATATGAAGACACTATCTGCATCCATAGAAAGAGCTGATAAATAGAAATATATATAGAATGATTTTATGTACATGTATACACACACACACACATACACACACACACACATATATTTGTGCACAATGATAGCCATCCCTGGGGAAGGGGTTAGAGGGAGGAAAAAAAGAAAAAAAAATAAATTTATATGATAACTATTATATATTTAAAGTGAATAGCAAGTTGTAGATTTGCAAATAGATTTGCAGTTTCATGTGCAATCTTTTTTTTATTATATTGTGTTATGGAAATGCTTGTTTTATCACATAAATTAAAAATTAAATAATCTTTTTTAAAAATATCAGGACTTCTAGGTCCAACACCTATAACCCAGTGGAAGAGATTTTTTTCCTGTCATGGTCAAGGTGAGGGTTTCACTTTTATCAATACAGGTACTTACTACCTAATTATGTGACCCTGAACAAGTTATAGAGTCTTTGAACCTTGATTTCTTCATCTGAAAACTGAAGATAATATCTGCGGCACTTACCTCATTGGGTTGTTATGGAGCTCAAATGAGACAATATAAACAATGTGTTTTACAAATCTTAAAGCATTATATAATACAAAGCACTATATATTATTTATTATCTCTGAGGATACACAATATTTACTCAGAACAATAAAGTATATACAAAATAATACAGAGTAATTTCAAGAGAGAAGAATTAATTGGGGAATTCAGAATATGCCTCGTGTAGGAGGTACGACCTAAGATGTGTCTTGAAAGAAGGTAGAGACTTCTGGAGGTGGAGTCGAGATGGTAGAGTAGAGAAAGTCAAGCTATCCCAACGTTCCCCTTTAAAATAATGCCTCAAATTGAATTCTGGAGTGGCAGAGACAACAAAAGGTCAGAGACATTCTTCCAGCCCAAGACAACATAGGAGGTTGGAAAGAGAGATGTGTGACATGGGGGAGGATGCTGGCCCACATAAATGAAACACCACCAGTGGAACTAGATGGTAGAGACAGAAGCAGCAGTAGCTTTAGGAGATGGTAAAGGGATTTGACAACTGGTCAGAAAGACATTACATGGTTCAGGGTACAGGATACAGTACCATGCTGGCACTGGATGCAAGACCAGACCCTGTGAGGCAACTTTCTTGCCTATACCCACTTCTGGGTCATAGTTCAAAGGCAGAGAGGAGCACTTTTGGCCAAGAGGCAGTGAAAACACTGAGGGGTAGTATCACTTCCAGCCCCCAGGGAAAAGGGGCATTGGGGAGCAGTATCATTTGCAATTTGAATGGATTAGGGGTCTTCCCTGGGTAAGGATCAGAGTATTGATCAAGAAACCAGTGACTACATCTCTCCCCAGATCACACCACCTTAGAAATCTTTCAAAACCCCAACAAGTAGCTCTGAAAATAGCAGTTTGAAAAACCTTAAAGCTTATAACAGAGCTTCTCCCTGCCCCCCACCATCACAGCAGGGAACAGAGCCCGACATTAACATGAAGTCCCAAATCAAGAAATAGAGTGGAAAAATGAGCAAACCATTAAAAAAGAACATGACTATAAAAAGCTATTATGCTGATGGAGAAGATCAAGGCACAAACTCAGAAGGAGACAATGAAGTAAAAGTAGCTACACACCCATCAAGAATTCTTGGAAGAGATTAAAAAAAGCCATTATTTTCAAGATCAAATGAGAGTGGTAGAGGAAAACTTAGATAAATAAACAAAAGCAAAGGAAGAAAATTATGAAAAGACAAGTAGCTGCTTGGTAAAAGAAGCACAAAGAATGCTGAAAAAAATAACACTTTAAAGAACAGAATTGGCCAAATGGAAAAAGAGGCAAAAAAGCTCACTAAAGAAAATAATTCCTTAAAAATTAGAATTGGGCAAGTGGATGCTAATGACTTCACAAAACATCAAGAAACAATAAAACAAAATCAAAGAATGAAAAAATAGAAGAAAAGGTAAACTATCTCATGGGAAAAACAACTGAAAGCCATAATCAAAGAAAGAGCCTAGACATCTTATTTCATTTTGGGATCTCTTTCAGGAAGTGATTGATGGATTCTTTCAATTTCCATTTTACCCTCTGGTTCTAGGATACTAGGGCAGTTTTCCTTGAGAATTTCTTGCAAGATCATATCTAGGCTCTTTTTTGATCATTGCTTTCAGGAAGTACAATAATTTTTAAATTATCTCACCTGGATCTATTTTACAGGTCAATTGTTTTTCCAATGAGATATTTCACATTGTCTTCTATTTTTTCATTCTTTTGGTTTTGTTTTATGGTTTCTTGTTTTCTCATGTCATTAGTTTCCATTTCCTCCATTCTAATTTTTAAGGAATTATTTTCTTCAGTGAACTTTTGGACCTCCTTTTCCACCTGGCCACTTCTGCTGTTTAAGGCATTCTTCTCCTCATGGACTTTTTGGACCTCTTTTGCCATTTGGGTTAGTCCATTTTTTAAGGTGTTATTTTTTTCGGTATTTTTTGTGTCTCTTTTTACCAAGCTGCTAACTTGTTTTTCATTATTTTCTTGCATCACTCTCATTTCTCTTCCTAAATTTTCCTCTACCTCTCTTATTTGATTTTCAAAATCCTTTTTGAGCTCTTCCATGGCCTGAGGCTAATTTATATTTTTCTTGGAGACTTTGGATATGGGAGCTTTGACTTTGTTATCTTCTGAGCAAGCATTTTGATCTTCCTTGTCACCATAGTAACTTTCCATAGAGTTTTTTTCCATTGATTGCTTATTTTCCCAGCTTATTAGTTGACTTTTAACTCTTTGTTAAAGTAGGGCTCTGCTTCCAGGGTGGAGGGAGCACTGTCCCAAAGCTTCAGGGGTTTTGTGCAGCTGTTTTCAGAGATACTTCTCGGTAACTGTAAGTTTTCAGTTTTTCCAAGGTGATAGGATCTAAGGAGAGATATTTTCCTGGCCTGTGCTCTTATCTATGAGTAACTGCAGGCACTCTTTTCTTCTCTTGAACTGTAGGAGGGACTCTCTCTACTGTGGCCACAAGCTCTGCTGTGCTAGTGCTCCTCCTCATTCTGGGACTGCCACCCAGCACTGCAACCCAGATCCCTGTATGGGCAAAGCAACAAAGTCCTGTCTCAGTGCTAGCAAAAAGACCCCTGTAATCTCCTTCTAACCAGTTGTTTGACCCCCTTACTGTCTGTGGCCTGAAAGCTCTGGAAGCAGCCACTGCTGCTCCTGATTCAGTCACTCCCAAAGCCTGTTCCTGGTTTGCTGGTGTCTGGACTGCACTGGAGTGGCCTGAGCTGGACTATACTCCTTTCTCACCCTGGTACAACAGACCTTTCCTGCTGACCTTCCAAGTGGTCTTGGGCAGGAAATTTGTTTTAATCTATCATTTTGTGGGTTCTGCTGCTCTAGAATATATTTTGTCATTTTTAAAGGTATTTGGAGGGATTTGGGAGAGAGCTCATCCAAGTCCTTGCCTTTGTTCTGCCATCTTGTCTGATTAGTCCGACATCTTATTTCAAGAAATTATCAAGAAAAGCTGGTCAAATATCTTTGAACCAGAGGGTGTTCTCCATAAAAAAATTAAGGGGTGATAAAGAGGAATGCACTGGGAGAATGAGTAAAGGAAGAGATACAATGGGAAAATTTTTCTCACATAAAAGAGGCACACAAGGAAGAGTTTTTAAAATGGAGAGGAAAATTCGGGGTGGTGGCAGGCAATGTTTGAACCTGACTCTCAGTAACAACAAGGTGGCTAACAGCTGCTGTAGGGGTATAAGACCCAACAAGACCAGTAACAAGAGTTACCAGCACAGGCTCTTTGATTTGCTTTTCTAAGGAAAGCAACTTTAAGGGGTTAATAATTTCACTTTAATCAAATGCACATATGTAATCTACCTAGTTCAGAGGGAAAAGCCAGCATCCTGAACTTCAGAGCAAATACAAATAGAAATTACAAACAGAAAATATTAACAGATCAAATAACACAATTCAAATAGACAGGCCTTGTCTGATCAAGGCATCACATACATAGTTACCAAAAAGAGAAGCACCAATATCTGGGTTTTCTTCAAAGCTGGGGGCTCCAGCCACTACCCAGAGAGTCTCCACATCAATACTCTTCAAGTGAGTGAGAGCCCCAGACAAAAATGCTAACCTCTGAGTTTATATACCCTTTTTAGGGCCTGAAGGGTTCACACATAATCAGCAAAAAGGTATGGGCCTGGGGCTTTAAAGCTTGTTAGCAAAAGGGTGTGGGCCTGGGGCTTTGTACCTAGTAAGGCTTAATCAAAGGCACTTGATTACTTTAGCATTCTTGGTGAGAAAACAGTAAAAAAAAAAAAAAGTCCCTCCTTAATTACTATTACACTCTGGTTAGAATTGGCTCAAAGAAGGAAGAATACACACTCAGTTGTTTATAGAAATACAACTTACCCAATAGGCAAATAAGAAGGGAAAGGGATAAGAGAAAGGTGGGAGAT
Source organism: Phalanger gymnotis (assembly GCA_028646595.1). Classification (NCBI taxonomy): domain Eukaryota; kingdom Metazoa; phylum Chordata; class Mammalia; order Diprotodontia; family Phalangeridae; genus Phalanger; species Phalanger gymnotis. Next base: position 47,570,580 of record CM053625.1, on the reverse strand, counting down.
GATAAAAGTGAATGCAGGTTTAGGGAGGCAGTGGTTAGACGCAAAATAGACTTTTGAAAAGGGACAGAGAGAGAGAGAGAGAGAGAGAGAGAGAGAGAAGATAATGGTAAGGAGAAAAATACACAGTTAGTAATCATAACTGTGAATGTAAATGGGATGAGCTCACCCATAAAAATGGAAACACATAGCAAAGTGGATTAAAAACCAGAATCCAACAATATATTGTTTACAAGAGACACGTTTAAAACAGAAACACACATACAGAGTTAAAATAAAAGGATAAAGTAAAATCTAATATATTTTAGCTGAAGTAAAAAAAGGCAAGGGTAGCAATCATGATATTAGTCAAAACAAAAGCAAAAATAGATCTAACTTAAAAGAGATAATCTGGGAAACTATATTATGCTAAATGGTACCATACACAGTGAAATAATATAAAAAATTTTACAGCATTTCTCTCACAAAGACCTCATATGTGCTGTGTATAGAATAGAGTCACATTTATAAAAATAAGAGCCATTCCCCAATTGATAAATGGTTGAAGGATACAAATAGGCAGTTTTCAGAAGAAGAAATCAGTTATCTATAGTCGGATAAAAAAATGCTCTAAATCACTGTTGCAGAGAAATGAAAATTAAAACAACTCTGAGATACCACTGTACACCTATCAAAAATAGGTACGCTAGTAAACTACTGGTAGAGTAATGAACTGCAACTATTCTGGAAAGCAATCTCAAACTATGCTCCAAGGATTGTAAAACTGTATACCCTTTGACCCAGCAATACCACTACTAGGTCTGTATGCCAAAGTGAGCAAAGAAAATGGAAAAGGAATATTTATAGCAGCTCCTTTTGTGGTGGCAAAGAATTAGAAAACACAAACAAGTTGTGGCATATGCTTGTGATGGAATACTATTATGATATAAGAATGACTAGCAGAATGGTTTCAGAAAAACCTGGGAAGATTTACATGAGCTGATGCAAAGGAAATGACTAGAACCAGGAGAACATTGGGCACAGTAACAGCAATATTATACAATGATCAACTGTGTATCTTAGCTATTTTCAGCATCTCCTGAGAAATAATGGAGTCTGAATATAGATTGAAGCATCCTTTTTTTTAACTTTATTTTTTCTGGCTTTTTTAATGTGTTTTCTTTTGTAACATGGCTAATATGGAAATGTTTTGCATGACTGCACACATATAATTTACATAAAATTGCTTATCTTCTCAAGAAGGAAGGTAGAGAGAGAGGGGAAGAATATAGAATTCAAAATTTTAAAAAAATGAATGTTGGGACAGCTATGTGGCACAATGAGTAGAGCATCCAGCCCTGGAGTCAGGAGGACCTGAGTTCAAATCTGGCCTCAGACACTTGACACACTTACTAGCTGTATGACCCTGGGCAAGTCACTTAACTCCAACTGCCCTGCCTTCCCCCCCCAAAAAAAAGAATGTTAAAAAATTTTGTTTACATGTAATTGACAAAAAAAACCCTTTAGATGTAAAATACATTACTTTAAAGCAGATTACAGATAGAATATTTCACAATTTTGTTTCCTGTCCTATGTATTTTAAGTGTGCCTGCTTTAGTTGTCAAGCATTTCAAGAGGCTTTTAAAGTTCTACCTTATTACAGTTCAGAATTCTAAATCCCATTACCATTTTTACCTCTTGGTTTGACTGAATTAAATAATAACTGAATTTCAAACATTCAATCAGGAAGAATAGCCTCAGAAACAAAAGCTCTGTTGAGTTCTAAAGAATTGCTTACATGAGAGTATCTCATTAAAATTTTGAAAAGCTTCTCCATAATTATGGATTCTGCAGAATTAGGGCAGCAATGGTTGGAGAAGAGCCATTGCCTTAAATTAGATATGTGGAAAGTCCAAATAAAAGGTTTTTGTTTTTGTTTTTGAAGAGTATTAGAAAAACAGTCAGGCAGATATTCCAAGAACGTTTTGTGACTGAAGAAAATTGATTTTCAATTAAAAAATAACATCATAAAGAATTCAACACAGCATATATACTATGTACCAAGATATAACAAAGAACACTTTTGATCAGATGCTTTCTCAATAGGACTTTACATTTTTGGTAAGTAACCATTGTTAGTACTCAATGCCTTTTTCTGAAGGAAAGGATTATTTTGTTGAACAAATGTAAATTGCCTGGATTTTTGTCAATTCAACAAACATTTATTACTTATTTATTACTAGATATCATATCTGTACTAGGCACTGAAGATAAGAAAAAAAATAGTTCCCGCTCCCCACCTATGAAGCTTATATTGTACTGACACATGTAGATTATCATTAGGATTGATACAAAACAGGGCCACACAGTTGAAAAGACGAAAGGAAAGAGAGCTTGACATTGACTGGTTTCTAAATACAAAACTTTGTCTATGTCCTCATTTTCCCCCCTTTTTAGGTAGGAAGAGTAATTGTTGGATACAAGATTATCCTCTGCCCTTAGGGCTTGTCAATCCTAGTATTCTGAACTTTTAAGTAATAGATTCCAAGTTCAAATGTTCAAGTCCGATACCCTTTTCTAACTTTTTCTCTGTTTGAACCCTAATTTTTTTTTTGGGGGGGGAACTAGAAAGCCATATTTAAGACATCCTTTTCATTTTTTTCCAGTTTTATTTCCAGAGTGATTGATTAACATGCTACAGGACACTTTTTTAGATCAATATGTAAATACATAGTTTGAGTTTCTCATGTCCTTAGTATAATTATGTATCACCATCCCCATATATTTATTAAGCAAGCACAGTGTGGTACACATTGTGAAGATCATAAAAATAGATGCAATCTGTGCCCTCAGAGAGAAGCTATGAAGGAAGAAGGGAAAAGAAGGAAGGTAGCACACAAAGAAACCACCACATCTATGCTTTAAAGAAAAGTCTCCATCACAATATTTCTTTTCTTATGACTCTTGCTGTTATTCTTTCAATCAGTGAGCACTGTACTTTGGTGTCTTTATAGGATGTAGGATTATCAGTGGAAAGCATGATTCACCCTTATGGTGTGTAAATATGGTTTATGCCATCTCAGGCTCTTGCAAAATGCCTGATGATTCAATAGACCTGCTTCCTCCAGAAATAGCCAAGTACTCTATTTGGAGTATTATTTTAAAATAATCAGTAGCAATAATATTTTTTTTTTGGTGAGGCGGCATAGCCTAATAGTCAAATTATATGTCAGGGAGTAAAAGGTTTAAAAGTTAATTATTTTATTTTCTACTGTAGCAGGTATATTAGAACACTTTTTAGGCAAAGACTTCTTATTCTCTCTCTGTAACTTACTTGCCTTATGGCTTTTGGTAGCTAGTGTAGCTGGAATAAATAATTTTTTTTAAAGGAAGGCATTACAAGCATATTATTAAATGCACAGTATCCTAAGTATGGATAGCACTAAAAATCTTCTGTTAGTAGTATCAGAAGACACTACCTGTATCTTACCCTGTAATGCCAACATCCTTCCAGGCACCCAGGCTCACAATCATACAAGATTTATACATATGTATATACAAGATATGTAATAAGATGTGTAATGTACACATGTCTTATATGTACATATATCTGTATATAATTCATATATACATAGTTAATATCATGTTATCTCCTCTATTAGAATGTCATTTTCTTGAGGGTAGGGATGATGTTTTTGCCTTTCTTTGTATCTCCAGCACATAGTAAGTGCTTAATAAATGCTTCTTGACAGAAAATTCCAGAGGAATGTAAGCTTTAGTCGGTCTTGCCCTGCTGGAGATATTTTAAGTACAAACCTAGTGACAGACCATAGGTCTTTCATTTGAGGACCACCATAACTAAGTCCAGGTTGGGTGCTGTAAGCATAAGCAAGGTGGATTTTAGTTATTATTTCTTGGAGTTAGTTTCCCAGGATCCATGGACATAACAATCTGTTGTTCCCAGGTATTTTACTTTGTCAATCATGGATGTCTTACTCCTTTGAACTCTGGACCAATTCACAGCTGTAACATATCAGATGCTATCATGGTAAGTTTCCACACTTGATGGTACTGAGCCAATCAGGTGTTGAGTCGCATAGGCTTTCACACTTTCTGGTTCTGAGCCTATCAGTTGAAAGTCTATGTATTTTGGAGATTGGTATTTTGCTTTGGGGCTCACTCATGGAAAGGACACTGTGCCTGAGACCTTTTGATTTCCCTGATGGGACTTTGTGTGGCTGTTGTTAAGGGGTCCCCAGACTGTTGTGAACCCAGATGTTGGTGCTCTCCTGATCTGGTGATGTAAAGTGGGTAGTATGATTATTAGGCAAAGGAGCACTGTCTATTGAGGGAGAACCTTTAGGGTTGAATGCACTAGCTGGGAAGCTGTGGGAGGAATCTGTGTTTGCCTCAACTGGCCCCCAGTGAGGCTTGAGAGGACTTAGGGAACTGCACAAGTTGTGCCTGTCTCAGTTGACCCCACTGAGATGCAGTGAATTGCCCCCCTCTTTCTTGCTGGCCACTTAGAGAAGGGTGATTAGGGAATGCTGTAGGAGATGGTGCTCAGCAACCCTTGTGAGAAAACTACATAGAACAAAGTAAGATCATCAATCCCTTTGAAGCTATCTTTCCTTTATAAAGCAGATTAAGAGCGAACCTGGGTTAGCAAACAGCCATTCTGTGTGCTAGTATCATTAACACTACAGGTGCAGAATGATGAATTTCCTTTACTTAATCATAGAAGGATTGTGCTATGAGTTGGTAAAAGGTTTCCCTGTGCTAATGCAATCAGGTTTCAAAGTAGGTAAAACTATGAGCTAGGCTGAGTGTATATGTTATTCCTTCCTGAAGTCAAATCTGATAAAAGCAAGATTCACTCATTCCCTTTCACCTACCTCCTCTTCCCTTCCATTATAAAAGTTTTTACTTGCCACTTGAGATAATTTACCCCATTCTATCTCTCCCTTTCTCTTTCTCCCAATATATTTCTCTCACTCCTTAATTTTATTTCATTTTTAGATAGCATCCCTTCATATTCAACTCACTCTGTGCCCTCTGTCTATATATATATATATATATATATATATATATACATATATATATGTATGTTCCCTTCAACTACCCTAATACTGAGAAAGGTCTCATGAATTACACACATCATGTTTCCATGTAGGAATGTAAACAAAACAGTTCAACTTTAGTAAGTCCATTATGATTTCTCTTTCCCGTTTACCTTTTCATGCTTCTCTTGATTCTTTTATTTGAAAGTCAAATTTTGTGGTTTTAGAGAGGTGAGGCAAATTTTATATACTCATTCTACAGTCACCAATTATGTTAGCTCTATCCCAAGGCTCATTCTAGGCTTAACTCAGGGAGAGGTTCTCAGGATGTTGTCTTGTCCTGGATAAGTAGCCAAGATGGGGGGGTAAGGGTAGAAGTTCCTTCTACCAATATAGATCACCCATTGTTCTTCAATTTGTAGTTATACATACACGCCTGTGTGTGTGTATAGTATATGTGTGTTTATATGTGTGTATATGTGTACACACATGTATATGTACATGATGGGGTACAGGCTCCGGGAACCCCCTTGAACTGTCCTTGAATCTTCCCACTTGATGTGGCATTCCCCTGAGGCTATAAGCCTTTTATTATAGCTATGTGGAACGAATTCTCTGTTACCCTTAACCTAGCCTAGCCCTCCGATGTCTGTTATCTCCAGAAAGCCTTTGGCTACTTCTCCAGTTTTAATCCCATTCTCTTGGTCAACCCAGTTTACTAGCCCCTCCCATCAAGATCCTCCCTGGACCCCTCCTCCAGTTACCCTAGACTACTTGACCACCCCTAGATCCCTCCCATAGTCTTTCTGTATAAAAGATCCATCTTGTTTCTATGAAAGTGCTCAGATTCAATCTGGCCCCCTCATATTAGCTTACAAATGTTCAGATTCCTTAAGAGTCTACCCAACATGGCAGACCTTTATTAACTTTGTTTATTAACTTTGTTTTTCTTTGCCTGAAAGAATACTTGGGTCAAATTAATTCAGGCAAGACCCTGTGTGTCACTATTTCAGGGTCCCAGTACCCTTAAACCTCAACATATATGCACATATATAAACATATATATATATATATATGTATTTAGAGAGAAAGTTATAGAAAGTACCCTTGGCACTACACAATCATTTTGTCCTATAGTAAAAATGATAGTATTATAGTTCTTTCACAGCTGGAAGGAATTTGTGGGACTATTTATTAAAATGGAGGCCCAGAGAGGAAAGTAAGGTCGCATAGTTGCTTGGTCACACCTACCTGGGTCTAGAATTCCTAGACCTTCTTTTCTCTATATCATTCTATGTTATTTTGTATTTGTTGATTTAGTTCTTCAACAAAGGTGGTCTTCAGTTGTTTTAGATGTATGTATTCTAATAAGATGATGGAAAGTATCTTTTTTGTCTTTTATTTCCTGTAGGAAAACCTGGATAGTGTAGGTATCCAATAAATATTCATGACTGCCTGATTTAGGTTTGAGTCCTATTCAATTAGAGAATAATTAAGTTACAAAACCAATTAGCCAGAAAATAAAAAGAGTGCTTTTTAAAACACTTTTCTGAAAACAAGGGACTATATCTATTTTTCTTATTTTTATAGCCCTATGTAAAGATTTCAAATAGATCTGACTGGGAAGGTGACTGAAATGTTACTCATTGTTCTATTGTTTTATGATTGAGGTTTGGCAACAATGAAAACGGATACATTATAGAAAAGAGAGAAGCCCATAAAAACTTTGATTCTGGAGCAACCTCTTCCCATTACTACTTCTACCTTGAATTGATGACTCATTAAATTTTAGAGAAGGAAATTAAAAGGTTATCTAGTCCCCTTATTTATAAGGGGGAAAACCCCCTGAGTTCCTTTTCTCTCTTCTGTTCCCTTTCTTCTCACATGCTTTCCAAAGACTTTCCGGGCTCCTGTACTCCTGGTTTGGCAATGTATAAACAGGCTGTAGTTCAGTTACATGAAGTCAGATTTGAAAAACACACTTTGGCATACCTGACCATCTCTTGTTTTTGTCGTCCATGGCAAAAAAGTATCAAAGAACTTTTCAGCGCAGTGCAGGACTGAGGAACTGCGTTGAGATATTGTAAGAGGGCTGAAACTGAGCAAAGGAGCAGAGGCTGCTGCTGCTGCTTAAGAAAAAGTCCTTTATTTTCAGACACAGCCAATATGGGGATTTGTTTTGCTTTACTACTTACATTTGTTAAAAGGTTCTTTTTCCTGTGGGTTTTTTTTTTCAATTCGAGTTTCAGAGGGGAGGGAAGAAAAAGGTTAGGGAAGCCAAAAAGAAAAAGAAAAAGAATTTAAAAGAGAAGAAAAGAAAAAAAGGAAAAAAAGGTCACTGAAGCATTTTTAAAAAAACTGCAAATGTACAGAGGAAAATGGAAGGAAGGCCAGAAAGACTCATAGATAAGCAGGGAAGCTTTAAAAGTTATATGTTGCATTTATTATGTATTCTATTTAAAAAGAAAAGTTAATTGTACCTAATAGAGTTCAGTTTTACATATAACCCTGTTTTTATGTTATATCATGCATATGGACAGGCCCATTATATCAGTTATGTGTATTCTGCACATACCCGCCCCGCCCCCATCCCCAAAGTCTTAGGGCATACGTTTTCAAAACTGTACAGTTTGTTGTGACATACCTAGCTTTTCCTATTATTTATTCCCATACTTTTCAACCATTCAGTTAATATAATTAAAAAAGAAAAATGTATTTTCACAAAAAAATAAAAGTACATGCTACTGGTTTCCAACTTGGGAGACAGACTTAACAGATATTGAGAACTTAGTCTGTACATGATGCTGTGCTATATGGTCTAATATAAACAGATAATAGACTTAGATATTGATCATTTTTAGCATATCTGCATGAAAATTTAAGGAACTAGATAGGGTAGAAAAAAGAGAAATCTATTAGAGCAGTAGTGTCAAACTCAAATAGAAATGAGGGTCACTAAACCATAACTATGGTTCGCATGTGACTTTATATTATTATTAATATGTCAACATGTTCAAATCAGATAGGACCTACCTTTTAATCTGGTTCAGGCTGCATTCAGGAGTGTCGTGGGCCACATGTTTGATACCTCTGTATTAGAGAATTTTCTAAAAGAGAAGATTTTATTTTCTGGTGCAGATAAAAAGTAATGGAAATATGATTGACACATATTTCCGAAAGTGGGATATTTTTTAATATTATTAGGAAGCTGTTACATAATCTCTATCTTGAGCAGAAGAATGTCAATGGTACATAAAAGAAATAAAACTATATTTTAGATTGTACAGCACAATGCCTATACAATGGGTCTTATACACAGAAAAGGCTTCAAAGACTTGAATTAATAAGTTGAATTCATTTAATTTCACTTGATTCATAAAATTCATCCAATTCATTGAACTGAAATTAAGTTGAATCATGTGTTAAAGGCATAAGTGTTTACAATAGGGGCAGAATCACATAATAGAACATGTAAAACACCATATAGATCCTAGTTATTATTCATACAGGTTTTTATTCTCAACAAAACCAGAAAATAACCTAAAGTATTTCAAAATAAAACATTCCAGGGTATTGTCCGAAAATAAATAAAAGTACATTGAACAAGCCAAAGAGGGCAGCTAGGTGGCACAGAGAATAGAGCACTGGCCCTGGAGTCAGGAGAACCTGAGTTCAAATCCGGCCTCAGACACTTGACACACTTACTAGCTGTGTGGCCTTGGGCAAGTCACAAGCCCTGCCTTCCCTGCAAAAAAAAAAAAAAAGGTTAAAAAAAGGAACAAGACAAAGGATATTGAATTTAGAGTTGGGGAACTTAGGTTGATGTCCTGGATTTGCTACTTAGTAGTTATAAAACCCTTGGACATATCACTTAAACTCTTTGGAGGTCTGTTTCCTCACTAGTAGAATGATGGGCTGGAGATGATTTCTCAGGTCTCTTGCAGGTTTAAAATCTATACGAAAAAAAAAGTTTTTGTCCAGATCTGTGATCACTTAAAAAGAAATCTCTCAGTGAAGAGAGGCAACATGGTATAGGGGAAAGATAATTGGATTTGGAATTAGAACCCGAGTTCAAATTTCATCTCTGTTAAGTGACCGTGGGCAAATGACTTCCCTGTCCTATTTCCTCATCTGACCTCTGATAGCCTTTGTTATTCTAAATTTACGGTTAAAAAGGAAACACTTATCAATATAGACCAAATTCTTCTCTGTAATTTCCAGTTTCATAAGGTTGTTAAGTGTTAAGTGACTTGTTCATGGTCACATTGATAACATGTGCCTGTTGTACACTATGAATCTAGTTCTTCCAATCTCTAAGGCCAGCCTTCTATCTCTTATGCCAAGCTGCCTCTAAAGAGTCTCATTACTGTGTTAGAACCAGATCAAACAGAGCAATACTTTGCATATAGTAGGCACTTAGTAAATATTGGCTGAATGAAGAAAAATTGGCCTTTTCCCCAAATCCTCAAGGTCACATATCCAAGTCTCTCAACAATCTGACTCCATTATATGATGTACCAGGAGAAGTCTGTTATGTGAAATACTGCCAGAGCCAGATGACAGTGCATAATAGACTAAAGGTCAATTATCTCAAGCAGAATTTGCTACAAAGGACTATTTCTCTGTGATCAGGCCATTAGAAATAGTCAGTTTTGTATGGAAAGCAGTGACTGGCCTTTCTGAATGGGGCTTGATTTGCTGAAACAAATACACTTTCTCTCAACTTTGCTGCAATTTACAGCTTGATTTTACAATCACTTAGTACGTGGGGGGATAAGCTTTGAAGCCTGAAAGGGTATGCCCTTTAACCTTTCTCTCCTCTCCATATAGCAACTTGGTGTATTTTATTTTAAATAAATGTCTTAGCTTTCTTTTCCTGGAACTTTATTGAGCAAGCAGTAACAAAGAAAATTTTCTTCCTGCTTTCCTTTATAACATGTTGGTCAGTGGGTACGGCAGTCATTAAAATATCTGAGGAATTAAGATTGTGCCCTTTCATGCTGAATTCTATACCCTCTCTTCCATCCAGTTTTTGTTTTTATCCTTCTTTTTCTTTTTTTTTTTTAATAGTTTGAGTTGGTTATCTCCTCTTGAAGATAAGGAGTCTTTGAATAACCGGATTGGCAGCAGTGTAATAGTAGTAACCCTTTCATTATACACTACAGGGTAATTTTCCTTGCTTGCTGTTTTGAACGTCAGCATTTCATATTTATGGGTAGCAGCTATGAAAATAAAAGGTGAAAAAGACATGTGACCTTTTCATGTTTTACAAGTGCTGTTTTATGATGGTGGGAGTTACAGGGCTCTGAGGTATTTTTTTTTCCTTAAAAAAATAGTTTACAATTGATGAAGTACTTTCTATGAGTTGGGAGTTAACCCCTTACACATTTAGAAAGATGTTCAACAATAGTATTTCAGCAAAATTTTATTAAATTGACTCTCTGGTTTAGTGGGGAAGAATAAATCCAATTGAAATACAGACCAATATGGATTGTGTATCTTTTATAGTCTTCTTTTGTGCCACTTCATTTTCTTAGCAGAGTACTAAAGTTGTCATAAAAGAGCGGAGCCAAAAAGATTATACTTTTTATCTTGCTGCTTTTTCTGGTGAAGTCTATTTGCTACTATATGTTTCTACTTGGTTGAACATGTGGTATGATAGACTACCTACTTGACTGGTACTGCTCATAAGATTTCTATTTGAGAGGGACCTTAGAAGTCTTCTAGTCCAACCTCTCCTCCCTCCCCCCATTTTACAGATAAGAAAACTGAGACTTGGAAATGGACATAATAATAATAGTTATTATTTATGTGGTACCTTGAGGTTTGCAAAGCGATTTACAAATATCACCTCACTTGATCCTCACAACAACCCTCAGAGACAGGAGCCATTGTTACCCCCATTTTAAGCTAGTCTAAATAAATCTTTATTAATTGTCAAAGTGGCAGGCACTGTGCTAAGCTCTGGTAATACAAAGAAGAGCAAAAGACAGTTCCTGATTTCCAACTATCTAAATGGGGCGGGGGGGGGGGAGACAACAGGCAAACAACTATGTACAAATAAGATACACATAGGATAAATTGGAGGTAATCAATAAAGGGGAGGCACCAGAATTAAGGAAGGGGTGCTGAAAAGGCTTCTTGTGGAAGGTGGGATTTTAGTTGAGACATGAAAGAAGCCAAGGTGAAGAGGTAAAGATGAGGAGGGAGGGCATTTTAAGTATGGACAGCAATAGAAAATGTCAGGGATTGGGAGATGAAGTATCTTGTTCAAGGAAAAGCAAGGAGATCAGTGTCACTGGAGAAGACTGGAAGAGAGAGAGAGAGAGAGAGAGAGAAAGAGAGACAGACAGACAGAGAGAGAGAGAGAGTTATGAAGGGCTTTGAATGCCAAATACAAGATTTTGTATTTGATCCTGGAGGTGATAGGGAGCTACTGGAGTTATTTGAGTAGTCAGACTTGCCCTTTAGGAAGGTCACTTTGAAAGCTGAGTGGTGGACTGGCTGGAGTGGGGAAAGACTAATGCAGAGAGACCAACTAGCAGGACATTGCAACAGCCAAAGGTGTTAGGTGATGAAGGCCTGTACCAGTGACATGGCTTTGTTGGAGCAGAGAAAGGTGCATATGTGAGAGATGTTAGTAAAGTAGCAACAGACTGGATACGAGAGATGAGGAAACTGAGGCAGAGGTAAGCAGTTTGAAATCAAGTCTTTCTAACTCCAGGTACAATGCTCTATTTACTGTGTCAACTAGCCATGTAAGTAAATGAATTGTCCAAGTTCATATAACTACTAAATAGCACAGCCAGAATTTGAACCCAGCATCTTCTAATTCGCTTGGTAATTATTTAAAATTTGCTTTCCACTGCATACTACCGTTAAGAATTATTTTCGGGTGATATTAACACTAATGGTAGCAAGGATATTTTGAAGCACTGAAGTTTGAATTTGATCCATAGTGGCCTCCTGTTCTAGGGTAAATGTTTCTTTTCCTCAGTTGCTGTGGCATGAAGATGAGTGAGCCATTGGAGTAGGACTAGGATGGGGAACCTGCAGCCTTGAGGCCACATGTGGCCCTCTATGTACTCAAGTATGGCTCTTTGACTGAATCTAAACTTCACAGTTTGGATTTTTTTTTGTTCTGTGAAGTTTGGATTCAGTCAAAGGGCTGCACTTGAGGACCTAGAGGGTCACATGTGGCTTTGAGACTGTAGTTCTCCACCCGTGGAGAAGGACTTAAGTAGAAAAGTTTCAGAGAAATCTTTATAATTTTAGCTAGACTAGGTGAGCATGGTTCTCTCTCTCTATTGAAGTAATGGAATATTAGAGGCTATGGGATAACCATTTTAAAAAACAAGTCAAAGATCTGAAATTTTAACAAAATAGCTTCAAACTCCTAAAAAAAGTCAATCAACACATATGAAATTTAAATCACCTGTACAGGGGAATTAACAAGCGAGGCAAATTTAGATTGTTTATAGACATGAACTAGCGTCACAGGCCCTAAGTTTGAATCTCGACTTTGACTTATGTGTCCCTGGGAAAGTTATTTAACTTTTTGGATTCTGTTTCCTTATGTGTAAAATGAGAGGGTTGGACTAAGTAACAGCCAAAGTCCCTTTCCTTTTCTATGATCCTATTTAACTAAGGCAGAGTGTTTTAGTGGAGAGGGGGCCAGCCTCCTAGTCAGGAAGACCTGGGTTCACAGTCTGTCTCTGACAAATACTATTTATGTGACCTGGGGTAATGGAACTCACTAAATTGCCCTTGTCAGCTGAACGAATTTCAACACTAGGAGTTTTCTACACATTGATGAACTCCCCAGATGCCTTTTTCACTAGATCTGAATCTATACCATGCCACTCATAATTTCTGAAATATAAAGTGGGTCATGTTTCTGAAATAAAATTTTTGAAAATAACCTTAAATTCACTTTATTGACTTCTTTGAATATGTAGGTTATCACACCCATACTGTGTAAAAGTATAAACTTTTGTAAAACCTATCTCAAAGACAAAAGGTTTTTAAAATTTTTTTGTCGTTCTTTTTTCCTTCCCCCCCCCCAAAGATGAAAAACAAACCAGTACTTTCCAAGTTTTGAGAACATTGAAACCTGTATTTTCTTTGCTAGAAGAAAAATGGGGTTGGTGAAAACCTCTTAGCACTAGCATCATCATCCTCATTTAATACGGAACCCTGAGTTTGTTTCAGGCTAAACTGTAGAAAGAACCTAAACACAACATCCTGAAAGTGTTACCATGCTATCTGAACTAAAGCAGGAATAAGTGGTGAGTTCCTGGCAAGAATGAAGGATCGATGAGCCGCAACCAAATACAAGTTGTTGGGTTTTTTTTTTATTTCCTCAAATAATCCCGTGACCCTGTTCCCCCCAGAAATTAAAGAACCGCAACAAAGGTAAAAAATCAAAATATTCTCCGCATAGACCTTTCCTGTAGCTCAAGTCGCCGCTTTTTTGCAAGTGTGTACGCGTTGTGTGTCGGGTCCAGGAACGTAGGCGAGCCCACGTCAGTGTGCGCCAGTCCTAGCGATGTGGGTGCGGGGTGCAGAAGGAGAAGGAGGAGTGGGGAATTTTGTCCACGTGTCATTGTTGTGTGCTCCACAACTCCACAGATGCGCTACGCATCCTGGCTTGTGCATCAGCGGGGTGTTCATATACCAGTAGCAATACCGTGGGGTGGGAGCACAGGCGCCCGCAGCGCCCAGTGATGGAGGGGAGCGGGGGAAAGGAAGAGAGGACTGGGGTGGCGGGTGGGGGGAAT
>CM053625.1:47540896-47556664 GCA_028646595.1 Phalanger gymnotis | reverse complement strand
GGAGGGAGCTAGTGAGCGGAGGAGCCGACGCGCCGGGAGGCACCGGCCATGGCCGCGGCCGCCTGCTGATGGGCCCGGCCCGGGAGTGCGGGGTCAGAGGTACTCGCGACAGCGGAGGATGGTGACCACCGGGCTCATGCCGCGGCCCAAGAGGGGACAGCCGAGGCCGGGCGAGGAGCCGCCTCTTTGAACCGAGCCTGGACTCGCCGTCGCCGCCGCCTCCTCCTCAGACACCGACCGAGACCCGGGGAGCGAGCCCGAGAGCCTGCCGGGCGGCGTCGCCGCCGCCGCCCCCTCCCCCCCCAGGCTGCGGCCCTGAGGTGACTGAAGCCCCGCCGCCTCCCATCCTGCTGCCCCTCCCCCTTCCTCCCCCCTTGGAAATCCCCTCTGTCTCTCCTTCCCTCGGCCCGGCGCCCTCCTCCGCACCCTCCCCCTCCTCACTTTTTTTGGCATCTTCTCCCCCCGCGTCCCACGAGCAGCCCCCGATCTGGCCGCCCTCCCCTGCCCAGTCTCCATCTCCTTCCTGCCCTCACGTCCCGGGCCCAGCTCTAGGGTCCAGTTGTTTCCATCCAGCATCCCGCCTCCAGCCCCGCACGGCTCTACCCCGGCCTCAGGCCTCCTCTGGCCGCCCCCTCACATCCTCCTCTGGATGTTGGGACTTGAGGTGAGGGTCAGGCGAGGGGGAGCTTTCTGATGGGGCTCTCCTTCGCAGCCCCCCTTCCTTTCATCTGCCGAAGGGGTCTTTTTCCAGTCCTTTTTTTAACCCACTTTTTACAGCTCCCCCCCCCCCCCCGCCCCTTTTTAAACCCACTCAAACCAATTTTTAGTTAATTTCCCTTCCAACTCCTAGCCTTTCCCACCCAGGGCCTCTCGCCATCAGGAGGATACCCTTCTCCAGAGGGGAAGGGACGATGGAGGTGGGGGGGGGGGTTGAATTCTTTAGGCAGAGCTTCCCACTAAAACCCTTTACTGCAGCTGGAGAAGGGAGAGTTTGGGCTGTGCGGCTGTGGAGGATCTGCGGTTGGCGATGGAGTTCCAGGGCTGCCTCTCCTGGCCCAGGTTTACCGTGCGTAATCCCCCAGCCCCGAGGCGGCTGCGCCGCCGCCTTTGCAGCTCTAGCTTTGCTAGGGGTTACTGGAGTTCAAACGCATCTGAGATCAGTAGAGGGAGGTGTGGGAAGAGGAAGGGGGCTTTGCAATGTTGTGGCATCAAAGATTAATGGTTGGTTTAGTTTTGCAACCCGGTTGTAAACAGGAAACTAGTTTGGTTTGGAAGGGAAGGAGGGGATTGTGTGTGCATCTCTCTCTTTTTAATACTGTACGGAGTTTGGTGCCAAAAGTGAATCTTGACTCAAACCCAAAAAGATGAGCTCTTGGCGCTGCAGTCGTGACCTAGGCTGATGGCTCTATGGCAGAGATAGCAATATTTCTATTTCCTGTATCTTCTTGAGTTAAAAAAAATCCTGCAGCTCAGAGAGAAGTAGAATCATTTTAAAAAATGATTTTTTTTTCGGAAGAGATTATGAAAAGCGATAGAATTGCTAGTAGTCGATTGTGTTCAGGTACTTCCTAAGTTAGCAAGCTAGGAGTAGGAGTGAGGCAGACCAGCTATATTTATAGCATGTGCACAAGTTTATACAAGATGTGAGCCTGTTCTGGCTTCTTTGGATTTGCCGCTAAGTTGACTTACAGCCTTTGTTTAAAAAAAAAAAAAGAAAAGAAAAAAAGAGGAACCCCTCCTCCCCCTTTGAATCCTTAGGATTTACATTGTAAAATGTTTTGACAGATGAAGGGCTATAAAAACTAATTCTTAAGGGATTTATTTTGTAGGTGGGTGGACTTTTTATGATTGGTTGGGGAAGACTTCAAGAGGAGATAGTAGATGGAAACAATTGACTTTGTAACAATTCAGTTACTGTTACTACAGAGATAGGTGTAGACTTTGAAAGCTATAGAAGTTCTTTATGACTATAGTTTACTATATTGCTATTAGTAATACTATATAGTATTACTAGTATTACTATTTGTAGTTTCACTTTTTGTTTTCTCCTTGCAAATTTTTTTAAATAGCCAAAAGTGAGTGTCGAAGTTATACGTTTTAATTAAACAGGTTAATGAGTTAATAAAACCTAAATTTTTATTGAACAGAATGATCTGACATTTCAAAATAAATATCTTGTCAAGAAAACACAGTCCGATCCCAGGTCTCTCATCATTTTTCACATCAAATGAGGTAATATTAAAAATGCTTAGCATAGGACTTGGCACATAATTGGTACATATATAAATACTTATTTCCCCTCACCTCCCCTTCCTCTGGAACCATATGACATCATGATTTGTACCTGAGAAATGTTAGGTGGTGTTAGGTTGTGCTAAATTATTTCTATTTTTATGGAAGCAGTCACAGTATTTGTAAGCAGTAATGACTACCTCATTTACTAAAAGTATATGATACACACTTAATGTAGTTTAGGAATTCTATTCTTGGTTACTGTTGTATATTTTGAGATTTAAAAAAAATCTTGATTATTTTTTGCTGTCATAATGTAAAATATCTCCATGTTGAGATCACAAAATTGTTTAATATTTCTCGCAGAAGACAAACATTTTAGAAGACTAATAGATTTTTGTTTTTCATTTTAAAGAAGACATTTCAAGAAATCCAAAATAAAGTCTACCTAAGTTTGATAGAGCAGGAATCTGTGCATTTGGCTTTTGTTTTACTGGTTTCTATTTTCTTTCTTTCTTTTTTTAGATTTGCTTTGGTCTATAGTCCTCTTGCTCATTTCTGAAATATTTCAATGTTTTGTTTATAGAGAGTTTTAAGGTACTTCTCAATGAGTTAAATGATACTCAATAGCACTATCCTGCAGTCATTGTAGATGAAAGATTACTTAGGTTTAAAGCCTATTTTGGAACAAAAAGATATTGATAACATTTTACTCAGGAGTGAAAAAATAATCCTCACTTAGGAAAAAAATGATTTGGGAGATTTTGACTGGAGGACTTAGGTTCTCCAACCTTAGTGGTAACTTAAATATAGTTGATTTTAGTTAGTCTGTTTTGAAAGCCCCAGAATCATTTAAAACTTGTTTTTGGCTGTAGGCTTAGAATATATATGACTTGGTAATATGAATATATTATACAGTATTTGATTAGGATAGCTTATTGTCAACAGACATATCCAGACATTCAGTTAGTTCAACAGTTCATTTATTTATTGCCTACTGTGCCCAAACTTTTGTGCTAGGCCCTGGGGTTACAAGAACAAAAATAAAATGGAAACTTATTCTGCTGGAGGTAGCAATACATAAATTGTTAAGAAAAGACAAAACGATTTGAGAAGAAAGCACTAATGATCAAGGGAGATCTGTTAAGAGATTTACTTCCAAGGTGGCATCTAAGCTGAGCCCTTCAAGAAAGCTTAAGATTTTTAGAGGCCAAGGGGAAGGGATGGATGGGGTGGGGGATGATGGGACAGTGGAAGAACCACATTTAAGGGGTGGGGAATGCCAAGATAAAAACAGGGAAGCTGGAGATGGAATGCTAGATTCAGGAAACAGTAAGTAAGCTAGTTTGGTTGGAACATTGAGTACACAGAGGAGAATGATATGAAATGAGTCTACACAGGTAGCCAGACTTTAGAGGGTTTTAAATGTAAAAATAGTTAGATTAAGCAGTTATTCATAAGGGTTAGTAGGGAAAGTACCGTAAATTTTTTTTAATTTAATAATATTCTTTAGGATTGATTCTTTCTTTAGTGTTTATGCTTAGGTATTTGAATGAAGAATATTCATTAAAAGAAAAAACAATTTAAAAAGCATACTATGTAGGTAGGCAACAGGTATCTAGCTTTTCTTAAGCACTTACGTGCCAGGCACTGTACTAAGGTATAAGGATTGAAGTACAAGCAAAAAAGAAAGTATATGCCTTTAAGGAACTTACATTTTAATGGAGGAAGAATACATGCAAAAAGGAGCTAAAAGTGGGGGAAAGTGAAGGTATGGGGTGGGTAGAGGAGAGTCAAAAGCACAACTCTATGGGGAATTGAATGTTGGCTATCCTAGGCCCTTCTTCAAAATGGAGGTCCGTGCAGAAACTCACTACTGAGAGAAGGGAGAATCCGACTGCTGTGGCAGAGGGATGTTCCAGGATGGAAGGCTATAGGGGTAGATGTTTCAGGGTAAGGAAGTTCTAGATACTTAGGAAGGCTCCAGTCTGAGAATGTAGCTTTGGCATAGGTCCAAGTCTGGAAAGTCAGACGGAGAATGGTAATTATCCTTTTGGCCAAGCATTATTTGGGCTAGTTGATTAATAACCCTGACCTCAGTTTCCTCATTTTTATGATGATGAAGTTGGACTAGATGGCCTATTAGGTTCTTGGCAACTTTAGATCTTCATCCTGTGATTCTGTGACACATGGAAAATATGGATTTTTAGACAGCTAAAGTATAATCATGGCATCTTGTGGCAGCATATTCTAATTTTAGGAGAAATACTTAAAAACAGACCACCTTTTGAGAGCTGAGTCGTCCCCCAAAGAAAGAGTAAATGCTATAATTTACAGTTCTACATGCCTCAAACAGCAAACCAAGTTGCACAGAATTTGGAGTCAGTTTGTCTGGAACCATGGTAGCAATCAGCAAGCATTTGTGAAGTAGGTGGGTAAAGAAATTGGAGATTTAAATTTGGTAGAGTTCTGAATAAATTATTTTTCTTTTTCTATTTATAGTACTTCATGGGTAATATTTTACTTGCCTTTGTGTGGATGAAGTTTGCCTGTTCATGAAACTTTCAGACAACCCTTTCAAGTACCAGGAAACATTTACTGTGTGTTAGGTGTATTATAAAATGAGCATCCTGTGCTCTGTCCAAGATCATTCTTCATGTATTTATGACATTTGCATCATTAGTGTACAACGTCTTATTTTCTTTTCTGGACATAGCTTTCTTATTTTGTCAGTAATTTCGACATAAAATCTGTATTGATAATTTTGAAGACTGATAGTTTGCTTGTTCTGTCTGTCATAGGTAGTGATTATAGTAATAGTGATAATAATAAAAGGTTAATATTCTGAGATGACCTGTAGTAAGCGTGATCTTCTGAACAGTTTGGAGAGGGAAGATTTCATTGTTTCTTGAACATTAAATTCTTTATTTCTAATTTTTTTCCTCAGTAGATAATAATTGCAATGAAACAAAAAACTATTTAGATTTAATTATTCTATGATACTAATAACAATGTCTGACATGATTAAAGTGTTAAAGCCAAAGTGAATTAACCAAAAGTGGGTAGGTGATATAGTAAAATGCTGAAAATAATTGAAGACCAGTTTGGTACAGTGTTAAAAGCAAAGGCTCTGAAGTCAGAGCAACCTGAGTTTAAATCTCACCTCTGATCCTTAACTACCTGAGTGATCTTGAGTAGGCCACTTAATTTTGATCATTACCTTCTTTATCTGTAAAATAAAGGAGTTGGGCGAGATGGGCTCTGAAGTGCCTTCTAACTCTAGATCTAGGATTCTCTGATTCTCTTAGCGAATTGGAGATGACACTGAAATAAATATGGGCAGGCCATTGATAATCTTCTAGCACTGCTAATCGTCATACATTTCTTATCCTTTTAAAAAAATTATAAGATATTCTAGAATATGGAAAAAACTTTTCAAATTTTTAATTTTAATAAAAATATTCAGAAATAGCATTAAATGTTTATGTTTCAATATATAGGGATTTTTCACTCTGACTTCATATGTTAATAAGAAAATCTATTGCACTCTGAAATTAAATCTCATGGTGCATGTTATTCAATTTCCATTTTGGCTGGCTACTAGATTAAGGAATTTTTTCTTCTTCTGTTTTTAAATATCCTAGATAGCTTTGACATCTACATGTATGTAGAAATACTGTATAGCAGGTAAAATCTACAACTAGCAGTTTTGAGAAACCCAATTGAGGTCCATATAGCTGCCAGAAAAATGAATTAAGGACTTTTTAGGGGCTGCTTTAGTTTTTATTTTCTTCTAGTTTTTGATTAGGATCACAACTCTATTTGACTTTGCTTCATTGCTAGTGTTATTTTCACCTTACTGGGGCATGGGAAAGGAGGGCTGGTAATGCATTAAGGAATCTTCCTATACATTAAAAATAATTAGGACAGCAATATTCAGCATTACATTATTTATTGGTCACATGGATCTATTAGTATTTCTAGTTCTGTATCCCTGGATAGAGCATAATATAACAACCAAAAAAGTTTCATTAATTTTATACCAATTAATGCTGTTTAAACTGAGTAAACTTTGAAAATTAGGGCATACGTTGGAATCACACACAAATATTTACCATAGCATTGCAATCTGTTGCTCAATAATTTTCATCAGAAATATTTCCATTTGCTCTGTAAATTCTGGAGTTATTTCCAAAGCTACAAATGTGTTCAACATTCTAACCAAAAATATTAAAGGGGCACTACTAGAGTTGATGGGTCCCAGATTTATCTTCATTTTTAAAATTGCCTATACATTTACATTAGTTTCAGTCATTTCTTCCTTTCTTCACCCTTCTTCCTCTTTCTCTAATCCCTTCAGTGAAGTTGCAGTAGAACGGAATATTTGAAATATTTCTTCCATTTAAAGCTAATATATTTCATTGAGTAGCTTCTTTTAAAAATAGACAATCTTGCTTATACTCAAGTATTCTCATTTACATTTTCATTATTTCTTCTTTACAAATAGCCATGCAGTTTTCTGCAACTCTTCATACCTTTTATAACTTTAACATTTTTCCCTCTTCTGCTACCTACACAAAAGTAACAGGTAGGATCATATGTCATGAGAGCTTGCAGACATATATCTGATTTACCTTGTGCCATTAGCGTGTCTGCATGGAGGAAAATTATTTGACAGGAATGTTATTTTTCCATTCTGAATGCAGAGGCTTCAGAGATTTTAGTAAATATAAAAACTAAAAACTAAAAAAATTGTTAATGGTACAAGGAAACAACATTGTAAAGAGCATTACTTTTTGTTTTTGTATTTATGAATTCTGTAGTCATAAGTTGGAACTTGAAAATTGGTTGTAGAAAGGAGCTTTTGGAAGAACTAAACAAAAAAAAACTGTTATAATACCCATTATTGAGCAGCTTAATTTTTGTGCATTAAAATAACTTTTGATTTAGCAACTTTTTCAATATCCAAATGAATCTGAAATGATTATATAGGAATACATTTTTATGTCAAATTAAATTTGAGAGCATGCCATTTGTTGCATTTTTTATTACTACTTAGAGTTAGAACCAGTGGGCTTTTAGACGTAGTTTTGGATCACAAATTTAATCAGAATAGAAAATGTCAAAAGAAAGGAAAAATGTCACATTGGATGCTACCTAATATTGTGAATCTCTAAAAACAGTTTTGTTTTGTTTTTTGGGTTTTTTTTGCTCTTTTTTAAAATTTGATTTTTTATTTTTAGTTTACAACACTTAGTTTTACATGTTCTTGAGTTTCAAATTTTCTTCCCTTCCCTCCCCTCCTCCCTACCCCCCAAGATAGCATGCAGTCCAATATAGATTCTACATAAACCTTTGCATTAAACTTATTTACACAATGGTCAAGTAGCAAAGAAGAATTATGACTAATGGAATGAATCGTGAGAGAGAAGAAACAAAACCAAAAAAAAAAGAGCAAATAGTTTGCCTCAATCTGCATTCAGACTCCACAGTTCTTTCTCTGGATGTAGCTAGCTTTTTCCATCATGAGTCCTTTGGAGCTGTCTTTGAGCCTTGTATTGCTGAGGACAGCCAAGTCTATCAAAGTTAGTCATCACAGAATCAATATATCTGTAGTTGTGTATAATGTTCTTCTGGTTCTGCTTCTCTCACTCAGCATCACATCATGTAGATCTTTCCAGGTTATTATGAAGTCCTATCTTCCCAATTTCTTATAGCACAATAGTATTCCATTACATTCATGTACCACAACTTGTTCAGCCATTCCCCAGTTGATGGGCATCCCCTTGATTTCCAATTCTTTGCCACCACAAAAAGAGCAGCTATAAATATTTTTGTACATATGGGTCCCTTTCCCACTTGTGTGATCACTTTGGAATGTAGCCCTAGGAGTGGTATTGCTGGGTCAAAGGGTATGCACATTTTTATAGCCCTTTGGCCATAGTTCCAAATTGCTCTCCAAAATGGCTGGATCTGTTCACAACTCCACCAACAATGTATTACTTTTCCAATTTTCCCACATACTCTCCACCATTTATCATTTTCCTGTTTTGTCTTGTTAGCCAGTCTGACAGGAGAGATGTAAACAGTTTTGCTTTTTAACAAACATGTATAATATTTATGATGGGACTATATATACAAATCTACATCTTAAAGATGTATTGGCTGATTTTTTTTTTGTATGTATCTTTTATGAATTTTAGATTTGTCCTGACTCTACTGAGAAAGAAAAATATGGCTGCAAGAGAGAAATTGGAGGCAGTGTTAAATGTGGCCCTGAGGGTCCCAAGCATCATGCTTTTGGATGTCTTGTACCGATGGGATGTCAGCTCTTTTTTCCAGCAGATCCAAAGAAGTAGCCTCAATAATAACCCTCTCTTCCAGTATAAGTATTTGGCCCTTAATATGCATTATGTGGGTAAGTGTTTTCTTTATTTACTTTTTAGCCTTAAAATGGACTCTGTAGTTTACTTAAATTATATTTTTTTGAATGTGCATAAATTTTTATCTTGATTTGGCCACATTGATATGGCTGGTTTAGTCATAGTAGAATGCTTTTAATAATATAGCCTAGCTATTTTGTTTAATGCAGATGAATTATGTATTATTTTGATTTTTGGGAGGGATAAAACTGGAAATGGGAGAATTAACCATGTATTTTAGCAGGGTTTAGGTAAATTGAAGACAATATTTTCCATTAATATACCTCATTTCCTCTTGGAAATCTGATCTGATTGTCATTAAAAATGAAGAAGGATTTTCTTTTTTTTTTGCCCAAAATATATTTTCCTACTTGTTTGTACTTCAGAGTCCCCTAAGATACAGAACAAAAACACCCACATCAATTCAAGAGAAAACATCCCCTTCAAATAAATGGTGATGGTAGTATTATATGAAATAATATTGTATTAAAAATCCACATATGAGGAGAAGGAAAAAAAGGACCCAACCCAGTTCTGGAACTATCATTGTTATGAAGTGGTAATAGTGGTAAAAGTATGTAGAAGAAGTTAAAGAATCTCAGACGAGAGCCAGTATCATACATTGTACTCATAGGATGTTAGAATTGGGGTCAAATAATTACTTGGCACAGTAAATGATCTTTAACTTATATGTAGATCATAAGTAATGATAGCAAGAGTGCATTATCCTTTATATATAAAGATGGTAATTCATACCTACTTTCAGTGGAACATGAATTTGAGTTGTTTTTCAGCATTAGTCATGAATTTCTGTAGAGCAGGGATGTCAAACTCAAATAGAAATGGATCCCTGCAGAGAGCATATTGACTTAGTTGTTGACATGTTGACAAGTTAACATTACCTGTGTTGTTTTATATTTTTATTTATTTTGTTAAACATTTCCCACTTACATTTTAATCTGGTCCTCCTCTTCCTTAATATGGAGTTTTGAGGTCTCAGGCTTCAAGTTTGATACCTTCTGTAGAACATCTAATCTCCTTTCTTAACAAATTGTGCTTTTTTAAGATAAAGATAAATTATGTAGCTAGACCTATATAATCTGGAGTTCTGTTACTTGGGATGTGTTTTCTAAGTGGATAGAACAGAGTTGTACAGGGATTGAACTGAACCAGTTGTCTGACAAGAGTAATATCCTGCTCATTAAAACTATTTCAGGTTTCCTCTTATTTGTCTCAACCAGCCTGGCCTTCATTCTTAGCTCAGTGATGATATGTAGTCTTTTACATAATAATATATACTGACCCCTGTCACTAAGAAATTATTTCATTGTTATGGCAAGGATTTTATTACATCATCTTTGAGTTTGTCAATAATTTATTAAACATACACTTTGAATTTTTCCCTTAGATTGTAAGTTCCACAAGGGCAGACATGAACCAACACACCAAGAAAATACTGACATTAACAGAAATCTTTGAAGAACAAACAAAGTAATTATAGGTACCTTTGCCATAAAGGAGTTAGGGAATTATGTTATAGGCACCTTTTCTCTGTCTTGTGTCACCTATTCCACTTTCTTAATGTTACGCTCACTTATACTTAGCTTACGTTTATTGTGTATTATTTGAGAACTGTGTAATATTGTGGCACTTGTAGTATCTGAACCTTTAAAATGGGTTGAATAGGAACAAAATAGTAAAGGGGGTTGGGTAGAATTATTGGGTTTTTTTTGGGAGGGAGGAAGGCAGGGCAGTTGGAGTTAAGTGACTTGCCCAAGGTCACACAGCTAGTAAATATGTCACGTGCCTGAGGCTGGATTTGAACTCAGGTCCTCCTGACTCCAGGGCTGGTGCTCTACTCACTGAGCTACCTAGCTTCCCCCGAATTATTTCTTTAAAGTTTCATCTCCAACTAATGATGGAGTTTCCATAATTCTTGAACTGTGAACTAAACATTCTGGTTGCTATAGCAGGTTCTATAAACCAAGTATTTCACTCAATGCAGGCATTATGGTACAGTAGAAAAGGTACTAGAATGGCAGTGTGGGGAGGTGGGGCTTTTTATTCTAGTTCTGTGAACTATCTGGGTGACTTTGGACAAAATCATTTTACTTCTCTTAATCTCTTCTCTCATTCATAAAATGAAGGGATTGGACTGACTGATTTCTTAATGTCTTGTGCTCCAAACTTCTATTTCTAACCCTTCTTAGGGCAGGCTTTTTGTTAAGAATACAAAAACAAAAAACAAAATCCTAGCCCATTGTGGATGAACAGTTGTATACTTCAGATTTAGACTTGGTTAGTGTTCACTTTACATTATAGTTTTTCAGATGGGTTTACCAGGTTTTAGTTCAGAATCAGTTAATGATTGTCCCATGGTATCTTTTGCTTTGCATCTTGAACTGTTAATTAATTTTAGAAATTTATGGTTTGTAGTACAGCAGAAATTCACACCCTGGTTTGTTAGTACTGGGAACTGAACCAAGGCTTCTTTAGTACAGTCAGTTCTATTGCTATGTACTCTTCTTTAGTGATTGCACAAAATAGATACTTTCAGCTTGAACAGGTGTGGTTTTTTTTGGTTTTTGTTTTTAACCACTATATCTAAATACTATGTATATATTTTTTTTCTTTTTAGTTATAGTGACTCAGTATATGGAATTTTAGGGCAGCTAGATGGTTCAACGAATAGAACACTGGGCCTGAAAAAAGGAAGAACTGAGTTCAAATGCAGCCTCAGACACTTATTAGCTATGTGACCCCGGGCAAGTCACTTAATCTGTGTTTGCTTTGGGACAGGTACGTGGCTCAGTGGACAGAGTGCTGGTCCTGGAGTCAGGAAGACGTGCACTCACATGCTTATTAGCTATGGAAATTGCAAACTACTCCAATTTCTTTGCCAAGAAAATCCATGGATGGTATTGGCTTGCTATGGTCCACAAGGTCATCAAGAGTCAGAAATAATACTGAATAATGACACATGGAATTTCACAGCTAAATAACTTTTGTATGAGGATATAAATGAGGCAGTTTGTATTTGCCTTTGAGTTTTAGATGCTTCCTCAGTTCTGTAGTTCTGTATTATATATTATATTTTTTATATTTGTTTTTGCTATTGTCTTTCGGGGCTTCCCTTAACTTCTTACTAAGAAGCAGATCTTAGTTAAGGTAAGGGTTCTAGTTTCCAGGAAAGTAGTAAGGTTATAACTAGGAAGAATAGAGTACTTTTTTTTTTCATCTACTAAAGAGGTAGAAGTAAGTTGGAAGGAAGGGAGAAAAGAGACTGAGACAAAGAAAAAATGACATTTAATAGGGATAAATGTCAAAGCTGGTACTTAAATGCTTGATATTTTAGACTTTGCATGTTCTCCAGCCACCTGGTTTTTCCTTTGTAGATAGTTAGGCTGAATTCTTTTGAATGATTATGGATCTTATTTAGGAAAGCTCTGCAAAGTTCTCAGACTTGATTTAATCAGCATAATATTATTAGCAAATAAGAGCATCTGGAAGACTTCACCATTTAT
Organism: Phalanger gymnotis; assembly: GCA_028646595.1. Lineage (NCBI taxonomy): Eukaryota > Metazoa > Chordata > Mammalia > Diprotodontia > Phalangeridae > Phalanger > Phalanger gymnotis. The sequence goes on along the minus strand of CM053625.1, from coordinate 47,544,486 downwards.
AGGGAATCCTCTCTGTGATTTAGACTTTTTTACAGTGGCGTATAATTTTAGTGATCTTGTCTCTGTCTTCTGCTTCACTTGATATAACTAATCAGAGGATCATTGAAAAATAAATTTCTCTGTTGTTGCCTCTATCAGTGAACCTTTTATGATGTTAGTAAATTCATGGCAAGCACCTGTTTGGGCAGGAACTTCTAAGGCTGTATTTTGCTTTACTGAATCAAATGCTTTGAAAGTATCAGTAAACAGTGATTACATTAGGGTCTTATATAATCAGTTACAGGATAAGGAGATCAGCCTGAACATATCATTTTTAAAAGACCTAGGTTCCTTCCCCCTTATGAAGCAACATTTCAACTAGTCTACCTCAAACTAATACAGTCTAAGGCTAAATTAATGGAAATATGTTATCCAGATCAAGTGAGATAATAGTCCCAGCACATTCATCATACCATATTCGTGCCACTGATAGGCTGGTAAGACCTAGAGCTCAGGGAATTGCAGCACCATCCTGGCCACTGAAGCTTCATTAGTCCTGGAAAGCCAGCCTCGTGGAGATAAAACCTGACAACTTCTTCTACAGGTGCTGCAGCCTCTTCTTCTTCAGCAAACCAAAAGTATTGGGAACTTCAAAAAGAAAGTACTTGGCACTATCAAATGGTTCAACATCAGAAACCACTGTGGCATTATTAATGGAAATGACATCTAAAAAGATACATTGCCATTGGCTTTTTTGCTGCACCTTAAGGCCCAGTGGGTTTTTTTTATTTTATCTGATTTGTAGCTGAAATTTTCCATATGTGTTGTTTTTTTCAATTAGAATGTGAAACTCCTTGAGAGCAGGGATCATCTTGCTTTTCTCTTTGTTTCCCCAGCGTTTTACATATAGTAAATGCTTAATAAATGCTTTTTCTCTCAGTCAGTTTTATGTTCAATTCTGGGTGCCATATTTTAAGGCAAATGTTTATAAATTAGAATGTGATCAAAGGATAGTAGCCTGGATGATAAAAGTTTATTAGCCATGTTCTATGAAGAATGAAGGAAATGATTAGCTTGCTGATAAAAATACTTAGGGTGAAACATGAGAGCTGTCTTAATATTTGAACGTCTGCTATCTGGTTGATGATTTTGATTGGTCCTTCATAGCTCAGGAGATGAGGATTGGGGCCACTGAATTGAAGTTACAGGGAAGCACACTAAAACTCCTTATAAATAAGAACTTTTTGTTGGGTGGAATTATCCAAAAACGGAATGTGTTTTTTTTGTGAGGGAGCTAGTTTTTGATCATTGGAAATTTTAAAAGATCTTCCAGGGATGTTATAGAAAAGAGTCCTCCATTGAGTGGGAGCTTGGAAATAATGACATCTAAGATCCCATGTAATTCCAAGATACTAAAATTGTGGAGCTAGAGGTATAATCAGGGGGCTACCTGGGAGTCTGTTGACTGACTTAGCAGCTTTGACTGTATTTGACTCTTCATGTAGCAGCCTACTGATCAGGAGACCAAAGCAAGTAATTAAGTTGAAAAACAAGAAAGAAGTAGAAACTAATTCCAGTTTTTGTCATAGTGCTTATAGGAACATATATAATAAAGAACTAGAGGAAAAATGGGATTTGGCATGGAGAATTTTTCCATATAGATTTTCCAGAAATATGTTAATAGGTATGCCCTGACTAACTTTATTAAATGGTTCTACAAAAAATTGATCCTAGACAAAATAGCATTTCAGAGAGCTGGTTCATAGTTAAATGATTTGATAGCGGGCTCTCAGGGTTGTAAACTGGGCTTTGATGATAATGTATTAACGATCTTGTAAAATCCAAGAAATCTTAGTTAAAAGTATGTGGTGTGTTGTGGCAGCTAGGTGGCACAGTGAGTAGAGCACAGGCCCTGGAGTCAGGAGGGCCTGAGTTCAAATTCGGTCTCAGACACTTGACACATGTACTAGCTGTGTAACCTTGAGCAAGTCACTTAATCCCAATTGCCCTGCCAAAAAAACCAAAAACAAACAAACAAAAAGTATATGTTATGGTATGTGTTTGTCATCCATACATTGAGAAACACTTCTTATATTGAATGCATTTTCCCTTTTTAAGAGAAAGCTACAGTGGGCATCAGTTAAATAAAATGCTCAAACCCAATTTTTTATGGAGTTGGATAGCAGAAATCTATGTTGCTTATTTGTTGTCTTTGGACTTTATTATGATAACTACAGTGCTTTGAAATTTTTTAAACACTTTACTTTGATGTGTATGTGATTTTGTCAATGTTAGTACTCCTCATAATGGTTCAGGTTGAAACCTGTGTAGAACTTTCTTACCCTTTGCAATTTTTGTTCACATCTTTCTGTATGTTTTCCATACATTATCTGTCCAGTGTTTTGGAGGCCTTCCTCTGGATTTTATTTTACTATCTCATGGTATATTGGTACAATGCTTGAGCTGTTCAGCTGTTATTCTTCAGTCAGGCTGTAGTCAGCATGTATTCTTTTCTGCTTATCCATTGTATTAGGAATGTAATATGCTGATCTCTTCCCTCATGTGAGTAAGGGTAAGTTTTCTTAAAATGAATTCAAATCATCCTCAAATCTTGGTTGGCGCTATTGACATCACTTCCTGGTTGCCAGAGTACAAAGTGGCCAGGAAGACCTCCTTGGGCTCTCTGATGTTTGGCTAGTGGATCAGTATGGGCAAGGCAGGCAAGGAAGCTTTGCTCAACTTAATTAGCTGAGGGAAATATCCCTATTATTGATTCTTGTTGAATATCCTTCTGCTATGGCTAAGTAAATCTTTTTTTGTTAACTGTTGAATGACCTGTAGGTGTCTTATTTTGTTCCCATATCAAACCTAATTTACCAGAGGATTTATCTGAGTCTGGCCCAGTCCAGAACATCTGTACATTTTTCATGATGTCTTTTATGTTACTTCTCGTGCAAGTCATGATTAGTAGTATGTATGTCTTCTTAAAGCCATGTGTTTTTCCAGTGCTCTTGGGAGAAGCTGCAATTTTTATGTTTTTGAGATTGTGTTCCGTGATTTATCACTAGAATAGTATTGGTCAGTCAGCCACAAGGCATTAATAAAGTGCTTGCTAAGTGTTGGGATCCAAAGAAAAGCAAAAGATGTTCTAGCACTTAGCACAGTGCCTGGCACATTAGGTGCTTGATAAATGCTAACTCAGTGACTGCCTTTAAGGAGCTTATGGTATAATGAGGGAGCGTGCCAGTAAGGCAAAATGGGCTTAGTTTAACGGGTGCCCTTGAGGAGTTTGGCTTTTGTTTATGGTGAAAGTACTTCCACCTGTTAAACGCTAAGCCCCAGGCCCAAAGCCCTATCAGGTGTGAAACCCCTGTGGGCGTAGATTAAAGACTTAAAAGGGGCCAATTCGGGAACCAATGGCTCTCTGGACTCTGGTCTCTAGTCTGAAGAGCGCCAGAGGCTTGGCTGCGAGGAGAGGCAAGAAAACTATAGCTGGAAAAATTCCGAAGCAGAGCCGACCCCTGTGTGGACCCAGGAGTTCGAGCGGTGAATATGATTTTTGCCATCTTATTTTTCTGTGGCCTCCTGGCTACTCTTGTGAGGCGGGCCTA
>CM053625.1:47494288-47540396 GCA_028646595.1 Phalanger gymnotis | reverse complement strand
TGTCCTGTCAGATTGGCTAAAATAACAAAACAGGAAAATGATAAATGCTGGAGAGGATGTGGGAAAATTAGAACATTGTTACATTGCTGGTGCAGTTGTGAACTGAGCCAGCCATTTTGGAGAGCAATTTGGAACTGTGCCCAAAGGGCTATAAAAATGTTCATACCCTTTGACCCAGCAATACCACTTCTAGGGTTGTATCCCAAAGAGATCACACAAGTGGGAAAAGGATCCATATGTACAAAAACTATATATAGCAGCTCTTTTTGTGGTGGCAAAGAATTGGAAATCAAAGGGATGCCCATCAATTGGGGAATGGCTGAACAAGCTGTGGTATGTGAAGGCAATGTAATACTATCGTGCTATAAGAAACGGGGATGATACGGACTTCATAACAACCTGGAAAAACCTACACGACATAATGCTGAGTGAGCGGAGCAGAGCCAGGAGAACATTATACACAACCACAGACATATGGATTCTGTGAGGACCAACCCTGACAGACTTTGCTCTTCTCAGCAACACAGTGAGCAAAGACAACTCCAAGAGAACTCATGATGGAGAATGCTATCTACATCCAGAGAAAAAACTATGAAGTATGAATGCAGAAGCACACTTCATGCTTGCCTTTTTCTCCCCCTTTTTTTTTCCTCTCTTTTGTATTTGTTTTTGGGTTGTGGTTTTTTATTTTTTTTGTTCTGTTTCTTCTTTCTCATGATTCATTCCATTGGTCATAATTCTTCTCCACAACTTGACTAGTGTGTAAATTAATTCAATGCGAAGTTATACGTGGAAGTTATATGGGATTCCATGCCGTCTTGGGGAGGGATGGGGGGAGGGAGGGAAGAAAATCTGGAACTCAAAATTATGTAGAACCGTGTGTTGCAAACTAAAAATAAAAAGAAAAAAAAAAGGGAATGGGAGTCATATTATGAAGGGTCAAAGTTAAATAGGATTTTAAATTTGATCCTGGAGGTCACAAAGAGCTGTTGAATTTTGTTGGGGGTTGGGGGGGGATGGTGGTGATGTGACTTGGTTTAACATGTACTTTGAGAAGATCACTTTTGACAGCTGAGTGGAGAGTGTACTAGATTAGGGAGAGACATGAGACAGGCAGACGACAAGCAAATATGTCCAGGTGTGAGGTGGTAAGGGCCTACACCAGGGTGGTAGCAGTGTTAGAGGAGAGAAGGGGGAGTATGAGAGATGTTAGGAAGGTTAAATTGACAGGCCTTGGCAACAGATTGTAGATAGTGATAAAATGTGGAGTCAAAGATGAAACTTTGGTTGTGAGGCTGGGTGACTGGAAAGGATATGTGGTTTCTCTGACAGTATTAGAAAGTGAAAAGGGGTGAAGGTTTTTGAGGAAAGATAATGAAATCAGTTTTGGAAATGTTGAGTTTAAGATTTTTTGAGATATTCAGTTTGGGATTTTTAATAGGCAGTTGCATATATGAGATTGGAGCTCAGAAGAGAAATTAAGACTACAGGAGTAGATTTGAGAATCATCAGGCTAGCAATGATAATTGATTTCATGGGAGGTGATGTGATCGCAGAATGAAATAGTATAGAGAGGGAAGAGAAGAGGGCCCACGATGGAGCCCTGAGGATATCTATTGTTCCCAAGTATCACCTGATTGTTGATCCAGCAAAGAAGATTGCAAAGTAGCAGTGTTACAGGTCAGAGGAGACCCAGGATGGAGTAGTGTCCTGGAAACACTGGAAGCAAGGACAGCATGATCAGCAGTGTCAGAGGCTACATAGGAGTCAAGAAGGATGAGAATTCAGAAAAGGCTATTAGATCTAGCAATTAAAAGATCATTGGTAACTTTGGATAGAGCAGTTTTTGAAGAAAGAAGAAAGGAAATGGCAGTATCCTATTGATTGCAGACAGTTGTCTCAAGGAGTTTTCCACAAAAGGGAGGTGAGATGGGATGATTGTTGGTGGGGATGGATCAAATGAAAGACTTTCGAGGATGAGAGGTTCCTGGACTTACTCATAGACAGCAGGGAAGCAACCAATTGATAGGGAGAGATTGAAGATAAATGAGAGAATGATGATGATAAATGGGGCAGTCTTGTGGAGAAGATTGCTTGGAATGGGGTCACTAGTACATGTAGAAGGGTTTGCTGTAAGAAGAAGGAGGGACACTTTCACGTGAGACAGGGGTGAAGGAGGAGATAGTGGTATAAGACATCTGAGTAATGAGAGGTAAGAAGGGGAGAAGAAGGAACTTTCAGTGAATGGCCTCAGCTTTTTCAGTGAAATAATGGGCAGATTTCTCAGCAGAACCAGTGTGAGGAAGGGGAGCTATGGGAGATTGAGAAGGGAAGGAAAGGTTTGGAAAAGCTTGCTGTGGTGAGTAGGATAATGCCTTGCCACCTTGAGGGCTCAGTTGAGGTTATGTAACAGATTTGTAATGGATCCAGTCAAAATGACTTCCTAATTTTCTCTAGCTTCAATTAGCATCATCTGAATAGGAGTGAAAGCCAACAAATTGTGGTAGTAATACAAGGCTGAGACTTAACTGAGTTAGAATAAGGGAACAAAAGACTGTTAAGAAAATAAAGCAATTTCGTGGCAGAGAACAGCTTAGGATCATAAAAAGTGTACATTTTTCCAAATTTGATCAATCTCAGTCAATTACTATTCATTTCTAGTTCAGCTGCTTGTGGGGGTGGGAGGAGGTGAGAAAAGAAAGGAACAAGTATTAATTAAACCCCTACTATGTGCTACGCACTATTGCCAAGTGCTTTACAAATGTGATCTCATTTAGTCTTTACAGTAACACAATTAGGTATGATTATCTTCATTTTACAGTTGAGGAAAGTAAGGTGGATGGATAGGTTAATTACTTGCTCAGGGTCAAGCAGCTAGGATATATCTAAGGTCACACTTTTTTCCCCATATTTTATTATTTAATATTTTTAGTTTTCAACATTGATTTCCACAAAATTTTGCATTACAAATTTTCTCCCTATTTCTACCCTCCCCCAACTCCAAGATGGCATATATTCTGATTGCCCCATTCCCCAGTCAGCCCTCCCTTCTGACACCCCACTGTCGCCCCATACCCTTTCCCCTTACTTTCTTGTAGGGCAGGATAGATTTCTATACCCTATTGCCTGTGTATCTTATTTCCCAGTTGCATGCAAAAACAACTTTTTTTTTGAGCATCTGCTTTTAGAACTTTGAGTTCCAAATTCTCTCTCCTCTTCTCTCCTCATCCACCCTCCCTAAGAAGGCAAGCAATTCAACCTAGGCCACACATACATCATTGCGCAAAATACTTCCACAAAAATCATGTTACAAAAGGCTATATTTCCCTCCATCCTATCTTGTCCCCCTTTATTCAGTTTTCTCCCTTGACCTTGTCCCTTTTCAAAAGTGTTTGCTTTTGATTACCTCTTCCCCCAATCTGCCTTCTCTTCTGTCATCCCCCCTTTTTTATCCCCTTCCCCTTACTTTCCTGTGGGGTAGGATACCCAATTGAGTGTGTATGTTATTCCTTCCTCAAGTCAAATCTGATGAGAGCAAGATTCACTCATTCTCCCTCACCTGCCCCCTCTTCCCTTCCAACAGCACTGCTTTTTTTCTTGCTGCTTTTATGTGAGATAATTTACCCCATTCTTTATCATCCTTTCTCCCTCTCTCAATATATTCCTCTCTCACCCCTTAATTTAATTTAATTTTCTTAGATATCATCCCTTCATATTCAACTCACCCTGTGCCCTCTGTCTATATATACATATGTATATTCCCTTCAACTGCCCTAATACTGAGAAAGGTCTCATGAATTAAACACATCATCTTTCCATGTAGGCATGTAAACAAAACAATTCAACTTTAGTAAAGTCCCTTATGATTTCTCTTTCTTGTTTACCTTTTCATGCTTCTCTTGATTCTTGTATTTGAAAGTCAGATTTTCTATTCAGCTCTGGTCTTTTAATTGAAAAAGCTTGAAAGTCCTCTATTTTATTGAAAGTCAGTATTTTGCCTTGGAGCATTATACTCAGTCTTGCTGGGTAAGATGGTATTTTCTTCAGTGGTCTCTTGTACCTCCTTTTCCATTTGGCTAATTCTGCCTTTCAAGGCATTCTTCTCATTGGTTTTTTGGAGCTCTTTTGCCATTTGGGTTAGTCTATTTTTTAAGATGTTATTTTCTTCAGTATTTTTTTGGGTCTTCTTTAGCAAGCTGTTGACTTGTTTTTCATGATTTTCTTGCATTACTCTCATTTCTCTTCCCAATTTTTCCTCTACTTCTCTTACTTGATTTTCCAAATCCTTTTTGAGCTCTTCCATGGCCTGAGACCAATTCATATTTTTCTTGGGAGGCTTTTGATGTAGGCTCTTTGACTTTGTTGACTTCTTCTGGCTATATGTTTTGATCATTGTCACCAAAAAAAGATTCTATAGTCTTGAGTCTGAGTCCTTTTGCGCTGCCAGGTCATGTTCCCAGCCAACTACTTGACCCTTGAGCTTTTTGTCAGGGTATGACTGCTTGAAGAGTAGAGAGTACTTTGTCCCAAGTTTTAGGGGCTGCACTGCTGTTTTTAGAGCTACTTCTACTCCACAGTCACCTCAAGCAAGCTCTGCCACACCAGTGCTCTTCCTCCCCCAAGAACTGCCAACTAGGACCCAGATCCAAGCAGGGCAAAGCAAGCCTGCCACTTAATTCTTCTCACAGGGTGGGCTTGGGGCTGGAAGCAAGTGTAGTTGGAGCTCTGGAAGCAGCCACAGAAGCTTCCTGCTGCAGCCACTGGCAGGGCCGTAGTACCTCTGCTGCCCCAGGGGCTAGGGCTGGACTGCTCTCTCCCCATTCGGCAGTTTTCCACTAACCTGCTTCCTCAGCTTTGGTGTTTGTGGGTTGAGAAGTCTGGTAACTGCCACAGCTCAGTGATTGATGGCCCTAAGGTCTGCTCCCCCTGACTCCCAGTCTGGTTGGTCCTGGCACCCCCCCATCTAAGGTCACGTTTGAACTCAGTTCTTCTACACTCCAGGCCCCCTCCCCTGCTCATTCCACTGCTTCACCTAGCTGCCTGTGTCTATCTGCAGATAGGTACTGGCTTCATAGATTGGCCATAAGATTGTGTGTAATAATCTAGGTGTCTTTTGAAAATCTACATTTTTCCTTTATGGGTTGGCTAGTTTGTTCTCTTTTGGGAGATCTTGGATCTCATTGAAGAGACTATGGTGGTTTAAACAAAGATCTTACATTGAGTACCAACAGTTAAATTAATATTTGTAGGTGGCCAAAAAAAGGTTACTGCTCATGCTGAAGTAGGCTGTGTACAACTTCTAAAAATTAGTTTTATGGGTAACTATCACCAAGGAATTCAACACCTAGTAGCCAACCTTCTGGTGATAAATTTATCTTTGTACTTAGATAATCTGTTTCTTGAACCACTGTTCAATCTTTTTCTGGGAATATTGAAACTAGAACTAGTAGTAATTCTCATGTAGTTCTTGGGCAATGATCTAGGATGATTTAATGCATCATTTGATAATGTGTATGTAAATATAAAATTCTCAATCTTCTCTGAGAGTGGTGTTATAACTCTTTGCCCCTTGCTCTTGAATTATCCTTTAGAAGGTTAATATTGATCTTTTTTTCACGATTATTTTATTTTCTTGATAATATTTTTATTGTGATCACAAGAACATGATTATTGCTTTATCTAAATCCTAACAAGAGGGCTAATTGTTTATTTTGTAAAATTCATTTGCTTTATATCTTAAAGCCAAATTATTTTGCTATTTGTGGGAGATGGCATACTGTGTGTTTAAATCATTTCATAGATAGGGTGACTGGAGATTGCCTTGGATGCGGTGAGAGACCTTGGCTTTTTTAAGGTAAGGTTTAACAGCTCTTAATTTGATTAAGTGGCAACTTAAAGGAAGAGAGGGATTCATCTAAGGCGGGGAGTGCATTCTGAGCACGTAGGATGGCCAGTGTAAAGGCATGGAGAGTAGAAATAGAGTGACATATGAGAGACAGAGTATAGTGAGTAAGGGCACTGGACTTGGAGGCAATCAGTTATTGATTATTTGTTTCTGTCAAAGGTAATTTTGAAGTTGTTTTTACATAGTTGTTTCATATATCTTGATAAGTTAATGCCTGACTTTTAAGTCTGTTTTGCTGTTATGCTAAAGAGTATTTTGTGATGTTTCTCTTAATTATTGGGGATTAGAAATACAGTTGACTTTTGTGGTTTTATAGCCATAAAATCACAATATTTTATTATAAGGGACCTCATGCCATCTGGTTCATCCCATGCATGAAAGGAATCCAAGACCTTCACTGATTGAAATGTACTACCTATCTCCTAAGTTGGTCATTTCACTCTTGGACTGTTTTAATAGTTAGGAATTTTCTCCTGATACAAAACCTAAATTGGCCTCTTTGCAGCTTCTACCCTTTTCTCCTGGTTCTGCCTTCTGGAGCCAGAGATAAAAAGACTAGTTCTTCTTTCATATGCCAGCCTTGTAGCTGAAGTACCTGAAGGCACATCATGTTTCTTTATCCTACAGGTTAAACATCCCCAGTTCCTTCAACTGGTCCTTATTCAAGTCAATAAACATTTATTAAATGCCTACTTATGTGCTTGGTACTGTGCTAAGTGCTGGGGTCACAAAAAAGAAATGAAAGACAGTCTTTGCCCTCAATGGACTTACAATCTACTGAGGGAAGCAACGAGCAAATAAATATGTACAAAGCAAGCTACATACAGGATTATTAGGAAATAATTGAAAGAGGGAAAGTATTGGAATTAAGAGGGGTTAGGGAAGGCATCCTGTAGAAGGTAGGATTTTAGTTGGAACTTAAAGCCAAGAAGGTTAGTAGTAAGAGTGGAGGAGGGAGAGTGTTCCAAGAGTGTTCCAGAGTGATGGGAGACAGCTAGAGAAATGGAGTTTTCTTGTTTGTGAAACATCCAGGAGGTCATTGTTACTGGATTTAAGAGTACGTGTCAAGAATAAGGTATAAGAAGACTTGAAAGGTAGGAGGCTAGGTTATGAAGGGCTTTGAATACCAAAGAGAGCATTTTGTAAAATAACTGCCCCTGTAGGCAATAGCAAGCCACTGGAGTTTATTGAGTAGGTGAATGGCATGATCACACCCACATTTAGGAAAATCACTTTAGTGGCTGAGTGGAGGACAGATTGGAGTGGGAGAATCTTGACGCAGGCAGACCCATCAGCAGGTTATTGCATGGTCCAGGTATGGGGTGATGGCAGTCAGAGGAGAGAAGGGGGCATATTTGAGAGGTACTATAGAGCTGAAATTGACAGGCTTTACAGCAGATTGGATATGCTGGTTGAGAGATGGTAAGGAGTCCAGGGTTACTCCTACGTTGTGAGCCCGATACTGAAGGCCCTTAAACATCCTGGTTGCCATCCTCTGAATGCATTTAAGTTTACCAATGGCATTTCTGAACTATGTTGACCAGACTGAAGATAAATTTCCATGTGGGCTTTGATCAGGGTAGAGTACAGGAGGTCTGTCATCTTCTTTTCGGAAGCTATGATTCTCTCAATATAAGCTGCAAATGACGTTAGTATTTTTTGGTTACTGCGTCATGCCGCTGACTCATGTCAAGTTTGTAGTTCACTAAAATCCTTGCAACTTGTTCAGACAGATAGCTTAGACAGCTATTTGCCTCCCACATTCTGTACTTCTGAAGTTGAATTTTTGAACCCTAATGTAAGATTACACATTTAGCCTTTCTTTTGTTCCATTTAGCTCAGTGCTTTAGTCTGTTAAGACCATTTTTGGATTCTGATTTTGTCATTCTCTGTGTTAACTGCCTCCTTGCTTTGTTATTTATAAATTTAATGCCATAAAAATATTAAACAGTGTAGAGGCCAAGCACAGATCCATGGGGCACTTTACTGGAGACCAGATACCAAATTGACTTTCAACAATAAATGGTTTCTTTTTCCTGACAAGTACCTAATCAACATTAATACTTTATTGTCTAAGCTTATTTATCAAATCCTTTGCTAAAACTTTGTCAAAATCTGTAAACTTCATAGTATTCTGTTGATCCTGTCAAACAAGGAAATAATGTTTTTCTGGCATGACCTGTTCTTAATAAAGCCATGCTGGCTCTTTATAATTACCGTTCTTTTTCTAGATGTTCATTAAATGTTTCTTTAATGTCCCATTCTGGAATTTTACTGGGATTCTTATATCCTATTATTCCATTTAAGTTGTTTATTGCTGCATTTCATTTTTGGGGAAATGGAAATGGAAAGACTTTTTGTTTATGTGGTTAGACTACCTTGAGTCTTTTCATGTCCTGTTAGTGTTGCCTGTATTTCTGAGACTGTCAGATGTGTGCTAAGAGCTCACAGACTTTTTTTTTTACAGCTGCTTTTAATGGGAAATTTTCTCCATTTTTCTCCATTGTATATAATATTAATATGTGATTTTGAATAGATTATCATGATGATAGTAGAGCCTTTTATTCCTTGCTTTAAATTAAAAATATATTTTATCAAAGACATTTTTGCATCCAATGATATGTGATTTTTTAAAAATTTGATTTGTTATATTGTTTATTTTACTGGTATTCTTGTGTTATGGTGATGATGTTGAGTTGTTTGTCATATCTGACTCTGTGACCCCATTTGGGGTTTTCTTGGCAAAGATATTGGAAAGGTTTGCCATTTCCTTCTCTAGTTCATTTTACAGATGAGGAACTGAGGTAAATGGGGTTAAGTGACTTGCCTAGGGTCACACAGCTAGCAAATATCTGAGGCTGGATTTGAAGTCAGGTCCTCCTGACTATGTTATTCACTGCATCACCTGGTTCCCTAGATTTTTATTATTTATCAGTTTTGTTCTTTCAAAATAGTTCTTAGATTTATTTATCATTTGTTTGCTTTGTATGAAATACTTTTGAAACAATTTATTTTGATTAACCTTGTTTTAAGGAATGTGACTTGTTTAACTACAGTACTTTTGGCTCACTGTCTTGGTTGGTGATTGCTTAGATTTCTTTTTAGTGCATATCTCAGATTTTTCTGTCTGAATACATATTGGAATCTTTCTTTTGGATAGCATACTAAATTGTGTTAGGTAGATCATTCTGGGTTCATTGACTATATTTCTTTTTTTTTCCCTTTCAGAAAAATTTAAATTTAATTTTCAGCTCTGAATTCTTTCCCTCCCCCTTTCCACTGAGAAGTCAAAAAAAAACAAAACCCATTATAAATCTGTAGTCATGCAAAACAAATTACTTTATTACATGGCCTTTGTTTCTTAATTTCATTTGTTATGTTCCATTTACTCTTGATTTTCTCTTTTTAATATTTATGGTTTAGTATTCCTTATCTGGAGGATATTTTATTTGTTCTTATAGTATTAGATTTTAATTATAATGTTTCTAGGAAAATTGACTCTTAGGATTTTCCTTGTTGGGGGCCAGTGGATTCTCTTTCTACATTGTTGATATTTTTTGTTACTTCTTGAAACATAGTGTTCAGATTTTTTGGTTTTCCAAATTTCGTTAGATTGTCAATTATCCTGTGATTGCTGTGTCTACATCTTTCTTCAAGGTTTTTTATTTAATGTCATGCAGATTTAGGTTCAAGTGTCATAACACCACAGCAACAGTAGGATGCGTTAGAATGATACAGTTTTTCACAGCTCAGCATAGGGGATTATGGACACATGAATAGCATTTCAGTCAAGGACAAAGTCACAAATGGCTACCCTCATTTCTACCAACCTATATGGCAGTGTTCTTGGTGGTGGGCTGGATAAGCAGTGGGATATGCTTTTTGGCCAAAGGCCTGGAACTGCTGGGGGCTTGAGTTTTTAGATAGAGGGCCTGCTCTGGCAGCTGTAATGTTACTGGTGGGGGAGTGAGATTAGGAAACATGGACTAATGGCCAAAAAAGGGTGAGTCTTTAAAAATTAACCATGAAGGCCTACTTAGGATGAGAGAGATAGAATTATAACTGTCTCACATCAACAATCTTGCTGGAACATTTCTTTCTAACGGAATTGAGTGAAATTTAAGCCTTTAAGCATATCAGAATTGTATAATGTGAGACAAACTTGGGAAAATAGAAATGAGGCCATAGACTTTGTGGTTATTCACTTAGGATTCATTCAGTTATTTAGTGAGCATTTATTAAACACCTCTTATGTGCCAGGTACTTGCACTCCCATGTGCTAGGCTTTGGGGATACAAATACAAGGAATGAAATAGTTACTACTTTCATACTGTCATAAGTTGAAAAGGGCCTTCGAGATCATCCAGTTCAATCTTCTCATTTTACAGATGATGAGAATGAGAATCAGTCATTTGCTCAAGATTACACTGGTAGTAAGAGAACCTGGTATTTGAATCTATGTTCTTTGATTCCAAATCCAAAAATCTTTACTAATACCACTGTCATCAGCAAATCTACGTATTTTCTAATTCTTAAAATGATACAGCCTTTTCCTGAGCTTGTTTTTTTCCAGTGTCTTTCATTCTCTGTTCGGCTGTTATTTAAAAACAATTTCCTCTTAATCTTAAAAAAAAAATCTTCGAAGTTTAGCTTTTGTTCCTGTCATGATTTTTACTTTTCTGAGCTCTTTATATTGTGTTGGGTTATAGAAAGTCATGAGATTAAAAAAATTATGTTAGTATTCTTTGCTTTGCTCATTTTCTATTTCAGCTAATGGGGGGCAAGGTTCTTCTCTTTGTCATTTCCCTGTTTCATTTTTGGAAGGGCATATGAAGAAACTTGGCTCCTTTTGAGATTCTCATTACAAAGTCTTTCCTGGAAAAGAGTTGAATAATGTAATGCAATTTCTCCTTAATTTTGAAGGTTACCACTTGAGGTTTTCTTTTTCTGGTTCTCTTTTTTTGAATGGATAAATGAAAGAAAAAGCATCTATTAAGTGCTTTCTGTGTGTCAAGTGATAGGGATACGAATAGAAAGTAGAGATGGTGCAGTCTCTGATGTCCAGGAGCTCATGCTCTAATTGGAAGAAACAACATGTAAAAGAACATTCAGCTGCAGGGAAAATGGAAAGGCCTATCGTAAGGGTGCAGTAGTGGAATGGATGGTAAGGCCTAGAGATTTTTAAGCTACCTGTAAGGTATGTCAGATGACAGTGCTGAGAGATTGCATGACAGGGCTAGGGCCTGGTGGTCTTCTATCTCATTGAAAGGAACAGAGTAGGTGAAACTCTTCTAACTCCTGTAATCAGTTATACACCCCTGGATTAAGGGGAAAGGCAAGTACTAGTATTAGAGCCAGAATTTGAATCCTGGTCCTCTGACTCCAAATTCAGCATTCTTGCCATACTGCTGCTCTGCTGCAACATGGTACCTTGCATGTAATAGATGTTTTACACTAGAAGGATCAGGCATGCTACACATAAAATGCACAAAAATAGTAACTTACTTTCAAATAAAAATTTTCATCCCACTATCAATTTTCTTTGTGTTAGGATTTAAAAAAGGCACTATGGATATCTCCCTCTCCCACTGTTCACTCTTCCCCTTTTCTCCCTTCCCCTCTCCTCCTACCCCTCTCCCTTCCCGTCCCTCCCCTTCCCTTTCCTTCTTCTCGCCCATCCTTCCCTCCATCTTTTCTCCTTCCTCCCTTCCCCAGCCTAGATGATGCCATGGTGGAGACGGCCAAGGAGGCCACGGAGCCTGCTGAGGCGGACATCACGGGGCTGTGCCAGGACGTGTTCTCCAAAATGGCCACGTACCTGATGGGCAAGCTGACAGCCACCAGTGAAGACTATAAAATTCTGGAAAATGTGAACAAACTGACTAGCTTGAAATATCTAGAAATGAAAGATACTGCAGTAAACATAAGTAGAAACCTAAAGGACTTAAACCAGAAATATGCAGAACTTCATCCTTATCTGGAATCAGATCACTTTAATTGAGGAGCAAGTAGCAGCTCTTGAGCAGGCAGCTTACAAGTTGGATGCATATTCAAAGAAACTAGAGGCAAAGTACAAGAAGTTAGAGAGGTGATGAAAGAATTCTTTAGCATAAAGACTTTTAATTACAAGAATGTTTTATAAGAGCTGAAATAAGTGGAGTGGAACTTATCACTATCTTCAGTTCCTAAAAAGAAGAGGTGTTGCTGATCCAAGGAGAATCCCAGCCCCCACCTCTGGTTGGATGTGTAACTCTGGCTGCCACCCCCCCCCCAATGTTTTCCTAAACCTGTACCCCTTGGAACCTCGTCTTATCGCATGCTTTGTCGTGTGCCCTGGACCAAGGCTCAGAAATCAGGATCAACCCCGTCTAGAGCAGACACAGATGGGAGGCTCTTGTCTGCCTGTCTCCTTCCTTCTTCCCTCTCCCATAGGCCCCCCACCCCACCCCCTTCATAACTTGTTCTTGAACTTAAATAATAAATGCTGCCTATGAAAAAAAAAAAAAGGTACTATGTCTTAGGTGGAGCCAAAATGGTGGAGTAAAGGCAGAGACTCACCTGAGCTCTCCCCCAAACCCCTTCCACATACCTTTAAAAAAATGACAAATTCCGGAGCAGCAGATCCCACAAAAAGATGGAGTGAGCAAATTTCCAGTCCAAGACAACTTGGAAGGTCAGCAGAAAAGGTCTGTTGCACTAGGGTGAGTGCAGACTGGGCCCCAGCAAACCTGGAGCAGGTCTCAGGGCAACTGAATCACCGGCAGCAGTGGCAGATTCCAGACCTCTCGGCCCACAGACACTAAAGGCAACTTAGAAGGTTAGCAGGAAAGGTCTGGGGCACTTAGGTGAGAGTGGAGTGAAGTCTAGCACAGGCCACACCAGCATAGTCCCTGACACAGCACACCAGGAGCAGACCTTGGGAGTGACTGAATCAGCAGTAGCAGTGGCAGCTGCTTCCAGAGCTCTCAGCCCAGACAGTAAGGGGGTCAAACAACTGTTCAGAAGGAGATTATGGGGGTCTTTTGTCAGCACTGAGGCAGAACTCTGTTGCTTTGCCCATACTTGGTTCAGGGTGGTAGTCCCAGGGTGAGGATGGCCACTAGCATAGCAGACCTTGTGGCTGCAGTAGAGGGGGGACCCTCCTCATAGTTCCAGGGCCGAAAGAGTGCTTGTACATGCTTGTAGACGAGAGCACAGGCCAGGAAAATAGTAAACACCTCTCTTTAGATCTTACCACCTTGAAAAAAAACTGAAAACTTACAGGTACCTACAAGTGTTTCTGAAAATAGCTGCACAAAATCCCTAGAGCTTAGGACAGTGCTTCTTCCATCCTGGAAGCAGAGCCCTACTTTAACAAAGAATTAAAAATCAAGGGAAAATGAGCAAACAATGGGAAAATAACTGATTATTACTATGGTAGCAAGGAAGATCAAAAACACACTCAAAAGAAGACAACAAAGTCAAAGTTCCTACATCCAAAGCCTCCATGAAAAATATAAATTGGCCTGAGGCCATGGAAAAGCTCAAAAAGGATTTTGAAAATGAAGTAAGAGAGGTAGAGGAAAAATTGGGAAAAGAAATGAGAGTGATGCAAGAAAATCATGAAAAATGAGTTAGCAGCTTGGTAAAGAAGACACAAAAAATACTGAAGAAAATAACACCTTAAAGAGTAGACTAGGCCAAATGATAACAGTAGTCCAAAAAGCCGATGAGGAGAAGTATGCCTTAAATAGCAGAATTGGCCAAATGGAAAAGGAGGTTCTAAAGCTCACTGAAGAAAATAATTCCTTAAAAATTAGAATGGAGCAAATGGAAGCTTTATAGAAATCAAGAAACCATAAACCAAAACCAAAAGAATTAAAAAAAAGAAGACAATGTAAAATACCTCACTGGAAAAACAACTAACCTGGAAAATAGATTCAGGAGAAATAATTTGAAAACTGTTGGTCTACCTGAAAGCTGTGATCAAAGAAAGAGCCTAGCCATGCTCTTTCAAGAAATTGTCAAGGAAAACTGCCCTGATATTCTAGAACCAGAGGGTAAAATAGAAATTGAAAGAATCCATCAATCACCTCCTGAAAGAGATCCCAAATGAAAACTCTCAGGAATATGATAGCCAAATTCCAGAGTTCCCAGGTCAAGGAGAAAGTATTACAAGTAGCCAGTAAGAAACAATTCAAGTGTGGTGGAGCCAGTCAGGATACTACAAGATTTAGCAGCTTCTACATTAAAGGATCAAAGGATTTGGAATATGATATTCCAGAGGGCAGAGGAGCTAGGATTACAACCAAGAGTCACCTACCCAGCAAAACTGAGTATAAAGCTCCGGGGAAAAGAAATGGATATTTAGTGAGATAGAGGACTTTCAAGCATTCTTGATGAAAAGACCAGAGCTGAATAGAAAATATGACTTTCAGATACAAGATTCAAAAGAAGCATAACAAGGTAAACAGGAAAGGGAAATTATAAGGGACTTAATAATGTTAAACTGTTACATTTCTACATGAGAAGATATTTGTAACGCATAAGACTTTTCTCATTATTAAGGTAGTTAAAAGGAGAATATGTAGTCAGAGGGGACAGGTATGAGTTGAATATGAAGGGATGATATCTAAAAAATAAAATTAAGGGGTAAGAGGAATGTACTGGGAGAATGAGAAAGGGAGAGGTAGAATGGGTAAATTATCTCATAAAAGAAGCAAGAAAAAGCTTTTAGAGTAGAGGAGAAGGGGGGGGTAGGTAAGGAAGAGTGAGTGAACCTTACTCTCATCAGAATTGGCTCAAATAGAGAATAACATACACACTCAGTTGGGCATAGAAATCTGTCTTACCCTACAGGAAAGTAGGAGGGGAAGGGAATAAGAGAAGCAGGGGTGGTGAAAAAGGGAGGGCAAATTGGGGGAGGGGGTACTCAGAAACAAAACACTTTTGAGGGGGGAGAGGGTGAAAGGAGAGAGAGAACAGAATAAACGCATGGGGGATAGGATAGAGGGAAATACAGCTTCATAAACTGGAAAGTATTATTTGCATATGAATGAATGAATGAATGAGTGTAAAAGCACTTATTAAAATTAAGGGTTTACTGTGTGCTGGGCACTGTGTTAAGTGCTGGTGATACAAAAGAAGACAAAAATGAGTTTCTGCTTTCAGGGAGTTCATATTCCAAACTCATGACAACATGCAAGTAACATTGTACATATGAGATAGATTCATTGTAAAAGGAACTTAATCTTAGAGGGAAGGCATTAGATCAGGGGTTCTTAACCAGGAGCCTATGAACTTGGATGGGGGTACATCTTTATTCACATTAAGCCCTACCAGAAATTTAGCATTTCTTTCAATTATGAATTAAAAAAGAAAACTAAGCATATTATTTTGAGACAGTCTATAGGTTTCACCAGACTGCTAAAAGGGTCTGTGACAGGAAAAAGATTAATAACTACTCTTAAGTGTTAGAGATGAGTGAGTGGAAAGACTAGGAAAGGTGATATGTAAAAGGTATCTGTGCAATTTAAGGAGAATTTGAGAAAAGTACACATTGGTGTGGACCTTTTGTAGCTAATTAAAAAAAAAAACCCCGCTGACTAGACATCTGGGTTGGTCCAAATCATGGAATGATTGAAGTCTGCATCCTACGAGGGAATAAGCATATTTTTGATGTTATTGGAGTATTGGAGTAAAAGAAATAAAAGATGTGCATAGTAATTTTAATAATGTATATTTAACATTGATTTTGCTACTGTTTAATATGGTCTATTTTGTTTACATTTAGTCAGTGTGTATTTTTCTTTTATTTCTGATTTGTTTACCCTTCATTTTGTTTTCCTATATGTCTTTGAATTCGTTTTCATAATTTTTTAGGGCTCAATATGTTGTTTTTTTTTTATACCATCATTCATCCCCTTAAGTGATACTAGAGATATACTAGGTATGCTAGGTATATCTTTTTTTTCCTTCTGTTTGGATCATTCTTGGGTGATAAACTCTAGTGAGATTATGGGGTAAATAATGTATGAATGTTTCTGTAAATTTTACTATATAATTCAATACTTTCCAAAGAAATTGAACAAATTCACAGTTCCACTAGCATTATTTGTTAGCAAGATAGTTATTCCATAGCCTTACCTGTTTTTGAATTTTATCATCTTTTTCTGTGTTGACCAGTTTCATGGGTATAAAGGTATAGGATCATAGAATTTGAATTGCTTCAAGGATTATCTAATTTTCTTTCACATGTAAGGAAACTGAGGCCCAATGTGACAGAGTAATTTTGCTCAGGGATATAAAAGTAGCAGAGTCAGGGGTTAGAACTTACTCTTTCTGCACATCATGTTTTATCTCATAGTTGTTATATATTTTATTTCTGTGATTATTATGATTTCGAACACTTTCAGATGATTGTTGGTGGTTTATGCTGCTTCATTTGAGGATTGTCTATTTCCTTCCTTTGGCCCTATTGAAGATTGCAGTTTGGCTTTTAAGAGTTTTAAATGTGTCAATAAAATGTGGATGTCCAACCTTCAACAAACCTGTGCTTAAGACAGATCATTTTTAGTGGGTAAATAGAGGATAGATTGGAACAGGGAGAGACTTGAAGCAGGCGCAGACCCACCAGCAGTCTTTTATAACAATCTAGGCCTAAAGGCGAGGATAAGGACCTGCATTAGAGTGATGGCAGTGTCAGAAGACAGAAGGGGTTAAGAGACGTTGCAAAGATGAAATTGACAGCCCTCAGAAACACATTGGATGTGAGAGGTGAGGGGGTAGTGAGGAGTCAAAAGATGTCACATAGGTTGTGAGCCTGAGGGACTAGGGTGGGGAGCCTGTGCCCTCCAGGCCACATGTGATTTTCTAGGTCCTCAAGTATGGCCCTTTGATTGAATCCAAACTATACAGAACAAATCCCCTTAGTAAAAGGAATTGTTCTGTGAAGTTTGGATTAAGCCAGTTATAGGCCAGTAGTCAGTAGGAGGATAGCGTTGCTCTCTACAGTAATAGGTAGGAGGCAGGGCATTTAGGGGGAAAAGATAGTGAGTTCACTTTTGGATATGTTGAGTTTAAGATGCTACTGGATATCCAGTTGGAGATGTCAGAAAGTCCTTTGAAGATGTGAGATTGGGAATCAGCAGAGGGTTTGGGGCAGAATAGGTACATCTGGGAATCATCATCATAAAGATGGTAATTAAATCTATAGTAGTATAGAAGAGAGAAGCCTGTCCAGGACAGAACCCTGAGGGACACCTGTGGTGAAAGGGTGTGATTTGGATGGGGATCCAGCAAAGGAAACAGGAGTGGTCAGATAGGTAGAACAGTGTTAAAGGCTGCCAAGAGGTCAAAGAGAATGAGGATTGAGAAAAGGCCTTTTGAATTTGACAGCTAAGAGATCATTAGTAACTTTAGAGGGAGAGAGACAGAGCATTTTCAGTGGAATGATAAGGTTGGAAGCAAGATTGTTAAGTTTGTAAAGTTAAGAGAGTGAGAGGAGAGAAAGTAGAAGCACCTATTTTAGATCTTTTCGAGAAGTTGAGCTACAAAGGGCAGGGGAGAAATAGAACAGTAGTTAGCAGGGATAGAAAGATCAAGTAAGAGGTTTTTTTTTAAAATTTAAAATACAAAATCTTTAGACTTTTCTCCTTCTTGGATATTTTTAGGGTAGGTATAGGCCTGGTTAGGGATATTACTGAGTGAAAGACTATGTACGATTTAGTAGCTTGGGGCCATAATTTCAAATTTCTTTACAGAATGGCTAGACCAGTTGACAATTCCACCAAGAGCATTATTACTGTGCCTGTTTTCCTTCAGCCCCTCAAAAAAGTGTTATTTTCCTTTTTTTGATCAGCTTTGCCAATCTAGTGTGTATAAGATTGCTTAAGTTGATTTAATTTGCATTTCTTTAATTTTTAGCATTTTGGAACATTTTTTCATATGGTTGTTGACAGTATGGATTTCTTCCTTTGAAAATTGCTGTTCCTATTCTTTAACAATTAATGAATTGGGAAATGATTCATAGCTATGTAAATAACATAGTGATAGAATGGCCATATACTTTTTTCCCCTTGATAGAAACATTAGCAATGACTTAAGAAAACTCAGTTTTGACTTTTAACACTTTAAGAAGATTTACTTTAAAATAATGTTAAATTAAACTAAGAGTGAATTAATATTACATTTTGCTTGAGCTTTTATTTTTATTTCTCCTACAGGTTATATCTTAAGTGTTGTGCTCCTTACCTTACCTAGACAGCATCTGGTTCAGCTTTACCTATACTTTCTTACTGCACTATTACTTTATGCTGGCCATCAGATCTCCAGGTAAGAATGCAATATCATTTTTGATATACAGCTTGAATTCTTGAAGTTTATTCTTAGAACTAAAATACTTTGTAGGGGTCCAGACCTATAATTTCACTTGTGAACTCAACAACTTGTTGGAACAAATAAATGCTTTTGGGGGAATGTGTGAAAAAGAGAGTGTGGTATGTATGTGTGTGTGTGAGTAAATGTGTGTGTGTATGTGTGTGTGTGTGTGAGAGAGAGAGAGAGAGAGAGATATGAGAATTACTTTCTAAATGAAAATCCTTGCAGACGGTTAATATTAAAAATTATACTCAAATTTTGTTCCTACTTTATGGTGAAATATTATTACTACTTTGTAAGGAGGGAGTATGGTAGTAAGTAGAAAGAGCACTAACTCAGGAGTCAGGGGACCAGAGTTCAAATTTTACCTCTGATGCTTGAAACATTCAAGACCTCGAGTGAATCATTTAACTTTGCTGGACTTCTATTTCCTTTTTTGTAAAATGAGTAGTTTGGATTAGATCTGTCTATTCTAGCTTTAGATTAATGACCCTCTAATTATCTTAATAAAATTAGCTAGGATAAGTTTACTTATATAAAACAGATAATATTCTAATGCTTATAGAAATGTTGGGGAATTTTTTCCTCTTGATGAAGGGGATTGCATAGACAAGTTAAGTATAAAGACTAAGGGAACTTTTGTTTTCCCATTTTTCTTTATCACTCAGGATAGAGTGATAGGAACATAATTGACAGTGATGGACCTGCAGACAGTCATTATTGGAAGTTACCTTGAAAACTAGCAGTCTATCTACACATGCCCATGTGGAGTGATGGTTTAATGTATTCCACTTGATTACGATCCTATTGTTTCATAATTTAATAGAACTTTTTACAGTATACAAAATATTAACAAATTCAGGAAGAATATCCATTTGAACTTAGAGCAAGGAGCCTATCAATAAAGATAAATGTTCTATTTTACTAAGTTAAAGACTTTTTATGCTAAAATGTTTCATGGGTCTTAGTAGCCAGAAAACTTATTACTTAGTACCCAGCCTATTGGTAATAAACCTCTCCATACTTAGAACTAGACTGGTCCTCTGAAAAGTCTGTTTTTGGAACTGTTATAGAACTTTTCAGAGTTTGTGCTCTGTAAAGAACTCAGCGCTTTCAGTGGACAGCCTTTGAGATCCTGGATCCAGTGAAGTAGTGAAATGTGTTAAAATCACGTTAACATAAACAATAATGCTGCCTTTTCCTGCAGATGTTTAGCCTCCAAGTAAAAATAGAATTTTAGTGATGATTGAAACCATGACAGCCACAACATTTAAGTAATGTAGTTATGTATTATTCATACTTTGTCCAGAGAGGACAAAAATTATGCTTTTGGAAGATGACAAACTGAGAGCAAGGTAGTACCAGAGGAAAATATTTTCTGACAGTCATTTTTTATTTGAAGTTTCAGTGCTTTACTCTATGGGTTTGTTTTTCTAATGTTTAAAAAGATTCTTTTTCTTATTGGGGAGGGGCAAAGGTTTATTTTTATTTTAAGCAAAACTATACTTCAAATAAGATGCAGCATTTAATTATTAATATTATACATTTGTAAAATATTAACGATGGAGCACTTGGTCTTTGAAAACTATAATGGTTTATATTTGGCATCTGCCTCTACAAGAGCTAAAATTTTTGGAAACTTAGGATTCATGGTAAGAAATGCAAGAGCTTTGACCCCGTATGTTCTTTTTTCTTTAAAACAACAGACATTGTATGATGCCTTTTGTAGCTACATCACATTCATTTCCCTGTTCTCTAAAAACCTTCACTTCACCGCCTCTTAGCTACCATCCTGTATCTCACCTCTCCTTTGTGGCTAAAATCCTTGAAAAAGCCTTGGTCAGTGCCTCTATGTCCTCCTCAGTCTCTTCTAATTCCTCAATTAGAAGGAATTCTTCCAACCTCAACATTCAGCCAGAATTATTCTTATTTTGAAGTTTATATCCCTTACAATAATCACGAACATTTATATAGCACTTATTATGTGCCAGGCACACATTTGATATAAAGATTTTTCCCCCCACTTAATTGCTTCCCTTCTTAACCTAGGTGCATTAATTCTGTCTATGCAGAAGTTTTTCAGTTTCATGTCATCAGAGTTATTGTTTACTTTTTTATAATTATCTCTATTCCTTGTTTGGCTAAGAATAAATTTCCTACCCAGAGATGTAAGAGGTATATGATCTCCTTTTATTCTCTTTTTAAAAATAATGTAATCTTTGATATTAGGTCATTCTTCCTTTTAGAATGTATTTATCTATCTATTCAGTGAGTATGTACTTGGCTTCCTGTTCCTTGCTGCTGTGAATATCTCTGGGATTTGTGTGGCACTGAGATCTGTGTCAAAGAATGTGGATATTTTATTCAGGTTTTTTTTTTTAGTGTAATTCCCAATTGCTTTCCAGAATGGTTAGTTTCACTAACAATGTATTATTCACGTGCCTATCTTGCGGCCTATTCTCATCTTTTTGTCATCTTGACTGATTTTCTTTTTTTTTTTAATTTTCTAACTTTTTTTATTTTAGACAAATACTAAAACTTAAATACATATTAAGAAAAGAAAAAGAAAAATTATTCACTTAAATATAAAATAAAAAAGAAAGAAAAGCTTCATGTGCACAGCAGAACATAGAGGATTCAGAATATATAGTAAAAACTTATCTCAAGAAAGCCTGTACATTAAATTCTGTTCTTTATGTCAAAGCTGTCCATTTTTTCTTTGCTTCCTTGTAGTTTTTCTTTTGTTCTCTGCTGTACACTTTTTACTTTGTTCTTTTTTCTCTCTTCCTCCCCTCTACCTGCCCCTGCAAGGCTACAATTTTGACTGATTTTCAGTGTGTGAAGTTAAAACCTAGTGTAGTTTCTATTTCATTTCTCTTATTCATGATTTAGAGCATTCTTTCATATTGTTAATAACTTGCAGTTCTTTTGAGAAGGGTTGTTTTATATCCTTTGATCATATCCATTGATGAAATATATTGTATTCCCTTTGTGTCTTGGGTGGGAGAGTTTTGTCAGAAATATTTGATGCACATATTTTTTCTGTAATCCATGAATTCCCTTTTCACCCAAGCTACATTTGTTTATTTTTTTGTGCAAAGCCTTTTCAATTTCATGAAGTAGATATTTCCTATTTTTATCTTCTGTGATCTCCCTTGTTTGGATGAGCATTCTTCTTTTTTATACCATAAAAATATCTTACCTTGTTCTCTTCTAATTTTTTGTGATGTAAGCCTTTAAATTCAGATTATATAAGCATTTTGAGCTTATTGTGGCATTTGGTATAAGATCATTAGTCTGTTATTATTTAGGGCCAAATAGATAAGAAAGCACTGTGGTAGGAAGGTACTAGGAATAAAAAATTTTAAAAACCCTTCCTACCCTCAGATTTGGGGCAGCATTCAGACATTCTATTGGGAGAGGTAACTGTGCAGGCAGATAAATAAACACAAAATGTATGCATAGCAAATACAAAATAAATTTTTTGGGGGAAGCATTAGCAACAATCAACAAGCATTTATAAGTACCTAGCACTCAGGAATTTTACATTCTGATAAACATTCACATATGTGAGTAAATACAGAGTATATACTAAGAATATACAAAGCAGTTTTGGAGTCACTGGTAACTTAGGAGAATCAAGCAAGGTCCTTTGTAGGAGGTGGTACTTGATCTGAGCTTTGAAAGAAAGGATATTTATTATAAAATCACATGATATTACAGGACTTAGAGTTGGAAGAGAATTTAGGAGTCATTCATTCTAATCCCCTCATTTTAAGGATGAGGAAATTTGAGGACCAGAGAGGTTAATTTACTTGCCCAGTATCACAAGGGTAGTAAATCACAGAGGTGGAATTTGAACTTAGGTCCTCAGACTCCAAATCCAATACTTTTTTCACCATATCACATTGCTTCCTTCCTTTAGGCATTTCTTTTTCTTGCAGATTATTTTGAAGAAAACAATTTTAGTACATCTAACACATTCAGAAACAGCTTAAAATCGGAAGAGAGAACAAGCTGTCATGGATACTGTGACTAGGTGACTAGGTTGTAAAAAGTTGTTAGTTTTTTCTTTTTTGGGCTAATGTTCAGCATTGCTTACATTCTGCAGATTGTTCAAATGAGGAGATTTGGGAGGAACAAACTATTGTTATTCAGTTGAGTAAGAGTATAAGAGTTATTTTCCTCTGATAAACCTGATAATACATGACATTATGCAAGTTTTCTGAGTTAAAAGTTTGTAATTTGCTCTTGGGACATCTCATCAATTCTTGCTTCTTATTTTTTTGTTTTATGTTTTTTAGTTCTTGTTTCTTAAAAAGACTGAACTTTATGAAAAATAGAATTGAAGAATTACAGCCCCAGATTCTCTTATTCTTGGCTTAAATTATTTAAAACAGTCCTTCAAATTATGCTGTAAAACATTGCTTCAGTAAAATAAGCCTCTGTCATTTTTGTTGTGTTCTGTTTTGTCCATGGTGGCAGGACAGTAGGGGGTTGATTAAGAAAGGAGTACTGTTGTGTCTATTGGAATGAATTAAGACATAGGAATTAAGCCTTTAGTTAAGGACCTAATCTTTGTTTCAGTCCTCTTTTCCCCCTTTTATTGAATATTCAGGATCTCCCGAGAGAAAAATAAGTTCACCAGTGACTGTCTTAATGAAATGAATATTGATTTTATAAACTTATTCTCAGGAGCATTTATCAGGATTTTATAAAAAGTAAATAAAGCATTAGTTATATTTTACACTCGTGTTTGTGTATTGCGATGAAAGCTAATTACAAAAAATAAAGCAACTAGATTACATGTATAAATTATACATGTAGAATTGTTCATTCCATTTGCTACTTTAAAAGCTTTTGGGTTTTTTTGAGTGATTGAAAGTGACCACAAACTCTTGATAATAGTTTTTGTTAGATTTAAGCATCAGAAATGGTCATCATTGCAGGAGATATAATCGTAGGCACTTAATAAATGTTTGTTGAATGGATAAATGAATAAAAGAAAATTGCTGCATCACATCCCCTGGGCATAATAGTTATTGGATTTGTTACTTGTCATGACCCTAACTTCCACTAAAGTGTTTCTCTGATGCTTATCATGGCACAAAAGTGTCTTTTGTGTTCTTCAAGGTTTTGCCAGTGGTGCACAAACTCTGTCAAAAAAGCCAGAAAGACTTCAGATCAGTCACTAAGCATTTATTAAGTGCTTATTTTATGCCAGGTACTGTGTTAAACATTGAGGATACAAAGAAAGGCAGAAACATAGTCCTTGACCTGAGGAAGCTCACATTTGAATGGGGAAGACAGTGTGTAAATAACAATGAACAGATAAGATATATAGAGTATAAGTGAAAGATAATCAAGGAGCAGAAATATGGTGTTTCCTGTGAGAGGAACAGCAAGGAGACTAGTGTTGCTGAATCATAGAGTGTGTGGAAGAGAGTCAAATATAAAAAAAAAAAACTGGAAAGGTAGGAAGGGATCAGGTTTTGAACAACTTTAAAATCCAAACAAGATTTTATATTTGATTCTGGAGATAATAAATAATTTGTTGGAGGAGTTTATTGAGTAGGGGATTAACATTCAGATTGGGGAGAGACTCTGAGCATGAAAACAGGTCAGAAAGCTATTGCAGTAGTCCAGGTGTGAGAGAAACACTAGGCTTGCAAGGGTGGGTAACTTGGAGAATGTTGGTGTTTTCAACAGGAAGAGGAGAGGATTTGAGGAGAAAGATAATGAGTTTAGTACTGGAGATCCACTTTGAGATGTCCAAAAGGCGGTTGTTGATGTGGGAGTGTAGTTCAGAAGAGAGACTAGATATATAGCTCTGGGAATCATCTGCAAATGATGATAATTGAACTCTCATGGGAGGTGATGAGATCACCAAATGTGACGATATAGAGGGAGATGATAATAAGGCCCAACATAGACCCTTGAGGGGGAGACCAAGTGTTAGGGAGTATGATCTAGATAAAAATACATCAAAGGAGATTGAGACTAAGCTATCAGACATATAGTTTGGGAGACAAGCAGTATCTTTTTTGTTGCTGGAAGATTATCTCAACTAAGTTTTGCAAGTCTCGTAACCCAAAGATTTTTCTGTGAGAGATGAGGGAGATACAGAAACTCAAGAAGGTGATCAATGAGGATTGATCTGCATTGGTGGAGAGATTAATCCCATACTGATGCAAATCATAGATCTTTTAGTGTATTTAAAAAAGCAAGATCTCCAAAACTGCTTTCCACTTAAAAAAAAATGTTCTTTGACAACAGACTAGCAGTCTTTGTTTTATTTTGCTGAAATTAGTATCGTTTCATTTCCTAATGGGAAGTAAATTAGTTGAAAATGTACACAATACTACGTGAATATATGAAGGAGTGTTTGAAGAGTGATCTGCCTAAGAGTCCAAGAACAGAGGTGTCCAACTCTTTGTGATCCTATATTGAGTTTTCTTTCTTTCTTTTCTTTTTTCAAACTTTCCTCCTTTTTTTTAAATAATATTTTATTGTAACCCCAATTACATGTAAAAACAATTTCTAACATTGTCTTCTAAAAAAAGTTTTGAGTTCCAAATTCTCTCCCTCCTTCCCATTCCATTCTTGAGAAGGAAGAGAATTTGTTAGGTTATACATGTGCAGTGACGTAAAACATGTTTCCTTATTAGTCATGTTGTGAAAGAAATCAGAGGACTCGACCCCCCCCCCCAAAAAAAAAAACCATTAAAAAAATCAAGTGAAGAATAGTATGCTTCATTCTGCATTCAGACTTCTTCACTTCTTTCTCTGGAGGTATATAGCATTTTTCATCATTGGAATTGTCTTTGATCATTGTATTGCTGAGAACAGCTGACTCATTCACAGTTGATCATCCACACAATATTGCTGTTACTGTGTACGTTTTCTCCTGGTTCTGCTTACATCACTTTGCATCAGTTCATGTAAGTCATACCCAGTTTTTTTGAAATCACCCTGCTCATCATTTCTTACAGCACAATTAATATTCCATTACAATCATATACCACACCTTTCAGCCATTCCCCAATTGATGGACATCCCCTCAATTTCCAATTCTTTACCACCACAGAAAGAGCTACTATAATTATTTTTGTACAGACAGATCCTTTTCTGTATGGGGTTTTTTTGGTAAAGATACTGGAGTGCTTTGCCATTCCTTGTCCAGTGAGTAAAGACAAATAGGTTAAAAGTGACTTGCCCAAGGTCACTGGGTGAGTGTTGGAGGCTATATTTGAACTCAGGTGTTCTAACTTCAGGTCCACTGCTCTATCCGCTGAGCCACCTAGCTGCCTCCATATATCAATAATGTTAATTTGTGGTTTTCTAAGCAATATGAGTCCTGCTAGCATCTTTTCTATTTGAGTTGGTCGCCAAGCCCTGTAGTACCGTAGAGCAGTGACATCAAACTGCATCCTGTGAGGCACATGTGTTCCACTACACAATATACTCCCAACTAGGAAACATTTAACAATAAATAAAAATATAACAGAAATATAAGTCAGTGTGTTGGTGATAGGGATCCTTATGTGTGGAGTAGTGGCTTGCTTTCTATTTGAGTTTGATACATCTGCTCTAGAGTACCTAGCAGTAGGAAGGCTATCTAATAACTGGTTGGAAGCAGAAGAGATATTTTTCCTCTAAAGGAAGCTTAGATACAACAGATTGTTTTTTGAAAGGAAAAATTATTAAATTGCATCTTCCTAATTTAATGTCCAAAGATTTTCCTGCTTTTTAAGTTTCTCTAACCCATAAGGTACAAAATTAAATGACCTAGATTTTTTTTGATTAAAAGCAAATAAAACCTGTATTTTAATATACATATAATTTTCAATTCTAAACCGATCCTATGATTTATAACTACTTTTATATTAAAGTGGCTGATCAGTCCAGTGTGAGCTTGGAATGCTATGACTGACGGGGTATGAAAAAGAATTTTACTAGCATAATCTAATTTTGTAAGGAAATTGTCTAAGGTGTGGAGTGCAGTTTTACCTCTGTCAGTTTCCCTTCTTCACCTCAGTTGTGTGGAATGTACATAAAAATAAAATTTCATTATTTGGATGTTTTAGGGATTATGTTAGAAGTGAATTGGAGTCAGCCTATGAAGGACCAATGTACTTAGAGCCTTTGTCCATGAATCGTTTCACCACAGCCCTAATAGGTAAGTGTAATTAGCAAAAACAGGTAAGATAATGGATAAGAACTTATTTAGAGTAGAGTGAACATTATGATTTAGGAATCTTCTCTCTTGAGAAGATGAGTTCTTGATTTTAATGAGCTATTTTAATTTTTATATTTTAAGGTTTCTATATACTTATAGGTCAGGGGTGGGGAACCTGCCACCTTGAGGGCACGTGTGGCTTTCTAGGTCCTTGGGTGTGATCTTTTGACTCAAAGTGTTACAGAACAAATCTTTTTTATTAAGGAGGTTTGTTCTGTGAAGTTTGGATTCAGTCAAAGGTCTGCACTTGAAGACCTGGAGGGTCATATGTGGCCTTGAGGCCTCAGATTCTCCTGCCATGTGCTAGGTTAATGGTTAGGAGGGAGGAGGCAGCATGTTGAAGCGGGTAGAGTGCTAGATTTGGAGTCAGAAAGACCTAAAGTAAATCTTGCCAGTGATGCTGTGTGACCATGAGCAAGTTATTTAACTTTAATACTTACAGTAACTACCTCATAAGGCTTTTGTAAAGCTTACATGAGATAATGTTCTTTGCAGACTTTAAAGCTCTATATAAGTCATTTTTTATTTATAGATTATCTGGAGATCACTGCATAGTGTAATAAAAAGCGCTAAAATAGAATTCTGAACACCTGGGTTATAGTCCTGGCATAACTAAACTAGCTGCTTTATGACTGTACAGAAGTTACTTCTGTGAACGTCTGTTTCCTCCTTTGTAAAATTAGGGATTATAAGACCTCTCTATCTACTTTACATAGCTGTTGTGAGGATCAAATGAAATACTATGTAAAAAAGCCTTTTGTAATGAATACTGTAAAAATATGATATCACCATTGTTGTCTGTCATCACCATGCTGGGAAAAGTCTTCATTTCATTTATATATTTGAAAATTACAAGCTAAAACTATAGGTTTATATATGTAAAATATTTTATTTATAAAATATTTATTTTTATAAGATCAAAGCATTTTTCTGCGTATCTTCTCACTGGTGGGAATGGAGGGGGAAGATTGATTTTTAAATAAAGAAATTTATGATAATGGATTGAATTGTAACTCTAGGTTTGAGGCTATATTCTCAATGAGTTTTCTTCAGACTGATGTAGGTAATTATCTTAAATTTTAAAACACTGAATTGGTTCTTATGAACTCTTCATACTCATGGAAATGTTTTGCAAGAAAAAGCCCTAGTATGTCTAATTTGTTAAGATTTTAATTTAGCGTAATCCAGAGATATTAATAACATTACTCTAAATTTTCCATATGGATTACTTCAGTGGTCTGCATATTGGTGTGTTTAGTAAATGCTTATAACAAAAATAGAGCAATATGGGAGGAAAAGTCCATTCCTTTTAAAATAACTACAAAGGTGTTTTACTTTCCCTTTTAAAAAGTGACTGTCTTCCCCTGTCACTGAGGTAAACTTTAAGGAAACATTACCTAATTTGAAAACATCAAATATTATTATAAGGTTCGTGGACATGATTTTAATAGGTGATATCACCAGATTGAAAAGCTAATAATGTGTAATTTTTATTCATTTTAGAACAGTCAGTTTGAATGAACATCAGAAAATAAAAAGCTGTTTTCTTAGAGCTGGGGTGAGGAATTGCATTAGCATTGTGGCCCCTGCCTTCTCCCACATAACAAATTATACTCTCTAAAAGAGTATATGGTATGTGAGTCATGCTCATCAATGAAAGAAGACAAAACAAGTAACCCTGGTTCTCATCACCACATGATGCTGGCATAGACTGATGAGAATTTTCTGTGCTTGCAAGAAGTTTGCATCATGTTGTACAGAGAAGCTCAAGTGTATGAAGGTAGTCTTGTTGCTTTAAGTGCATAAAAGTAATAGATACTTGGGTACAAATGGTTAGGTCTTACAGTCCTAAAGCATATTTTTGTAGCACTTCATTTCCTCTAGTTTCTAGGAATGCTTCTACTTAGCATTTTCTCAGAAAGATCAGGTTATTAATTTTATTATTGATCATAAAAACCTAGAACAACCTCATTATACACATAAGGCCACATGCTTTTTTTCAGAATAGCTCAATTTTTAAAAATGTTTTATCTTCCTCCTGCGTAAAAATGTTAAAAGCAAAACCAGATGAATTTTCTTTTATATCCTCATACTTAGAGGTAAAAATCAGTATTTGTAAAAAAATGCTTCAGTACTTTGAGGAGCTGTGATTTCATTAGTATGAACACTTCCTCCGCTGGTCGATGTAGATTTTAACCCTCTATAATTTTTTAGTTGATCTTTCAGAGCTGGTGTGGCCAGAAACTCACCTAGTGGCCATTGATTTTCTAGCAAGCCTTTTGAATTTAGTTAGGTTCATCATTACACAACAGACATAGAATTACTAAGCATGGCCTCAAGGCCTCCTCTAGATGATAAGACACTTCGGCCCCTCTAGTATAATCTTGAAGAGCCTAGATCATCTCTATGGCATTATGAAACAGACTAGAGTTTTAGAAAATATTTTTTAAAAACTAAATTAAAATCATCCATGACATTTTTAGAGAAGTCATATAAATCCAACACGTATTAAGTGCTTATTATGTATTATTGTAAGGTATATAGATTCTGGGGATATAAAAAGAAAACACTGTTTGCCTTCAAAGAACTTAGAATTCTACTAGAACGTAAACTTAACCTTCACGACTGAGCCATTTGGGGCGGCAGTACAATCTAATAATACTATAACTCAAACTTGAAAATTGGACATATGAATTTTTTCCTAGCTCACTTTTATTGGGTAATCTTGAGGAGTCTATGCTATCTCTTACCTCTACAATATTACCCATAAAATGTGAACTCTACAATTTTACCCATAAAATGTTGAGTACATCTGAAATCAGAGTTATAAAAATAAAGTAACAGTGGCATTATTATAATACTGAATTAGATGTTGCAATTTTTTTTCCCCACTACTATCCTTGACTTTAGCTTGGAATGATGTTATGAAAATCAATGGAAATTAATAGTGTTTAAAAAAAACTCACAGAGGACAGAAGGATACAAGATTCATATATAATATGAATATGGAATTATTTTCAAAAAAAGATTGACATTTGAAGCACATGAGTATAATCCTAGAGACCAAATGCAAAAAGCGTTAATTACTCTAGATTTATTATTAAGGCATTATCTTGGTGTAGAGTATTAGGTTGAATGTTTTCCTTGAGTTCATTTTTATTAAATGATAATAATTTTAGCATCTTCTTTGCTCCTTTAGGTCAGTTGGTGGTGTGTACGTTGTGCTCATGTGTGATGAAAACTAAACAAATATGGCTCTTTTCTGCTCACATGCTTCCTCTTCTGGCACGACTCTGCCTTGTTCCACTGGAGACTATTGTTGTTATTAACAAGTTTGCAATGATTTTTACTGGATTAGAAGTTCTCTATTTTCTTGCATCTAACCTTTTGGTTCCATATAATCTTGCTAAATCTGCCTATAGGGAATTGGTCCAGGTAAGAAACACATATTTGATTGAAATACTACCTAAGTACAAGATGCACTTGGCATTTAATTTATCATTTATCATCATTTCATAAATGTTTTGAACCAAATCTACCTTAGTGATAACATTATTTGATGTAATTATGGTAATGATTTAAAGCTTAATTGGAATTCTGATGGGGATTTGTGTGATGTGTTGGTTACTTGATGGCCAAAGCCTGATTGTTCTGAACTTTGGTTATTGTACTAGAAGTAAAATGACCATGCATAACTTTTTCTCTCATGGTAATTTTTCAATTGTTAATGTAGATAAAAAGCAGGGCTACATTTCAGTTGTTTTATTTACTTAATTTGAATCAAACTTTTCCTAATATATATTCTTAGTGTGATATAATTTCCATTGTGTCAGAATGCTTCCATTTAGTGTTTTGATCCCTAACAGATTAAATCAAGTCACAAATAATAGAAATTAGAGATTTTGACCATCTGGCTGATATTTTAAAATCATGTTTTTGAAAGTGCTAAACGTGTATCAGCATCTCAGAAATATAGTAAATTAAATACTTAAGAAATTAACCTAGCCAACAATATCAGTTATATCTCAATTTTATCATCTCAAAACTGTCATGAATACAAAATAAAGTGCTAAAAAGTGGCCTACAAATTTATTATGTACTGTTTATTGATTTTATGTATGTATGTATGTGCACTTATATTATGTGCATGTGTATCCACTACATAAAGATACAGGAAGCTCTCTTGATGTACAGTGTCCAGAATTTATGATATGCAAATCCTTCCTTGGCAGCCATAGAAGCATAAACTGTATCATGTCTTTTCCTCCTTCTCTCAGCCTGGATAGTTTGAAGTCATGTCTCTGAGAGACTGAGGCTTCCTAAAGCACTGATGTGAAGAAGAAATACTCCTCCCTATGTCCCTTATGTGGTACCTTTTTTAGGGAACACATTATGAAGTACAAGATGTCCTGTGGCTCTACTCATCAGGATGGAAACAGAGATAGGAGTGCTAGAGAGCAGAGTGGCATGGAGGAATTAGAATTGCTGAACAATTGTGGACTAGAGAATCTTTTTTTTTTTCACGCAAGAAAGTACTGAGATTTATTATGCAGGTGCGCTACACTTAGCCACAAGGCAAACAATCAGTCCGGAATGACAAAAGTCCCATGGCACAAAGTCAAGAGTCAGCCTGGTGGAATTTTCATTGAATGATGGCATGTCCTTCAGTCAGGGAGGTGGTATAAGATAGTGGCAAGAGTCCTTTTTTAAGATGGTGATGTCTCCTGATGGTTTCTGCTCTCCTGAGCATGTCACCAAGGGTCATTCCATCTCTGCTCCTGTGGCCTCCATGGTTAGCACAGTCTGGTTACTTGGACGTCTGTCTCATCTTTCTCCTCTTGCGTTTCAACCTACGCATTCGCTTCTTCCTCCACTTGGCTCTCATGGCACAATGGAAGTCGACAAGATGGCGCTAAGAAAGAGAGCTAGAGAATCTTTTACTAGTTAGTCAATAAAACATTTATTAAACACTCACTACGCCAAGCTCTGTGCTAAGTTCTAAGAATACAAAGAAGGGCAAGAGACAGTCCCCACCCTCAAAGAGCTCACAGTCCAGTGGGGGAAGACAGCACATAAAAAGACAATAAAGAGCAGGTGTCGGGAGGAGGGGCATACCAGATTGGGAGCATAATGAAGTCCTAAAGCCAAGTGGGAAATGATCAAGTATCCGCCCTGGGCCCCAGTTCTTAAATAGAGATTCTGAGAGGAGGTCTCTGAGCTCTGCTCTCTACCCATTCTAGTCAGAAAGTAGGAGGGACCCAAGGGGATAGGGTACTAAGGAGATTCTTGCAAATAAGATGAGTTTCTAGAGACAATGATGAAGTCCAGGTGAGTAGTAAGATGGCAGATGATGAAGTGTCTGTTCTAGGTCTCCTCCTTAAATAGTCCCCAGTAGTCTAGGCTCATTTGTTCTCTGTTACTCCTGTAGTATATCATAGCAGTCATGATTCCTGTTTATCCATCATGAAAAGGAAGGGTGTCCTATGTATTCATAGAAGTACTTAGTTTATAGTTTGAGAGTAACATTGGCTTGTTGGGAATTTCATTTTAGCTAGAGTAATTACTACAAGCTTTGTAGGATCTGCACACTAGTAGTTTCATTTATAGCTCTGAACAAATTTCATTAATTCTGTATATAACCTTGTGAAATTCAGTTCCCTGTCATCATAGTTATCAGTAATAGCTTATTCTAGAAACCAAGAAAATTACTAATTTTGAAATACTTTAACAAAGAAAACTGAATTTGTAATTTTTCTTATTCACAAAAGCTGATTCAGTATACATTTCTTCATGAACATTACTTCATTTTAAAGTCTTATGAATCGTGGATACAATTTATCTCACCAGAAAAGATTATATTATTAATGTTTTGTTCTACAGTTTACTGTAATTGAAGACAATAAAACTTAGTTTGAGATACACATTTTTCCTTAAGATTTGCTTTAGTAAAATTATTCCATTTTATCGCATACTTGAAAACCATAAGGACTAAATCTCCATTTTCAGAGGTTGAATCTACTTTCTTTTTGGTTGCTATTGGATACATTGCGCCACTATAGTGTGGGTGATATTAAAACAATGGTTAGAAATAAATTGATTTAGGTATGAGATTTTGATATTTATGTCCTGGAAAAAGTTGGATAGAAGAAAAATTGAAATTGTGTAATTTTCGAGTGATCTTACTTTGATAAGAAGGGTAAGATATTGTTAGGATTAGAATCATAGGCTTTCAGAGTTTGAAGAGCTCTTAGAAATCAGGTAGTGTAAAATTTTTATTTTACAAAGGAGGAAACTGAAACCCAGAGAGGTTAAGTAGAAATTCCTATGAAAATACTTGGCTTGAGTAAAGTAGTAATAAAAGATACAGGTGATGTTTTCTATGAACTATTGAAAATTGAAT
Source organism: Phalanger gymnotis (assembly GCA_028646595.1). Lineage (NCBI taxonomy): Eukaryota > Metazoa > Chordata > Mammalia > Diprotodontia > Phalangeridae > Phalanger > Phalanger gymnotis. Next base: position 47,507,495 of record CM053625.1, on the reverse strand, counting down.
AGCTTATTTTATATATTTTTAACTCATATCCAGCTATTGAAATATGAGTTCAATATTTTAAGATTATATAATTTAATTATAAGTTAATAATGTCCAGGTAGGTCAGTAGATCTGTAGTTTATAGGAGTTTACATTTTATATATAGATCATAGATCAGTACCAGTTTTTACAAAAGGAATAATAATCTTTTTTTAAGCCATGTTATTTTTATAATGGCCTACAATCTGTTTTTTTAAACCCTGTAATCTGTTGTGGAACAAAAATCATTAGAATTTTTAAGCACCGTCCTAGGCCATAAAGGAGATCAAAGGAAGTTCTAAAGTAAGCGTCATTTATAGATATTAAAATAAAAATGTTGTCATAATATCTTTATAACTGATCACAAAAGTCATTTTAGTTTATTGAAGTATTGTTTTTGGTTATGAGTTAGATTGTGCCAATGTACAAGGTAGTAGTTGCAAAACTGAGAAATCAAAGATTTTATAGTAGTTGAGTTCCTTTAATTTTTATTAAAGAAATGTGTTAACCAAAGCAGTCTTGCAGTGAAAGAAAAACTATGCTCATTTTTCTCTGAATCAAAATAAGTTTCTTTAGAATTTTTCCTCTTGAAGCGTAATTCCATAATCATTATAATTGTTATTTTGTCTGAATATAAAATGATTTCATGAATTAATTGGACTTGTGTTATTTCTACATTCAGGTAGTGGAAGTATATGGCCTTTTGGCTTTGGGAATGTCCTTATGGAATCAGCTTGTTGTCCCCGTTCTTTTCATGGTCTTCTGGCTTGTCTTATTTGCTCTTCAGATTTACTCCTATTTCAGCACACGAGATCAGCCTGCATCACGGGAGAGGCTTCTTTTCCTTTTTCTGACAAGGTAATTAGCAGAAATATGATACCATTTTCCATAGGAACACAAAATTCTAATATAGGAATGGTAAACTTTGATGTTATTCTTCATTCTAGCAAATGTTTCACATCATAGAGTTGCATTAGTATTTGGCTTTTACATTTTATGGCTAGCCCTGGTATGACAGGTGAGTTGTAGACTCTGTAGTACATTAAATACATTATAGAAATAAGTTTAATAATGATTTTCATACTGGGATAAGAGCACTAAATATAACAAATTTTAAAATGTTTTTATTACGCAGATTGAACTAACTTGTGGAAAACAAGTATTTTTTCTCTATTGGGAAAATCAGTTTGCTTATCTCATGGTTAGTGAAATAACACATATATCATATTCATTAAATATTTGATCCAAAGAAATGTCAAACATTATTTGTAAAATTTGGTTTAGATTTTCCCAAATGTCACTTATTTTCTTTTTCTTTTGTTTTTTTTGGAGGGGGTTAGGCAGGGCAGTTGGGGTTAAGTGATTTGCCCAAGGTCACACAGCAGTATGTCAGGTGTCTGAGGCCAGATTTGAACTTAGGTCTTCCTGACTCCAGGTCTGGTGCTCTACTCACTGCGCTGTCTAGCCTCCCCCTGCCACTTGTTTTCTTTTCCCATAACCAGTTACTTCTTACTTGGTTTTACTCATTCTACCTTTGTATCTTGTATGCTGGGCTGTGAACTCCCAACATAAAGATATCCAGAATCTAGCAGACATTTGTTTTTTTCCTTTGGCCCATAATCACTTTAATAGACAGGTGAGGATTCAAGTGTGTGCTGAAAATCAAATTGTAATTTGTAACTTATAATAAAGACCGGTTGTAATTCCAGTTAATGGGTAGAAAGTAAATGACTTTTTATTCATCAAATATTTGAATGCCCATCGTGTGCTTGTTACCATGGCAGACACAAAAATACATATTGTAGTGTAACTTATAGTTAAGTTGCTGAAGAGATAAGAACTGGACTTTTAATTTCATTACTGTAGGGAAATCCCAGGTGCAGAAGCTCCTTCCACCAGTGCAGTTCAGCAACTTTTCTTCAACTTAAAGGTCTTAGAGAGTTATCTAGAGCATTGACTTATCTAGGATCACCTAACTTGTATGTGTCAGAAGTGGGACTTGAATCCAGATCTCTCCCATCCAATCATTTCTCTCTTTTTCCTGACCATTTTCAAACTGTGTAGTCTGCATTCTGGCCATCCTCCTTATTCCCCAGCTAGTGGAACTTGGACTCTATCCCTAGGAACTTGGGGTTCTGATAGGTGAGCTTTTGCCTTATCTTGCCCTGGAACCAGGCCACTGCTCCACTTGCTGCTGGCCATTTCCAAACAGTGCTGCTGGTTGCATACTCACTAGTCCTCCCCCCAGTTCCCCTTTATATGTTGAGTCTTTCCATTTAAAATGTAAGATCCTTGAGGCAGGGACTATATTGCTTGCTTCTATGTCCCAAACATTTAACACAATGCTTGGCACATAGTAAGTGCTTGGCACATAGTAAGTGCCTAATAAATACTTTTTTATTCATGTATCCATCTATCCATGTACATACATGCAGCTATTAAACCTTAGTTTAGGTCCTCATCAACACCCTTCAACACACCAGCAACCTTCTTATTGGTCTTGTTTCTGCTCCAGTGCCCTTCTGCTTAAATCCATCCTATATTTTGCTGCCAAAGTCTCTTTTCTACTTCAATCAATTGCAGTGGTTCCTTATTGCCTCAAGGATAAAATATAAACTCCTTTGTTTAGCTTTTAAAGCTTTTCACAAACTGGTCCCAGCCTGGCTTTCCAGCTGCATTGTACACTCCTCCTCCTCCATTACTCTGTGATCCAGACAAACTGGCCTTCTCTCTTTTGTCATATAGGATCTTCCACCTCCCATTTCTATTTCTTTGCATTCACTATGCACTATCCACCTGGCCTGAAGCACGTTCTGTTCTCACTGCTACCTTGTAAATTCCTTTTCTTCATTCGAGTCATAGTTCATGCACTGCCTTTCAGAAAAATCCTTTGTTGATTCCCCTGAACTGCTAGTGCTGTCTTTCCCAAAATACCTTGTATTTAACAACTTTGTATCTGTTTGCATTTGTTCTCTTGATAGTCATTCTGTATTGTATTTATTTATGTACTTGTTGGCTTCCCCATTAGAACTTTTGTTGTTTAGTTGTTTCAGTCTTGTCTTACTCTTTGTTTACTCCATTTGGGGTTTTCCATTTCCTTCTTTACCTCACAGATAAGGAAACTGAGGCAAACAGAGTTAAGTGACTGGTCGAGGGCCACGGAGCTACTAAGTGTCTAGGGTCAGGTTTGAACTCAGAAAGATGAGTCTTCCTGACTTCAGGCTTGGACTCTTATCTGCTGCCACACCTAACCTAACTGTCCATTATAATTTGAGCTCCTTGCAAATGGGGATTATTTTTTAAATTCATTGTTTTGTAGTAGTTATTTTCTAAATGCTTGTTGATTGATTGACTGTCATAAATTATCGAATTTGGTTTCATTCATATGAAATAGTAAAAAGTAAAACATGCCAAAATGTATTCATATTTAGACCAGGAGAAATTATCCTTTAAAGGGACCTTAAAAGTAAATTTCCCTTCTTTGAACAAAATAAAAGAACCCAAAAGTAGGGTTAGAAGACTATTATAGTTTGATGCTTGGCTATGAGAAGACACCCACTTTCCACATACGCTTTCTTTATAGAGATGTGAGACTATGGGTGTGGAACTGCATATAATGTCACATTTTTTCAGTATGAACTTTTTTCCTCTCTTTCAAGGAATGGCACTCTGGGGAGGGGTGGGGGAGTAATGCAATGGGGTGGGATAAGTGGGGTAAATGCAAAAGAAATAAATAAAAATTTACTTAAAAAAACACAAACAGCTATGGTATGTTTGAAGAAGTCTACCAATGCTAGAATTATGGGAAAAGTTGAAATGCTTATAGTACATAATAAAGTGATTTTCATTGAATAACATTTCAGTGATCCTGTGAAGTTTTGTTTTCTGAAAAGAAACAACAGTTTTGACTTTTTGATGACTAGATTTCATATGCATGTAGTGAATAGACTATTAAGATGAAACAAATTTTTTTATTTAATTTATTTAATATATTTAGTTTTCAGCATTGATTTTCACAAGAGTTTGAATTACGAATTTTCTCCCCATTTCTACCGAAACAAATTTTAATACCTAATTTAACATCCCTCTTCTTAAAGTTCTATGCTGATTCTTTTTCTTTGAAATGAGGCAACTCTGGGTCCTCTAAAGTGATATGAGAAGAATACAAATTCTGGGAAATCTTCTCTAAAAAGGTTCTGTGTAAAGACAGTGATGGAATATTTGCCTGACATCTAAAGACCAGTGTAATTACGTGAAACCTTTTCCAAAAGGTTAACCACCAGGTGATGAAAAGTTTTAGTCACAGAATCTCAAGATATAGGGAAATTGCAGTTTGTAGCAGTGGGTAAAATCACAAATCTTTGGAAGTATTGGAAAAAAAAATAATGTCCACTAAGCTTTAGTAGTAACACCATGTTGCTTTTGAAAAAAATGTTTATTTTTGGCAAAGTCTACTTTTACTTCACCAGTCAAACTGTAGTGTGTGGTGTGATTGTCAGACTAATTATCTAAGTAGGAAATGAGAATATTTAGTGGCTTAAATCACAGAATCTCTGAGTTGAACAGAGCCGCAGACGTCATGTAGACTAAACCATACCTGAGCAAGAATTCCCTTTATAGCACCTTTACAAGTGTTTATCTAACCTTTGTATGAGGATGTATCACTCAAGACCAATAAGGAACTCTCTGTGTCTGAAGATCGCCTCTCCCACTATTGCTTAGCTGAAATTACTAGGAGATTTTTCCTTGCATTAAGCCAAAATCTGTAACCTCTGTAACTCACCCCTTGCTCCAAATTCTTTCCTCTGGCACTAAGCAGAACAAGTCTGATCCCTCTTCTACATGATAATGATAGGGATTGGACTTGTAATTTCATTGACATAGAGAACTCCCAAGCAAGGAAGCTCTCTCTACTAGCAAAGGCCAATATCTTCCCTACAGCTTTTTATAGACTTAGAGGGTTTTCTCTTGAGCACTGAGAGGTTAAGTGACTTGCTCGGATTCACACAGCCAAGATGGAACTGGGCTGGAACTTTGGCCTAGGACCTTCTGACTTTGAGGCCAGCTATCTATCAGCTCTACCATGCTGCCTTTGTGATTTCTAACTGTGGTCTGTCATTCCTGGTTTTGTGGCCAAGTAAAACAGGGCTAATTCTTCTTTTATATGACAGTTCTTTAAATAATCGAAGACAACTGTTAAACTTCCCCTTTTAGTATTCTCTTCTCCAGGCTTAACATTAACAATTCCTTCATAGATCATATGTAGTGTGATCATCAGTCCCCTCACTACTTGATTATTCTTGCCACAAGAAATTCTGATTTGTCACTGTTCATCTTAAGATGTGCTGCTCAGATTGATTATAGTGTTTTAAATATGCCTTGACCAGGCCAATAATACAGAGGAAACTCTGTCATTCTAAACACTTTTTTGTTGCTTTTTTTATGCAACTTAAGATCAGAATAGCTACTTTGGTGCCATATCACACTTGAATTACTGACTAGAATTGAGGATTCTAACCATTTAAACCTACAGAACTTTTTCTTTCTTATTTTCCTTTTTTAAAACAGCGACTGTTGTTTTGGCTACCATCCTTCATTATATACTTATACAGTTATTTTTTTTTAATCAAATGAAAGACTTGTATGGATGCATGATCTTAATGTTGTGGGTACTGTTCCTAATGGTGTAGATTGCAACCCATCCGTATCTTCTCATCCCGTATGACTTGTCCATGTACTTCTATAAATGTCTTGATCTACCTAGTGAGTCTGTGGATCATCCAGTAAATCTCTGAAAATTACCAAATGCCTCAGTCTAACACCATAATTGGCCCAATAGCTTTTCTAGTTACATATCTATTTAGTTGTATCTTTTACGCCAATTCTTGTGTGCCATTGGTTATATGTTGCAGTTTTTTAATACACACCATACATCCTCTGCAATTTTGGGCATAATTTGGTGATTTTATAATGGGTTTTGGATTCAAGAGGAGAACACAATGTAGAAGTGAATTTGTTCATTAAAGAGTCAAGATAGGTAGAAGAAGAATGGGTGGCTAGTGCTAAGGAGATGGCCTGGGAAAGAATTGAGGGATCAAGGGATTGAAGGTCACAGTGAGGATAAAGAATAAGATTATGTAAGGGAAGGCAGAGAGAGGTGAAAGGCCAATAGATTGTGGTACAATAAGGGAATTTCAGAATTCTTGAATATGGAAGTGGTACATTTGTGGTTGATAGCAAGATTGAGGCTATGACTGTCTTTGTGTATGGTTGAGGTGTGGGGTAGAGGAATGTGGGAGGGAGAGTAGGTTGAGGAACTGACTAGTTAGGGTATTTGAAGAAGAATCATATATTTTCCATTGAACTGGACAACCATTAAATTTGGTATCTCAATTCACTTCAGCAAAAAATTAAAGTTGACGTTTATATAGCTTTAAAGCTTGCAAAGCACTTTACATATTGTGCTCATTTGATGCTGACAAGAAAAACTGTTATCCCAGTTTTTAAAATCTAAATCATAGAGGAATCTAAAGCATAGATTCATTGGCTTCCTCAGGGTTGCACAACCAGAAAGTGGCTGTGGACAGGGTTCTTTGGCCTTCCTTATGCCAAGGTCTGTATTAAGTGCTTACTATATGCTGAATACTGTGCTAGGTGCTAGGGATATATGAAGACAAACAATAGCCAGCCCCCACCCTCAAAAAGCTTACATCTACTAGTAAGTTTTTTAAAGAAAACTTTATAAATAATAATAGCTTACTTTTATAAAGTGTTTTTCTTTTAGCTGTATGGATTAGAAAGTAGTATTAGCTCCATTTCACAGATGAGAAAATGGAGACTCAGAGAATAAGTAATCTAATCCAGCCTTGGTAAGCTTCAGAGCTAGCATTCAAACTCAGGGTTCCTGACTCAAAGCCCATCCTTCGCAGAGAAGTTATCCTTCCATGTTCGTTAAATCATTATTTCACATCTCACACCAAAAAAGTCATCATGTTTTCTGTTAATACTTAAGTTCTTCCTTTTTTTATTTTACATATACCAAAATAATGAAGTTAAAACTACATGTTTTAACAGTGTTCTACGATTTTTTTTAAAAAGCATGTTTTCTTTAATCAGAAAGAAATTGTTGCATAGAGGGGAAAATGTTTTTTGTTAAGGGGAGGGAACAAAGAAACTTTGTTAATTCCTCCAGTTTGTTTTTTGCTTCCTTAAAGCTACAATGTACATTTTCTGTTGTGTGTATTCAGCAAGACTTTCAGTATACTTCATCACAATTCTTTTTTCCTATGAGAAATTTTATAAGTAAACTAACTAGTTTTTTTCTCAAAATGTCAAGTTCATCTTATACAGTGTTTTGGTTTGTAATGTTTTAACACAAAGGAAATGAGTAGCTTGTTTAGGGGGTCATTTCAGATCCAGTACTTTAATTATGACTTAAGTGTTTATATTTCTTAAAGTTTTTATTTTCTTCTTCCTTCCAGTATTGCTGAATGCTGTAGCACTCCATACTCACTTTTGGGTTTGGTATTCACAGTCTCTTTTGTTGCCTTGGGTGTTTTGACACTCTGCAAGTTTTACTTGCAGGGCTATCGGGCCTTCATGAATGATCCTGCTATGAATCGGTGAGTTTAGTACTCTTGGAGAAAATCTAAGCATAAGCATGTATTTAGAAACAAATATCTTATAGCTTAGACATTTAAGCTCCTAGAAATGATTATTAAATTTAAAAATTATGACTTTAATTAGAAACTTTTAATGGATATAGAAAGAAAAAAGATTGGCTTTTACAAATGTTTTTATGTTTAGCAAAAAGTATTAAGAAATCACAATTTTCCTGAAATAAAAATATTTATTACCATGGGACCAGAAGAACCCAAATGCCTTATATCTTAACAAATTTCTTTGAAATCAATGGATACTAAGTGAATTGGGGTTTTTACATTGACAGTGCTAGGTGAGAAAACCTGCTGTGTCACTTGGGAGGATGGATGTAGCTGTATCTATGTATCTATATTGAGGAGATATTGATGTCTTATTTCTCCCCATCCTCATAAGCAATACAGCAGGTTTTCTCGTGTGTGTGTGTGTGTGTGTGTGTGTGTGTGTGTTTGTGTCTATGTATTTTATATTCAGATAGAGTTGTTTTTAAATGTGCAAAGTACAGGCACATGTAAGTAATATAACACAAAGAAGATCAGGCAGAACACTGAACTTATTTTTAAACTAATAAATTTTATTTTATACACAAAGTAAAACTGGAGCACTGAACAGTATAGTGTTTCTGTCTTTGCAAAAAGAAGTAGCAAACTAATATACCATTTGTAGTTTATTTTAACTCTGGCTAGTTGGAATTTATTAATGTATCTGTATTCACTAGCATCCGTTATCTAAATATCTGTTTAGTATTTTTCCACTTAATGGAAATAAACTAAAATTCTGTTTATTTTTATTTTTATTCTCTCCCAAATAAACAATATAGGGGGATGACGGAGGGAGTTACACTCTTAATTCTGGCAGTGCAGACCGGTCTGATAGAACTGCAAGTTGTTCATCGGGCATTCCTGCTTAGTATTATACTTTTCATTGTGGTAGCTTCTATCCTTCAGTCTATGTTAGAAATTGCAGATCCCATTGTTTTGGCGCTGGGAGCATCAAGAGACAAGTAAGAAATAATCTTGAAAATCTTTTGTTTTAAAACTCTTTTTTTTTTAGCATAAATTTAGTGTGATTATTTAGGGAACAACCAGAGATAAAAATTGATATTTTCTTTTTTTAAAAAAAAAAGGTTGAAAAGTAAAAGGTGGAAGGATATATTTTGTGGTTCTCCTTATCTTTTTGTGGCTTTCTTTATGGTGCTTATTTTCCCCCTCTTTGGCTTTTTTTTTTTATAGCCCTATTAAAAGTAGCTTAGAATCACTGACCTACCCAAAAGAAATCAGTAATAATAATTATCAAAAGTCACACAAATAAAAAAAATTTATTTTAAAGAAATATATGAAATATTGTACTTAGCCATTAAAATGGAGAACAGGAAATAAAGCAGTTCAGTAAATAAATAGAAATAAAAAATACAGTTCTCTATTTTCACCAAGTAAGAGAGAAACCAGATGAGAGGAGGGGATGAGAATTAGTGAAATAAGAGAGAGGAGACAGACATACGGAAAGAGGGAAAGATAGATTGGGGACAACTGTATTTTTTGGTCATTTAAGCAGTTGTGGGTTAAAGATTATTCAAGCTGTGTTTTGCTTGTAACCTTAGGTACTTGGCACTTCAGTGAAGACTAGATGAAATTAAATGAGGAGATAGGCCCCTTCCCTGCCTGCCTTTGTTATAGAAATTTTGCCCTGCAAAAACAGCAAAAAAAAAAAAGGTTTACTAAATTATTGTTTAATTTGACAAGAAAATAGTTGGGTTCATGTAGTAATATAAGATGGTTACAGAGCAGTTCAGGAAAGGATAGCTTAAAATGAAGTCTTCATACAACCTTTATTTAGATACATATTTTTGAGAGGGTTTATATAGTTATTGGTTATAGAATTATAGGAACCTATTACTGCATTATAAAAGAAAGGAACTGTGGAAGATACTATTTGGAAGGACAAGTTTTTTTTTTTTAAATAATCCCCAAATAATTGCTTAGTAATACACATAGTCCTTGAGTAAATTTCATGTATCTTGATTATCACAAATGATTAGGAGCTAAGATGTGAAGGGAAATAACAACTTGATAACTCTGAGAGCTCTGACAAATGTCAGTTTTTTGTGTACTTGGAGCCAAAATCAGTCCCACAGTGTTACAAAGAAATATTTAAATCATACATTTTTCCTTAAAATAAAACTAATTTTAAAAAGTATTTACCTTAAAGGGAATCCTGAACCTGGTTCATTGTTGATATAATACAGTCTTGGAGAGAACTTCCACTTTAGCATCTAGATTCTCTTACAGTTGGCCAAAACTTTCTTTTAGGTCCATAGTTCACTTCTTCAGTTTGTTACAAGTTTGCCTAACACATATGTATTAGATTTGGAACAAGGAGAAAAAGTTGGAACACTTTGATTTTTTTTAGTCTTCAGTTTTTAAGATAAGGCCAAAGTAAATAAATACAGATATGGAACTGCTATTTTTTAAGTTGTTCGATTATATTTGAATCCTGTAACAAAGCTTCAGTCTTAATTAGTTGTTTCTTTGTCCCCTCTGTGGTTAGATGAAGCAAATGCCAAGAGAAGTAAACAATTAACAAAATGCTTAGCTCTCATCTTTATTAATCGTATTTATCAGAACCTCCAGTTTAATCGATGCATATCCCTTAGTCTTATCTCAACTAGATAAGGTTTTAGGTTTGGTTTTTTTTGTAGAAGGTACTTTGACATTTAGCACTCTGGTCATAGGTGTTTTCAGTAAATATTTATTATTTGATAAGTGATCTGAGTTTAATTTAGGTTCTTACTGCAGCCAGTAAATATTTGTTATTTGATAAGTGATCTGAGATTAATTTAGCTTCTTATTGAAGTGGTGACCTTTTAATACAATTTTGCAACTACTTTATAAACATTAATTTTTTTTATTTTGTTATTCTTTTGGTCTAGTCTCTAGACTTATAATTTCGTTGGTATAGGAAACTCCCAATGAAGAAACTCTTATCTGTGCAGGTCAGCGCCTTCTTTGTAATTTATTGTCTAAGAGAGAGAGTTTGCATGGAGCATTGAGATTTTACGTGATTAGCCCAAAGTCACATAGCCAGTACATGTCCAAGCAGAACCTAAACCCAAGTCTTCCTGACTCAGAGGCTGCCTCTTAGTACAGTGTGCTACCATTTTGTATTTCTTTAATTTGGATATTGCATAAGTGAAATTCAATTTAAAGTTAATAGCAACTTACTTTTGAATGGTTAGATTTGTGGGCACCATAATTTTTTAAGTTGCTCTTAAAAAGAAATAAAATTTTATTTTTTTAAAAATTAAACCACATATAAAGTCATGGTATTAATTTTTTGAAAACCTGAAAAATTCAAACTCACCCTCTTCTAGTGCATAGCAAAAGTTTTTTTAATGTTCTGTTCTTAGAACTGAGAAACTTTATGTATTTATCCAGAAAGCAATTAAAACCCAGACAGTCCTGGATTGACAGATAAGAAAGTAGTCTTATTTTGTGTTAAATAGCATCCATTTTGAAGATCCGTTTGTTAGAATGTTGTACCATAAAGACATACACACAAAAAAATTGCCCCCTAACTCCTAACTTTATTGTCCATAATGCCAGACTATTGTAATTTTCATCTTTTCTGATGGTCTGAATCTGAAGACCCCTAGACCTTGCTTGATTCTAATGGGAAAAAACCTGGAGTTGTTGATTAGGAGATCTGGATTTTCTGTTCTTAGCTTTATCACTAAGTTTCTTAGATCATTTAATCTCCTGGCTGCCTCAACTTCTACATCTAAATGAAAATATTATATAAATAATCTAATTAAATAGATGAGAAGTACTTTGAAAAATACCAGCAAAATATTAATAATTGTTCTATGAATGGACAAATAATGAAGTTGTCCCTTGGTGGACATTATGAGGGTACAATGTTGCGTATATTGTCAGATTGTGTATCCACTGCTTCTTGGGAAAAAAAAGAATATGGCATTATAGACAAGAAAGTTTAGATATAAGGAAGTATGATTCATTCTTTATGTAATACTCTAGCCTCCCAGTTCCTCAATCTACTCAGTTCCCATTACCTTCTCCTCCATTTTATCTCAGCCACACACGGGGAAGGTCATTCTCTTAATCTTGCTGTCACCCACAAGTGTTTTATATCCAATTTCCAAAACTAAATTTCTGTCATCTGATCATACTCTTTTATACTTCATTTATCCCACTGCCTCCTAAACCTTCTCTTTATGCTTATTGTGATCTACAGGGTGTTCCTAAAGTCTGGACACATAGGCAAAAATGCATATTTTCAACAAATGAAATGAATGAAATTTTCAACATTTAATTGGAATATTAACAAATAACATCTTCAATATAATTTCCATCATTTGTGTTGCAAAGGTTGATGCGCTTTGCAAGATTCACATGAACTTGATGCAATAACTCCACATTGCTGTCATTTTTAGCACATTCACTCTTTATGTGTTCAATCAAGTGTGTTGAATCTGTGATTTTTATTGAGTACGCCTTCTCCTTTAGCATACCCCAGAAAAAGAAGTCAAGGGGGCTAAGGTCTGTTAGTATTCCAATCAGATAAAATGTTGTTGAAAATTTCATTGATTTCATTTTTGCCTATGTGTCCAGATTTTAGGGACACCCTGTGTAATCCCACTATCCCTCAGAACTTTCCTAGGCCATTATCTCTGCTCAGGGTATATTCTTCTCCCTTTCCAGTCATGAACAAGTTCAACTTTGCTCTTTCCTCTTCTCTTAAATCCCCTTGTTGCTTTGCCTTACTACCAATTATGCTTTGCCAAATTCCAATGCTAGGTTACTCCCACTATCCTCTTCTTTTGTTCTTACTTGCTACTGAAAAGAACTGTAGGAAATCATAAAACTCTGCTAACTTGTCTACTACAAATTATACTAGCTGTCAACTGCCCACAGTAGTCAAATCAGCAAGCATTTATTAAGCACTTTGCTATGTGCTAGGCATTGTACTAAGTTCTGGGGATTCAAAGAAAGGCCAAAACAGAAGTCCCTTCTATCAAGGATCTCACTGTCTAATCAGGGAGACAACATGAAAACAACTGTACAAACAAGATGAAGATAGGATAAATTTGTGATAATCTGAGAAGGAACATATTAGTGGTTTTTTAATTATTTAATATATTTAGTTTTCAGCGTTGATTTTCACAGGAGTTTGAATTACAAATTTTTTTCCCCATTTCTATCCTCCCCCCCACTCCAAGATGGCTTATAGTCTGGTTGTCCTGTTCCCAGGTCAGCCCTCCCTTCTGTCACCCCACTCCCCTTCCATCCCCTTTTCCCTTTCTTTCTTGTAGGGCAAGATAAATTTCTATGCCCCGTTGCCTGTGTATCTTATTTTCTAGTTGCGTGCAAAAACTTTTTTGTTTTTGTTTTTGAACATCTATTTTTTAAAACTTTGAGTTCCAAATTCTCTCCCCTCTTCCCTTCCCACCCACCCTCCCTAAGAAGTTAAGCAATTCAACATGGACCACATGCGTATCATTATGTATAACCCT
>CM053625.1:47411272-47493788 GCA_028646595.1 Phalanger gymnotis | reverse complement strand
CTTGTTTTTCATGGTTTTCTCTCATCCTTCTCATTTCTCTTCCCAATTTTTCCTCTACTTCTCTAACTTGCTTTTCCAAATCCTTTTTGAGCTCTTCCATGGCCTGAGACCAGTTCATGTTTTTCTTGGAGGCTTTTGTTGTAGGCTCTTTGACTTTGTTGACTTCTTCTGGCTGTATGTTTTGGTCTTCTTTGTCACCTAAGAAGGATTCCAGAGTCTGAGACTGAATCTGGGTGTGTTTTTGCTGCTTGGCCATGTTCCCAGCCTACTCACTTGACCCTTGAGTTTTTCAGCGGAGTATGACTGCTTGTAGACTAAAGAGTTGTATGTTCCAACCCTGGGGGGATGCACCAGCTCTGCCATACCAGCACTCCTTCTTCCCCAAGAACCCCCAACCAGGACCGGATTTAGATCTTCAGCAGGCTCTTCACTCCTACTGTGATCTGCCACTGAATCCCTCCCACCAGGTGGGCCTGGAGCCAGAAGCAACTGCAGCTCTAGTTCTAAAGCTGCCCCACCTCTGCTGCCCCTGGGGCGGTGGCTGAACCACAAACTATCCCAGTCCCCAGCAGCTTCTCCCACTAATCAACTCTGTTGTCCTTGGTGTTTGTGGGTTAAGAAGTCTGGTAACTGCCACAGCTCACTGATTCAGGGTGCTAGGGCACGCTCTGCCCGGCTCCCGGTCTGGTTGGTCTGCCCCTCCCATGCTAGGCTGTACTCTGCTCAGCTCTGCTCCCAGCTCCGAGCGGGATAGACCTTACCCAGAGACCATCCAGGCTGTCCCAGGCTAGAGCCCTGCTTCCCTGTGCTATTTTGTGGGTTCTGCAGTTCTAGAATTGGTTCAGAGCCATTTTTTATAGGTTTTTGGAGGGACTTGGCGGGGAGCTCACACTAGTCCCTGCTTTCCAGCTGCCATCTTGGCTCCGCTGTGGAACGTATTAGTATTAAGGGGTATTGGGAAGTGTTTCTTGTAGAAAGTCTGATTTTAGCTGGAATTTGAAAGAAGTCAGGGAATCTATAAGACAGAGAGGAGGGAGAGAATTCCAATTATAGGGGTACATCTTGTGAAAATGTATGGAGATGAAAGATCATGGATCATGTATGAGAGACACTAAGGAGGCCAGTGTCAATGGATTGTAGAGCACAAAGGGGAGAGTAAGGTATATAAAATGTGGAAAGGCCTTTAAAAGCCAAACAGTTTTATATTTGATCCTGGAGGTGCTTGAGAGGTGGTGGAGTTGTTTGAGTATAAGGTGACATGGTCAGACTTGTGCTTAGGGAAGATTACTTTGACAGCTTAGGAGAGGTTGGGTTAGAATGAGGGAAGACTTGAGGCAGAGAGACCAACCAGTGGACTGTTGCAGTAGCTCAGCAGTGAAGTAATGAGCTTCTGCACCAGGGTGATTTCAGTGTTAGAGAAGGAAAGAGGTATATCTGCCTTATATAATGGTAGGACTTGGCAACTGATTGAATATTGTAGTTGGTAAAGGAGAATGAGAAGTTGAGGATGACACCTACATTGTGAGCCTGGGTGACTGGTGGTACCCTCAACGATAATTGGGAAGCTTGGTGTAGAGGTCAGAGTTTTGGGGAAAAGATAATGAGTTCAGTTTTGGGCATGTTGAGTTTGAAGTCTCTATGAGATATCCATTTTCAGGCAGTTGGAGGTGAGAGACTTAAAGTCAAGAGAGGTTATGGCTGGATAAGTAAATTTGAGAATCATTAGTATAGAAATTGAGTCCATGGGGGCTAAGGCAACCACTAAGCAAAATGGTATAGAAGAAAAAGAGAAGCAGACCTAGGACGGAGCCTTGAGAGGGGAGGGGCAGTCATGGTTGGTGGGCATGACTTGGATGAAGATCCAATTAGGGAAACTGAGAAGGAGCCGTCATACAGGTAGGAGGAAACCAGGAGAGAGCAATGTTGCAAAAACCTAAAAAAGAATAAAATCAAGAAGAGGTGATTGACAGTATCAAAGGCTGCAGAAATATGACAGTTAAGGTAACTTTGGGGAGAGCAGGAAGCCAGACTGCAGAGAGTTAAGAGAAAAGTGAGTTTGAAGCAAAATACTAATTGTAGTTAGAATTTTCAAGCAGTTTTGTCATGAAAGGGAGGAGAGATGTTCCAAGAGAGTTAGCAGGAATCAATGGATCAAGTAAGCATTTTGTTTTGAAGATTGGGGAGATATGGGCATGTTTGTAGGCAGTAGGGAAGCTATAAGGACATACTGAAGATTAGTGAGAGAGCAGGATGATAGAGGAGGTAGTCTGCTGGAGAAGATGGGATGGGATGGGATCACTTGTGCATGTAGAGGGTTTGCTGTGCAAGGAGAAGGGTGACCTCTTCCTTTGAGTTGAGTGAGAGGAGAGAATAGCAGAACGCACCTGAGTGATGTGAGATGAAGAGAGGAGAATGGCTTCAATTTTGTTCATGTTTTTATGCAGCAATTAAGTAGCTAGGAGGCAAGGAGAGAAGAAGAAAAAAATAGAGGGGAGAAAGGGGAAGAACAAGAGGAAAATAGTGGTTAAAGGGAAAGAGGAAAGAGAAAAATAGTGGTATGGGCAGTTTTTTGGAGAACGCAGGATAGGATCAAGGGTACATGTAGAGGGGTTGGCATGGTTAAGCAAATAGTACATTATGATAAGATCACATAAATTTACTTCCTAATTCCTTATCTTATTTAACAGAGCAGCTATTTAAACCTTTTCTATCTTTTAGCTTCCTGTGACACTCCCTTCCCTGCTAAGTAACTTGCTCCATACTTTAAGGAAAAAATTGAGGCTGTTTTTTGAGAGCTCCTTCCTTAGTCCTCGCCTCTTCATCTCGTTTACCTCCGACCTCATCCATCCCCTGCCAACTCCTTTACTTCAGTCCCTGACAAGGTATTCCTTTTGAAGTGTCCATCTCTGGCTGCAGGGAACCAGATGAAAATGTAATTGGGAAATGTTTAGCAAAATAATAAAAATACAATACGACATTATGTGATTTTCTGAGTCATTGTGTGTAGCCTGCAGGGATCTATTTCTATTTGAGTTGGATATAACTGTACTACATATACCTTTGATCTCATCCACTCCTGTCTTCTACAAATTGCCCACATCATTCTTACCACCTTCCCCAACTATCCTTTTCTCTCTTCCCTTTATGTACTTACTGCTTCCCTGTTACAAACACACACAAGTCTCTCCCATCCTTAAAAATCTACACTAGATCCTACTATTCCCTCAGGCTGTCCAATATCTCATCCCCTTCTCAACTGAATTCCTTGAAAAAGCCATCTACAATCAGTGCCCCCATCTAGTCTTAACACTTTCCTAAACCCTTCACAATCTAGCTTCTTATCTCATCATTCAACTTAAGCTATTCTCCAGTTACCAATTTTGTATTAATTACTAAATCTGATGACATCAAGTCTTCATCTTTCTTGACCTCTTTGGAGCATTTGACTTTGTAGGCTGCCTCCTTCTGGGTACTCTTTTCTTGGTTTTGCTGACTCTATTATAGTGTCCTGGTTCCTAGTGTGAGTCTTATTACTCCTCAGTCTCTTTAGCTGGCTCTTTATGTCATCTCCACTGACTGTTAGTGTCCTCTGGTCCTCTGTCCTGGGCCTACTTATCTTTTCTGTTTATCCTCTCTCACTTGGTAATCTCATTGACTTTTATTGTTTCAATGATCTCTTTGGTGATTCCCTAATCTACTTAGTCTCTCTTCTGAGTTCTAGTCTTGCATCACTAGAGTTGCCTGTTGGTTATTTCAAACTACCTATCCTGGAGTCATCTTAAGCTCAGAATGTCCAAAACTTATGATTTTGTCCTTAAACTCTTCTTCAAACTGCCCTATTATTATTGAGGTCACTACCATCCTTCCAGTCATCCCAAATTTACAAGCTTGGTGACATCCTCAGTTCTCTCGCCCAGAACACATAGCCAAGCAGTTGTCAGACTTTGTAATTACTTTCTTTATAAACTCTCTTGCATAACATAGCCATTACCCTAGTTCAGACCCTCACCTGAACTATTTCAGTAACTTTCTAATTGATCTTCCAGGCTTAAATCTCTCCCCACTCCAGGTCATCCTTTACATAGCTGCCAAAGGATTTTCTTTTTTTAAAAGAACTTATTAATTATTTGTTTATTTTTTTGTATTCAGCGTTCAGTTTTATAAACTTTTGAGTTTAAAATCTTCTCTCTCTCCTTCCCCTCCACCCTCCCCAAGATGGCATGCAGTCTGATAAAGGCTCTACATATACATTCATATTAAACATTTTCACATTAGTCATGTTGTAAAGGCGAATTAGAACCCATAGGAGGAACCATGAGAGAGAAGAAACAAAACAAAACAACAACAACAAAAATAAAAAAGAGCAAATAGTATGCTTCCATCTGTATTAAGACTGTAAAGTTCCGTCTCTGGATGTGGACAGCATTTTCCATCATGAGTCTTTTGGAATTGTCTTAGATCCTTGCATTCTAAGAAGAGCCAAGTCTATGAAAGTTATTCATCACACAATGTTATTGTTACTGTGTACAATATTCTCCTGGTCCTGCTCATTTCACTCATCATCAGTTCATGTGAATCTTTCCAGGTTTTTCTGAAGTCTGCCTGCTCATCATTTCTTATAGCACAATAGTACATTACATTCATATACTACAACTTGTTCATCCATTCCCCATGATGGGCATCCCCTCAATTTCCAATTCTACACCACCACAAAATGAGCTGTTATAAACATTTTTATATATTTTTTATGTTTTCTTTTTTTTTCCCCATTTTTATGATCTGTTTGGGATACAGATGTAGAAGTGGTATTGCTGGATTGAAGGATATGCACAGTTTTATAGCCCTTTGGGCATAGTTCCTAATTGCTCTCCAGAATATTTGGGTCAGTTCACAACTCCACCAATGGTACATTAGTGTCCCAGTTTTCCCATACTCCCTCCAACATTTATCATTTTCCTGTTTTGTCATATTAGCCAATCTGATAGGTGTGATGTGGTACCTAAGAGTTGTTTTGATTTGCATTTCTCTAAATAGTGATTTAGAGCATTTTTTCATGTGACTATAGACAGCATTTATTTCTTCATCTGAAAACTGCCTGTTCATATCCTTTGTCCATTAATAAATTGGGAGAATTAATTTTATTGTTCTAAATTTGACTCAGTTCTCTATGTATTTTAGAAATGAGGCCTTTATCAGAGATACTGGTTCTAAAAATTGTTTCCTAGTTTCTTCTTTCCTTCTAATTTTGCTTATATTGGGGTTTTTTTGTGCAAAAACTTCAATTTAACATAATCAGAATCAGCTATTTTGCATTTCATAATGTTTTCTATCTTGTTTGGTCAGAAACTCTTCCCATCTCCATAGATCTTTCAAGTAAACTAATCCTTGCTTTCCTAGTTTGCTTATAATAGCAGTCTTTATATCTAAATCATGTAGCCATTTTGACTTTATCTTGGTACAGGGTGCAAGATGTTGGTCTATGCCTAGTTTCTGCCATAGTATTTTCTAGTTTTCCCAGCAGTTTTCATTAAATAGTGAGTAGTAATCTATTGTTTGATGAATCTAAAGACTCCAGCTTCTGGGATAAGCACTCACTATTGAACCACCACTCTATTTTTTTAGCCAGTACCAAGTAGTTTTGATGATTGCTGCTTTATAATACAATTTAAGATCTGGTATACAGCTAGGCCACCTTCCCTTGCATTTCTTTTAATTAATTCCCTTGATATTCCGGACCTTTTGTTCCTCCAGATGAATTTTGTTATTATTTTTTCTAGCTCTATAAAATAAAATTTTGGTAGTTTAATTGGTATGGCACTGAATAAGTAAAATTAATTTAGGTAGACTTGTCATTTTTATTGTATTAGCTTGGCCTACCCTTGAGCAACTGATATTTTTTCCATTTATTTAGATCTGACTTTATTTGTGTGAAAAGTGTTTTGTAATTGTGTTCATGTAGTTCCTGAGTTTGTTTTGGCAGATAGACTCCCAAATATTTCATAATGTCTACAGTAACTTTAAATGGAATTTCTTTCTATCTCTTGCTGTTGGGCTTTGTTAGTAATATGTAGGAACCCCTAGGATTTATGTGGGTTTATTTTATATCCTACAACTTTGCTAAATTTGTTCATTATTTCAAATAGTTTTTTACTTGATTCTCTAGGATTCTCTAAGTATACTACCATATCATCTGCAGAGAGTGATAACTTAGTTTCTTCTTTGCCTATTCTAATTCCTTCAATTTCTTTTTCTTCTCTTATTGCTAAAGCTAACGTTTCTAGTACCATATTGAATAATAGTAGCAATAATGCTCATCTTTGTGATCTTATTGGAAATGCTTCTAGCTTATCCTCATTACATATAATGCTTGCTGATGGTTTTAGGTAGGTGCTATTTGTAATTTTTAAGGAAGACTCCATTTATTCCTGTGCTTTCTAGTGTTTTTAATAGGAATGGATGTTGTATTTTGTCAGAAGCTTTTTCTGCCCCTGTTAAGATAATCATATGATTTCTGTTAGTTTTGTTGTTGATATGGTCAATTATGATGATAATTTTCCTAATATTGAACCAGCCTTGCATTCCTGGTATAAATCCTACCAGGTTATAGTGTATTTTCCTTGAGATAAGTTGCTGTAATCTCTTTGCTAATTTTTTTTTAATTATAGCATCTGTATTCATTAGGGAAATTGGTCTATAATTTTCTTTCTCTGTTTTGACTCTTCCCGTTTTAGGTATCAGCACCATATTTGTATCATGAAAAGAATTTGGTAGGGCTCCTTTGCCTGTTTTCCCAAATAGTTTATATAGTATTGGTATTAATTGTTCTTTAAATGTTTGATAGAATTCACTTGTAAATCCATCTGACCCTGGAGATTTTTTCTTAGGGAGTTCATTGATAATTTATTCAATTTCTTTTTCTGAAATGGGATTATTTAAGTATTTTACTTCCTCTTCTGTTAATCTGGGCAATTTATATTTTTGTGAATATTCATCCATTTCACTGAGACTGTCAAATTTATTGACACATGGACAAAATAACTCCTAACTATTCTTTTGATTTCTTCTTCATTGGTGGTGGATTCACCCTTTTCATTTTTTATGCTGGCAATTTGGTTTTCTTCTTTCTTTTTCTTAATCAGAATAACCAAAGATTTATCTATTTTATTTATTTTTTCATAAAACCAGCTCTTAGTTTTGTTTATTAGTTCAGCAGTTTTTTTTAATTTCAATTTTATTAATCTCTCCTTTGGTTTTCAGAATTTCTAATTTGGTATTGGGGATTTTTAATTTGTTCTTTTTCTAGTTTTTTTTTAGTTGTGTGCTCAGTTCATTGATCCCTTTCTTGGAGGGAGGAGGGAGGGATGGGGAGAAAATTTACAATTTATGGAAATGAATGTTGAAAACTGAAAATAAATAAATATTAAAAAAATTAAATAAAATATGAAATTATCATTAAGACAATTCAAGAAGTTATTAGCTGAGAATTCCAATAGATGTATGGATAATAAAGGCTTTTCCCTCACTTTCCTATCATCTTTCCATGATGGGCTTGTGATTTTTTCCTCAAACTTCTTTTGTGTTTACTTTTTTATAGTTTGGGTTGTCCTTAGTCCTTGATTAGCATTAGTTTTGTGCCTGCCTTTGTTAATTTTCACTCAGATGTTCTCATATTCTTACATTTACTCACACAAGTATATTTTCTTAAATATACTACCCTTCTTCCTCTTAACCTATTTGTTCTTCAGTCCTTTTGAGGTGTTGCTTTTGATTCTCTAGACTTTTTCTTCACTGTGACTCATCAGTCTTCTACCCTAGAAGATCACTCTTCCCCAACAACCTTCTTAAACTGAAAAATTTCTCTGCCCTTTCAGCCTTCTTCCTTTGAGGATCATTTACCCCCTGAATCTCTATCTTAAAGAGACACCTTCATTCCTCTCCACACTCTGCTTCTGACTCTCCAGAGTTCTTTCACCCCCATGCTTCCAGTCCCTTATCCCATCCCCCACTTTAAGTTTTCTTTTATGTGTTGTCTTCCCTCTTTAGATTGTAAAATCCTTGAGGACATGGACTGTCTTTTTTCCCCTTATATTCATTTTCCCATTTGGGAGTGGACCATGTTTCTATTTCCTTATATGAGTATTCCCAGTACTTAGTATGTGCTTGGCAATATGTGTTAGCAACAAGCTGGAACTGCCATGCTGTGTACCTCCCAGCACCATCAGTCTACTTCTCTGCCAATCTACCATATTTAGCTACAGCATCACCGCAGTTACTTGCATCACCAGAGCTACCACCTGGGACCCAGCTGCCAGCCTCCCCTAGGATGGCTGGAATGGTCTTAGTCACTAGGCTTTTCAAATATTTCAAGGTGAGACTATGCATCACATGTAATCAAGGGGGCCATTACTGGTATTGACTTGAGTACAACTAACTCCTTAGTGGCAGTAATGGAAATGAATCAAGCAAAGGTATTGGAGAATGCTGAAGGTGCCAGCACCATTCTCTCACTTATGGCCTTCACAGTAGGCAGTGAGCACCTTCTTGGCATTGCCAGCCAAACAGGAGGTTGTCACCAACCCAAGCAAACATTTTATCCCACCAAGTGCCTTGTCAACCATCAATTTGATGATCTGAAGTGCAGAAAGACATTGAAAATGTTCTTTCAAAATTGTCTTCCTCCAATAGTGATGCCATATAGGCATAGGAAGCTTATTCCTATTCAGCAACAATGCTGTTATCTCTGTGCCTGCTTGTTTAAGTGATTCTCAGCAACCAAAGATGAGCACGTATCTGCCCTAAATGTACTTCGAGTGATTAATGAGCCTATGAGCTGCTGCCTTGGGTAATGGCATATACAAATAATGAAGACAAAATCATTACTGTGTATAACTTAAGTGGTAGAACTTTTGATATTTCTATACTGGAAATTCTGAAAGGTATATGTGAGGTGAAATCTACCAAAAGAGATACTTTACTACGTAGTGAAGACTTTCACCAGGCCTTCTTTCAGCACATTGTGAAGGAGTTCAAGAGAGAGATAGGACTTGACCTGACCAAAAACATTGTGGCTCTTCATTGAGTATGGGAAGTCTCTGAGAAGGCCAACCATGAGCTTTTTTCTTCTGTGCAGACTGATATCAACTTACCATATTTGACTATGGATGTTTCTGGGCCCAAACACTTGAAAGTGAAGCAAACTTGAGCTCAGTTTGAGGGGATCAGCACTGATCTCAACAGGAGGACTATTGCCCAGTGCCAGAAGGCCATGCAAGATGCTGAAGTCAGCAAGAGTGACATTGGAGAAGACATCCTAGTTGGTGGCATGAGCAGAATGAGAATGCTTAAGGTTCAGCAGACAGTACAAGAACTCTCTGACTGGGTCCCTAGTAAAGCTATCAGTCTTGATGAGACTGTGGCTGTTGAAGCTGCCATTCAAGAGGTGTTGCAGCGGTATTACTACAGATATGCTACTTCTGGGTGTCACTCCTCTTTCTTTTGGCATTGAGACATTAGGAGATGTCTTCACCAAACTAATCAATAGGAACACAACTGTTCCAACTAAGAAGACCAAGTGTTTTCTGTAGCCGCTATTGGTCAGACACAAGTGGAAATTAAAGCATATGCCAGAGAGAGAGAGACTGACATTGTAGACGACAAGCTTCTTGGATAGTTTTCTTTGACTGTAATTCCACCAGCTCTGCATGGAGTTACACAGATTTAAGTCACAGTTAGCATTGGTGGTATTGGGATTATACTCGTTTCTGAAAAAGTTGATGGCACAGAATGTGAATAACAAATTGTTTTCCAGTCTTCCAATGGGTTAAGCAAAGATGACATTGAGAATATGGTTAAGGATGCAGAGAAGTATGCCAGGGAAGACAGGAGAAAGAAAAAACATTTAGAGGCTGTCAATGTGCAGAAGGGATTATTCGTAGTACTGAAACAAAGATGGAAGAATTCAAAGACCAACTTCTAGCAGATGAATATGACAAACTAAAAGAAGAAATCTCTAAAATGATAGTACTCTTAGCTCTCAAAGATAGTGAAACAAAACAAGAAAAAAATATCAGGCTGGCAACACTTACTCTCCAGCAAGCATCATTAAATTTCTTTGAAATGGTATATAAAAAATATGACATCTGAGTGAGAATGCTCTGAAGTTCTACTTCTGGAGAAGATCAGAAGGAGAGGAAACAGTGTCTTCCCTTGAGTAGAACAGAAATTGGGAAAAGATTTGTGAAGTTTGGGAACAAAGGGGCAGAAGAACCTTCCTGGGTAGAAATGGGCAAACTTCAGAATTACTGTGTTTTTGCAATATTCTATATTTAATTTCCTCAAAGTGTAAACTTAGTGTACAGCTGATATCATTTGACAGGTAATTCCGATAACATAAAGTTCTAAATGTTCACTCCCAACCTATCTTTATTTTCCAACTGCATGTAAATGGCAGTGGGGTATGGGGTGGTTTGGATTCACTGATCATTATAAAGGGTCAGCACAATTGTATGTAGCAGTGACTGTAATTCCAAGGAGTGAAACAAAACTACATCATGAAATTGAAGGTTGGAAACCATAATCCTTAAAAGACTCAGTAGAGACAGATCCTTCTAGTTAGCCAAGTATTTGTCTTCTGTGACTGGTGGACTCCCTTTCCATAGCCCATGCAGGACCAGCTACTAGAGAAGGAGAAGCCATATTGAAAGAGATGTGTTTTCTTTGTTTTGTCTAAAAGCATTTTTTTGAAATAAGCTGATTAAAGATGTTCTTCAACTTACTTAAGCCGTCCTGTTTTCTCAACCTCCTAGCCTTTGCTTTAGGTACTTCCTTCCTTGACAATTGCTCTTTTGATCCATTCTGGATTTTTCCTAAAAATTAAATATGAATAGAAAATGAAATAAATATTAATAGAAAATAAAGTAAATATGAATAGAAAATCAAAAGAAAAACCAAGCATTTATTAAGCACTAATTGTTTGGCACATAGTGAGTGCTTAATAAATACTTTGTGACTTGACTTTTAAATAAGTTATACCCTTTTAGAGCCATATTCCAGTCACGTATCCCATTACACCTATTCTCATTTATATCTGTGTTGACAGATTTGCCCCATTCCTTGCATGATAATCTTTAGTCTTGCTTATTACTCATATTTTGTGCATTCGTGTGTAGCCAGCTGTCTGATGCCATGCATTTTATTAGTGGCTCCTTTCTTGTATTTTTGCTTCCTGTGAATTTCTATATGTAGTTATTCTGTTATTTAGTTTCATGGATATAGATAGGTGAGGGGAGGGGAAGAAATTTTCTCTTCCCCCCTACCACTTCCTTTTTAATGTAAAGATTCATAAGATTCCAGATTAATTGGTTCTTATCAGTCCTTGTTATACTTTATCCTGACTGTGAGCCTTATTGTTCCTATATTTTTAGCTGTGGTCTGGAAATCCAAATTCTGATCTCAGTGCTAACTAGCCTAAGTGCTTACAAAATCTGCTTTTTTCTTCTAAAGCTCTTCCTTTGACTGCTGTGATAAAAAAAAATGGCCCCCATGCCCCTAATGTTTTCGGTGTTTTGGTCCGAAATTCAGATTTCTTAACAGTGTTTTTTAGGTTCCTTATTGTGCTATTTGTAATCTTCGGAAGGAAGTCCTTAGATTGGACAAATCTTATAGGCTTCTTCGCCATATCCCCAGATATATCCTCTGGGAATATCTAGACCTCTCTGTTTATGTTGATAAATAGCCAATTCAGTGCTTCAGCAGTGAATCTGCAGTATGCCTTTCCTCTTTCTCTGGTCATTCCTGAGTGGCCTCTTTCTTATGACACCTATGAATTCATTTCATCATTCTTTGTAGCATAAGAAGTTCCTTATTCTTGAGAGTGTTCAACTCCCATCTACAGAGAAAATTCATATGTATTACTTAACTTTAAAAGTTCGATGGTCCTTCTTTCCTTTTTTAATGTAACATTCTCCAACTGACTAATCTTTTAACAAAAGTTAGGATTCTCCTATAGCTCTTCAGGTCTTTTTTCTTCATTTATTACTTGAAGTTCTTTGTATTCTTTTAAGAAAAACTTCTTCTTCTTCAATAACCTGAATAAGTAGAGCTTATTATCTCCATCCTTAAAGAACCTTTACTTGACCCAGTCCTCTACTTAAACTTTCATCTTATCTGTATCTCTTCTCTTTTTCACAGCCAGACTTTTAGTAAAGGTCATCTAAACTCCACCTCTTCATCTCTTGTTTACTTTCCAACATTTTGCCATCTGGCTTTTTATCCCATAGGTCTACTGAAATTACTCTCTTCAGCCTTACAAAAGATCTCAATTGCTAAATCCAATGGCCTATTCATACTTCTTTTAATTACCCTCCCTGCAGCTTTCAGTATTGTTGAATACCCCTGCTTTCTGGAAACTTTTTCTTCTCTTGTCTTCTGTGACACTCTTCTCTCCTAGTTCTTCTTCCTGCCTGACCATTCTGTCTCAGTTTTCTTGTATAGATTGAGACCCTCCTCGTATTCATTAAGTGTGGACATCCTTTAAGGCACCATCTACAATCCTGCTGGCCCTGCTCTCTTCTCTCTTATTGGTTCTGAAGAGTTTAGTAATTATCTCAGTGAAGAGACTTTGAAATCTATTTAGACTTCGTATATGTCTCCTGAACTTCACTTCTGTATGATCAACTACCCTCTGGATATCTTTATCTATATATCCTGATAACTATCTACATCTCAAACTGAAGATGTCGGAAGTA
Source organism: Phalanger gymnotis (assembly GCA_028646595.1). Lineage (NCBI taxonomy): Eukaryota > Metazoa > Chordata > Mammalia > Diprotodontia > Phalangeridae > Phalanger > Phalanger gymnotis. Next base: position 47,481,042 of record CM053625.1, on the reverse strand, counting down.
GAACTACTCCTTTTCCTCCAAACTCCTCCCTTCTCTATACTTCACCATTTCTATTGAAGACAACATCATCCTTCCAGTCACCCAGGTTCACAATCTTAGAGTAAACCATGACTTTCTTCTCCCTTACTTCCGGTATGTAGTTAGCTCCCAAGTACTGTCAATTGTACCTACACGAAATGTCTTGCCATGGAAAAATTCCCATTTTTTCCACATGAACCTCTAGTCTAAGCCTTGCTCACCTCTTCTCTGGACAATTACAGTAGCCTCCTAATTGATCTTCCTGCTTTCAGTCTTTTCCCTCCAGTCCAGCCTCCGCACAGTTGACAAAATCATCTTCCTGCAATACAAATTGAATCTGATTAGCTTAGGGCACAAAAATTTTCGGTGGTTCCCTTTTATCTCTAAGATGAAGTATAAAAGCCTCAGCCTAGCTTTAAAGCCTACTACAGTCTGTCAGGACCCTTTTCAATGTTTTTTCATATTATTATGCTTTACAAGACTGCTGTTTGAGTCCCCCTGGACTACTGGCTGTTCCTTGACGATGACATTTTGTCTCCTGACCCCGTCTTTGTACAGGTTACCCTCCATATCTGAAATGTATGTCTTCATCACTTGTGTCTCTTAAAATCCTTAGCTTGCTTCTAGACATTGCCCAAGTTCCACCTTTCCTGTTTCTACCTATATCCCCTAAGGTTAATTTTGTTTTACTCTTAAATTACCTTGCATTTACTTACTTATGTGTGTTTATATTGTTATACCTTCTCCCTCCCTGCCCAAGAATGTTAGCTTCTTAATAGGAGAGACCATTTTCATTTTTGTATCCAGAGTGCCTAACTCAAGGCTGTTCATGTAGCTGGCACATAATAAATGTTCATTGAATTGAATTTCACCTTATATTCTCTAGGAATGAATTTCATGTTGTTTTTCTTGCATGTATAGCTCTTCCTTGGTACTGGCAGAAATAATCCTATTTTCTGCAAATCTTTAAACAATTCCTTCCCCTCCCTCTCACCCCGCCTCATTACTTATTAGAGGAAAGATCATCAGTTGGTTGTTGGTAGCTCTTGTACTTAAATGCCTATTAATTATATGGGTAGTTCCTGAAAAAGGCTGTTTCATCTTGAATTATCTCCTTTTTTCTTTATGATATGAAGCTGACTTGCCTTGATTAGTGATTAGCACTTACTATCAAATCCTAATGGAAACAGAAACTTGGCCTAAGATCCACAAACAGGAATTGAATCATAAGCAAGGCTCTAATCATAATCTAATCATAAGCAAGGTCTAATTCTATACCTCCTTTCTACTTTTCTTGATAAAGGGCAGAACTTCCTTGTTTTTCTCAGGTCACTTCAGTTGATGTGATATGCTATATTATGTATAATACAAAAGTAATACAGTGGATAGAGTGGTGGGCTTGGAGATAGGAAGAACTGAGTTCAGATACTGCCCCAGATATTAACTTTGTGATCATGGGCATGTCATTCAACCTATCTTAGTCTTCCTTTCTTCATTTATGAAGTATGAAGAATGAATATGAAATCAGTGACCTCTCAGGTCCCTTCCGACTTAAAATTTGTGATTGTATGATTTCCTGAAGCTAAGGAATATGCACTATACTTAGGGAGATAAGACATAATAAATAACGTAATATAATGCATATGTGTCATGTGAATTATACATGGAGTTTACCATAGGATTTATTTTCAAGGATGTAGTTCTTGGCTACATTTTAAAACATCTTCATGGTTAGCAAAGAGCACATTTTAGGAAAGAGGAACACATACATCACATTTAAAAAATAGACTCTACTGGCCAAAATAGAGATTTAATATTGAGAACAGGAAATTAGGAAATGTGGCTTGAGTTCATATGATAGATGCATCGCCTATGGTATATTAAAGGCAAATGGAGATCCACTAAAGAATTTTGAGGGAGGCATGACAACGAAGAAAATTTTGTATCATGAAAATTATCTAGTAGCAGTGTGCTGATCGAATTGGAGTGGGGGACATTATTAAAAAGTAAAGTTACCAATTAGAAGAACATTATAATAATCTAGGTTTAAAGATACAAAAGCCCATTCTCAGTATTGGCAGTGGGAAAGGGAATAAAATATAAGTTGAGATAGCACAAGTAGAAAATATAGAGCATCTCATGATTTTTAGATGTGGGGGAGGGAGAGGAATAAAAAATGATTCTGAAATACCAGCCATTACATTGATAGAAACAAGAAAGCCAGAAGGACAAGTATTATGCAAATGTTATATTACATTATAGTTACTGTTGATAAATTGCGAAATACTAGATGTCTTACCAAAAAAAAAATGTGTATTTTTTTTTATCTGTAGGAGCTTATGGAAACACTTCCGTGCTGTCAGCCTTTGTTTATTTTTACTAGTGTTCCCTGCTTACATGGCTTACATGATATGCCAGTTTTTCCACATGGATTTTTGGCTTCTTATCATTATCTCCAGTAGTATCCTCACTTCTCTTCAGGTAAGCCCAAGAATAGATTCATGTAACATTTTACTTGATTTTTTTCTCTTTTGGGATGAAAAATGAATTTCCTTTAGGTTAATTATTGTAGATGGTATAGTTATCATGTAAGTTACCATTCTTTTGCATTTTTGTCATTTTGATTATAATAATTGGGATATTTGATGTTAGTGTTCTGGTTCTATTGCCATTTGTATTCTTTTTAAGTAGCTTTCCTCTTCTCCTTACTTTCCCTCTCTATCCCCATTTCTGTTTTTCTAAATGGCATGATACAGAGCTACCATGTAAAATAGAGAACTAGATACTCTTGGAAAAATCAGTTTAATTTATTTTTTTCAGGATATTAGCAACAAATAAAACATTGCAAAAATACGTTTGTAATTAGAAACATTGCTGATTTTTAAGCACTTTGTGCTTCTAGGCTAATAGCATGTTAATATATGTTAAATGCAACCTTTTAAGCCATCTTTCAAGCTCAATTTGAACACTTACGTGAGGGGAACTTCCCTAAACTGCACCGGGAGCTTCTCCTTTCCTTCTGCCAGTATGGTGACATCCGTCTACTACTAGTAGCTGATCAGTGATTACTGACCTCCATCTCTAGGTTATACTCAGGGTACAGGTATCCTAAAGCAAATATGCAGAATTTCTAGCTATCATCAAAGACTAAGGAAAGAGTTCAGACCTATATAGGTGGGAATCAGAAATGTCGTGAAGAGGCTAAAATGAAATAGCCTTCATGCTCAAAGATTTGTTTGGCTTGACAGAGAAGAGGTGGAATGCAAAATCTTTATCTCCCATTTCACTTCTAAGATGTTCTGTATCTTTGTCAAGAAGATAGTATAACACTCTAGTTACTTTCAAAAAAGTAATATAAACCCCTTTATTTTGAATATTCTAACAGTTTGGTTTCCTTCCTCTTTCTCCTTCCTCTTTCTATAAGAATAGAAGAAAAGATAATTAGAATTTTCATTTTAAGTAGTTAGGAATGACGTAGGCCTCCTGAACTTGTCTTCTTAGTTGCCATATTTTCCAGAAACATTGGACCCAGAGTATGCAGGAGGCTCTGAACATGTCATAGTTGAAGTTCACCTGAGCTGACATAATACGTTGTTTGTACCTCAAGCTGGACCTACTGTGTGTCCTTGGGAATCAAGACAGCACCAGTCAGTGTACTCTAGACTGAGAAACTGCTTGTGCAGCTGGGGTCTTTGTAGATCAGCAGACAATCCTAACTTCATGATCTAGCAGTTCCTATGGGAAAAGAATACTACTTTTGCCCTCCTCTTTCTCTTCCCCTTCAGGGAGGGATCAGTCCTTTCCCCACCTCTACTGCTCTTTTCCTCCTTCTATGCCACTCGCATTTAGGAGGAAATTTCTGTCCCTCCTCCCTTTGTTGCAATATCATAAATATGCAAGCTTCTGTTTGGATCTCATTGCACCTGGAGTACCATATGCATGTTCATTTCTCTTGTAATAAATCCAATTGCAATACATGTCTCATGGACTTGTAATATATATTTTCTTTTTGGTTAACAGTTTACATTGCTGCAAGCTTAAGATTTATTGCCGTACTAAGATTTTCTTCTTTTGTATACACATTACATCAGCCAAATTGTTCTTTGAACCTTTTCCGAAGCTCCAGTAGATACGTGAATTTTGTTTTTATGAGTAGATGCTAACCATTATGTTTTTACCTGATAGTTTATGTCCCAAATGGCTACACAATTTTACCATTCTGGTAATTTATCATTTTATTATTTTTTTGCATGTAAGAATTTTCATGATTATTCATGTTTTAAAGTCAGTCTAAAATGAATGAGCTATAAATACAGAGAACCAAATCAACCTAGCAAAAACTTAAGAAACCTTATTATTGCCTTTTATCATAAGATGTCAGCTCTTGAATTTGCCATAGATTTTTTTAAGTCTAGATGACAGCTAACTGCTATTTGCATTTTTGTATGTATTTATTACTTGATGTAATAAAATTTATTATTATTAACAATTTTTATTTTAAAAAACTACCTTTTAAGCTTCTGAGGTTATAGTTTAGTAGTTGTTTTGCTATACTTGTTTAGTAGCCTTATTGTGGCACAGAGACCCATATTTACTGAAAGACAGTTTCTAGTACACTATAATATTTATGTATATGAAATGTGTTACCAAATGTCTTTTATGGTTAAACATTTCAGACGAATGGTTTCTTCCCTCAACCTTTTTTCTTTTCCTTACCACCTACTCCTTCCAAAACTGCTTACAATCTTTTATGTTAAATTTTGTTTTGACATAGATGAGTCTAAACAAATACACAAACCCACCAACAGTGTATTTCCTGAAAACAGTTAAGAAAAGAAGCACAAGACAATGGTAGTAGATATAACAAGTATTCTTTTGTAATTTGTTTGTTATAAGGAATGAGAAAGGTTTGTCCTTTAACTTTAAGTCAGTACCAGCATTATCTGTTGTATTTTGCCAAGGTACTATTGCTGTTTAATGTTGTCTTCATTTATATATCTGTAGTCACTGTGTTGTATTATTCTTTTACGTTTGCCTTCTTAACCACGTCACTTTATACCAGTCTTCCCTTATTACTTTCAATTTTTTACATTTGTCATTCTTTGTGGTACAATAATATTCTCAAATATTAAAATTTCATAATTTATTTAGCCATTCCCCAATAACTGGACAAGTAGTCTCTAATTTTTTGCTTTGAATGTTTTTAAAAGACAAATCTTTACTTTTTAAAAGTATCTAATTGGATCAGAAAGTGTGAGTAACTTTGTAACTTTTCTTGTATAATTCCAAGTTGTTTTCTAAAATGGTTAGATTGATTCATTATTCTAAGACAGCAAATTAACCTTAAAAATTGATAAATATGTGCTCTGATTTTACATCCCTGATGCTCCACTGAAACACCTATCTCAAAGATTACTACTAGTGACTATTTTCTTGTTGAATCAAATGTTCTTTTATCATCTCATTCTCTTTTACCTTTGTGATGTTTTAACTCTATTGACTTTTCTCCCTGAGCTTCTGTAAATACTACATTTACCTGGTTCTTCTCTCAACCCTGTGAACATTACTTCTCAGTCTTCTTCACTGGATTCTTTGTCATTCCTACTCTGTGTGTCTTCCCTGAGATTCAGCAGTAATCTCTTTACACTCTTATTTAAAGAGCTCATCCATACTTGTGGCTTTTACCACAAGCCCACAATTCAGCCTTCCTTGATCTGCTTCTCAGAATACTCTACTTGAAGTTTTTCTGGCAAAGTGCGGCACTTTATGTTGTCTAACAGTGTTATGTTTTTCTTGTCATTCTAACTGTGGATTAGTAGTAGTAGTAGGAGCTTTTTTTGGAAGCAGGCCCTTCACACTTTTTTCTGTAACTGTGTTCTTTACTATATATTAAGCACATGTTACACTAACTCAATAAATACTAGTTGGTTGATTAATTGGTACAATCCCCATATGTAACGCCAATGCGATACCCTTAGCAGCTGCTATGAATATGCATATGTATTTCCAGGGTAAATTTGCAAAATATAATAAGCTCTCTTCATTAAAGGCAAAACCAAAATATTTATTGACATACCAGCAAGCAGTTTACCATGTTAGCAAAAATGTCTGTACTCATCACCAATCCAGGGAGCACTGACATTTAAGCATCCTTTTTGTTAGGCCTCCCCACAAACAAGTTCCCCCAGGAAAATTCTTCCATCTACCCACTCACACTAGCTTCTCTCCCTCAGCTCTGCCTTACTCTCACTTCCTGCTCTTTTTTTCTTTTGGGCAACCTCCTCCAACAGTGGTCTCCATGTTACTCAAGTCTCAGTGTGACTCAGGATGCACCGCAGCCGTGAGCTGGGCCAGAGCCCAAAGCAGGTCACCATAGGCCTATTAATGGACAGGAAAGATCTTCCTGTTCCATTAACATTATACCATATCACTCAAAATTAGCTGAAAAGACATCCTCTAGAGAATTTGGAATTATTTTTCTTGTTTTGAAGGTCTGTGGAAACTTAAACCTTTGTTTAAATTTTTGCCTGCTAATTTTTCCTGTTATCTTACTAGTCCTAATTATCCAAAGTCTTTGTGTTTAGCAAGAAACAGAATTTTGGGGAAATGATAATACACTATTAAGTTTCAGATAGTAAGCAATACATTTTTCCATGTATAATTTTATTAACATATAATTTAACATCAAGAGCAGCACTTATTTTAAGTAATCTAGCTTTCCCTGCCAAGATGAAATGTGGCAACCTACAAACAATAAGAAATATTGTTGCTTCTTTTTTGTATTCAGTGAACAAAATTTTTCAGTGTTTGTTTATTATACTTTGTGCTTTCAGGTTCTGGGTACACTTTTTATATATGTCTTATTTATGGTTGAAGAATTCAGAAAAGAGCCAGTGGATAACATGGATGATGTCATCTACTATGTGAATGGCACTTACCGTCTGCTGGAATTTCTCGTGGCACTCTGTGTTGTAGCATATGGTGTTTCAGAGACCATCTTTGGAGAATGGACTGTGATGGGCTCCATGATCATCTTTATTCATTCCTATTACAATGTGTGGCTTCGGGCCCAGCTGGGGTGGAAGAGCTTTCTTCTCCGCAGGGATGCTGTGAATAAAATAAAATCGCTGCCCATTGCTACAAAAGAGCAACTAGAGAAACACAATGATATTTGTGCCATCTGTTATCAGGTACCCAGCACAACATAAAAGTCTAAGTGGTTGGGGAAATGTGGTATAATTACTTTTGGGGTTTTTATTAAAATCCATTTAATTTAAATTCCCAAGAAGAAATGAATATCTCCTAAGCAACTAAATAACTTTAAGTACCTTAAACAACTTTTAGGAAATGTTGTGTCTTTTTAAAAATATTTAAAAGTTTAACATTTGGCCACTGTGATACTAATATATTGTTATTGTTTTCAATACTTGTTGTGCACCCACAAATGAAGGAAAAACAGGTCAGATGTATATTATATTCACTCTTGAGTGCATATACTATAGATCAGGGATTGGGAACTTTGGAAAAATGGTGTTTGCCAAGGTTCTGACCCCCCTTTCCTTCTGGTGTGCTGGGGGGTGAGGAGATATGTAATTTCACAAGAGGGAGGTTAGTGAGAACATGCCAACTGCTGATCCTCTTAGTGAGTAGTTGGTGACTCTCACAAGTTTTTTCCCTCCTAACTTTTCACCTTTCAGGGAAGCGCATGATGCTAGCAGCCAATTTGCATGCTAGTGAAAATTGGCTTGTCTGCCATATTTGGCATATGTGCTGTAAGTTGCTGGCTCCTGCTGTAGATACATTAAAAGTTAATGTTGAAATCAGCTTTGCAGTGGAAAACAGACTCACAACCTAGCTACATATACAACTGAGTACCTTATACACACAGCATTGCATCAGGGACAATAGTTGAGGTCACCAGTTGAGAATGGCTTATATTCCAAATTATTTTGCTCTTTCTAGTCTGCTAATAGCATAAAGGGGAGGAGGTGGAAACAGGCATGCATGGCATAGGCTTTTTTTCCTCCAAAGCTGTTTTTAAATATAATTAAAGTGTATTAGTCATTCAGTTTTTTCTTATGATAAGTAGAAACAACATGCCTCCTAGAACTTGAATATGTTTCTAAAATTGTATTTTTCAAAATGTCTTATTTGTTAGTAGTTATGGTTGAGGAGAAGGTGGTAGGAAATGTACAAAAAGTTATATATCAAAGATTTTAAATAGTTCTACTTTTAACTTTCTTAGTTACTGGAAATAAGCTGCAATATCATGCACCAAACATTATTCCCTTCTGCACATATTAGGAAAATGCATGTTAAAAAGAGGTGGTCCTTTGGCTTCAGAAGCCCTCAGTAGAAATTCTTGACTTTCCATTAGAACTGCTTAAGTTTCCCCTTTTCTTGCTTGCCATTTTAATATTTCTTTTGTTGAGAGACTCAAATCAACTGCTGATAACACAAAAAGAGGATAAGCTACTGCTTAAGCTTCCTATTAGCTGCTTTTTGTATGACTTTGTGCTTTCAAGTAACTCCCAAGTGTTACCAGCTCTTGGTATAGAGGATTGCTTGAACTAGTTCTGGCACTTAAAAAAATATTATATTTCTCTTACATTTACAAAAAAGAACAGTGGGCAACTATTTGACAGCATAGATCACTACAGGTTTTCATTTCATACTTTCAACACTTTCTTCCAAAAGAATTAATATCCAGAGTAAATGGCTTTGTGTGTAGACAGAGCCTTGAAAACTATTCCGTGGCATACTATAGTCCTCATGAAATCCCACAAATCTACCAGTTTTTTCCCAAGTATTCTATTGTTATGATTATAGTTAAAAGGAAATTCCTTATACATGATCTTATCCCCACGGAAAAAATCCATCATTGTAAGTCTGTTCTCAGTACTGTCATGGAGGTATGCGGATTATTTCTTTCTGATTTTTAAAAATATAATTTTATTGATGTGATACTGCTGAAATTATTTAGCCATTCAGTTGTAGGCTAGGACAGAATTCATTTTAGAAAGCTTTAAAAAGCATTTTAGTTCCATTCATTTTTGTTTCCATATGCATTTAAAATTACTCTCTGAAGCTCTTTTATTGGTGTGGGGGGCCCTCTGGTGGTGAGAAGATTACTTACATAAGAAGTATTATATTCCAAGCCCTGGTACTCCACATTCTAATTCATTTTAATGATTCGGGAAGGGAAATTTTGGGATCAAAGAAACTTTGAAGCATTACCAAAGACTTAGAAACTATGGACAATTATCTAACCTTTCCTTTCCTTCTCATTTAGGACATGAAATCTGCTGTGATAACACCATGCAGCCATTTCTTCCATGCAGGTTGCCTTAAGAAATGGTTGTATGTACAAGAGACTTGCCCTCTGTGCCACTGCCACCTTAAAAATTCCTCCCATCCTCCAGGATTAGGACCAGAACCAGCTCCACAGCCAAACCCTGGAATAGAGCAAAATATTGTGGTTCAAGAAGGAACTGACCCCTCAGTTCAGGAACACCCTGGAGGGTCCGGTTTGAAAGAAGACCCTAGAGACAGTAATGAACAATTGACCACAGTGATAGGTCACCAGGAGGGGACTTTTGAAACCCAGGCACATCTTCCAAATCCCCATGTTGAGGTGTGCTCTATTGTGGTCAACCAAGAAGATATGAAGACAGATTTAATTCAAGACAGAAGTCATGTCTAGATTGTAGGACATTCCAGGGATCCAAGATAATCTTTTCTCAGTAGAGACCGCCTGCTTTTACAAACCCTAGGCATTGAGAGAGAGTTTTGGCAATCTATAATAATCAAAAAGTATATACATGTCCCATGCTGGTATTTTGCCAAGGAATATCAACCTCAGCTACTTGAGGAACTGCCATAGAATTGAGAGGATAAATCAGATAGAAAATTGAGTATTTTCTGAGGGCTAAGGAAAGGAAAATAAAATCATAAAGACAGTATGGAAAGAAGCCGAATGGACATTTTACTTTACATGGGGAAGATTAGTCTTTTTCCCGAGTATCAGAGTTATTTGCCCTTCCTCCTGTCCCCTTTTTTTCCTCAGTTAAATGGAACTCAGTCAGGTGATTATTGAATTTTGTATAGCACTGAAGCAAAATCAAAGATGTAAAAAGCATTGATTGTATGGAAAAATTGAAGCACACTAATACATCATATGTGCTTTAGGCGTTTGTGGGGGCGGGGTGGGCATGTGGGCATTGCGATTTGCATTCATGTAATCTGTGACTCTTGACCTTTATGATGGAGTCATTAATATTTTGATGTATATGAAACTTTTGTTAATATACTGTATACTGTGTTGCCTGTGTGAAGTAAACTAAAGCACTAATGAACACTTTGGAGTCCTACATAGTTTAAGGGCTTAAAGTGGGATGAGCTTTAGGGAACAGATAAAGGCCTTAGGTGTACTTTTCAATCCTGTGTAATGTTTAATTCTTGCAACTGAAATCAAAACAGTGTTAAATTCTGGCAATATTTGCACTTTGGGAATGAGTACATAATTAATTGTATGATCAAATGCCGCAAATGCCACTTTTAAAGCTGTTGATAGACTTTGCACCTTTTCTTTGACGAGGTTGTGTCATATTTAAATTTTTACATTCATCATGGCTTCTGGTAGAACTGGGGTGGGGGGGGATTGGCAATTTTTTTATGTGAATTTTGATATGAAAAGAAACTAGTCATTTATTTATACAATAGGCTTGGCTCAAAAAAGTGTTTTTCAGAGTTGGTATTCCTAATGTGAGATGTGACATTATTTTATTTTTAGTAGCAAATTTGGATGTAGACTGACAGACATAGCTGAATGTCTTAATAAATTTAAATTTGAAGATTTTATGTTTTGCTCATGTGATTATTACTGCAAAGCATTTTATTGAGTTTGGTTTTTAAAAAATTCTCTGGTCTCAGGAATAAAATTGTTAGGATTTTATTTCTTCCACTCCTAAATATTTGTATATTGACTCATTGTAATGATCATCTTCAAAATTCACCTAGCACTGATTTCCTCTCCACCTCTCACCCCCACCCCCTGGGTATCTCAGTCAATGTTTTCTGTTTTTGAGATTAACTAGAAAGGAGCATTCCTATGTCGTGATTTGAGCCTTTCAAATTTTAGTACTTTATAATATGTTAGGGTAGAAGCATTGATTAATATAATCCTTTTAGACTTAGAAAATTAGGCACACTTAATGTTTACTGGCTCTTAATGAACTGCCTGATTTTTTGCATCTACACAGTCCTTTTCTATAGAGATTATTCATTTTATCTTAAGTGAGAATAACAAATCATTCTAGATGCCCTTGCCTTTTAAACCATGTTGCCTTCTTTATGACTTACTAACCACTTTGTGATAAGTCATAGGATTCCACTAAGTTTTCCCTCTACCTTGTCAAGGTATAGATTCAGAATTGCATTGTTCAATTAAAAGAGTAAATCAGAGATCTGCCGATGACCCTAATTTTTGAAGGTTATGGAAGGAGAATATAAGCTTTGTTAAGTCCTACTGAGCTGCCAACTGTTTGAGATGTCCTAAGCTTGATTGTATGGCTGTCATCTAAGGACTCTGTAAACTTCTTCTTAGAGGGGCTCATCATCAGTGTGTTGTCTATTGGTTGATTAAGTTTTTTGGCTGCATCAACTCATGAAGGTATGGAGAAGGTTTTGGTTTGTACTGGTGGAGTGAGTGTCTCCATTGATGAAATCACAGCATTTCAAAAGTATTTGAAGTAAATAATCACTTTTATAACTAAGAGATCTGGTGTAAATTTTTTCTCTGAGACAGATGAAAGTTTACCTAACTATTCTGTTACTTTTCAACACACGAAATTGTGGCCATGCTCATCTAAGTCACATATAGGGTTTTATTCTCTTAACATGAGTTTATGTGATTTTTAAATACTTGCTACATGAAGCTCCTGCACATTCTTTTATCTTGTATTAGCTCTTCTCATTGGTCTGTGCTCTACTCCAGAACGGTCATGCTCTAGCAGGGACTATTTCCTTTTAAATGATACACTTTATTTTTAATACCTGTTTATGACAGGAAAGATGTTCTCCAAAGGAGAGGTAAGTCAGATTGTGAATTTAACTGATAGTTTTGAAATGTTTTGGCTTTGCCTGATAGAAAAGGGGGGCTTCTTAAGGTCTAAATAAATAATGTATGTATTATAAACAAAGTAGCTTTTAAAAAGAAAATAGAATTTTTGTGAGCCACTTAATTTCAACTACAATCTTAACAAAGTGCTTAATTCTGGCATTATGGGAAGGGAATGTGTGAATTCCAAAGGTGTAATATTATGTTGGGTTGTATTTTTAATGCATTTTTTAAACTTGTTAACCCCAGTGACATATGTAGAATAGTCATTTTCACTTCTCTTTTTAGAATCAGCTATCTATTGTCTCTCAATTTCAAATATGTTTTATCAAAAATTTTGTAATTTAGCAGTTTTCAAATAAATTTCTCCCACTTTGAACATAGAGTAACATTTCACATCTATTATAAGCCTAGATGCTAAACAGCCAGTCAGAATAATCAGAAGCAGTTTGTTATAGTAATAATAATCTGATTTACGTAGTATTTTAAGGCTTACAAAGCTGCTTACCACAGCCCTCTGAGGTACATGTGTTACTGCCATTTTATAGATCAAGAAGTAGATTCATAAAACTCAAATGATTTATCCTAGATTACACAGTTGTAAGATCTTAGGCACATGGTCAGCGAAGTGGCACAGTGGATAGAGTGCTGGGCCTGGGGTCAGGAAGATGTGAGTTCAAATTTGGCCTCAGACATTTAATAGCTATGTGACCCTGGACTAGTCACTTCTGCTCTGTTTACCTCAGTTATTTCCTCTGTAAAATGGGGATAATAATAGCACCTACTTCTCACAGTTGTTATGAGTATCATTTGAGAAAATAATTGTAAAGTGCTTAGGACAGTGCCTTACAGTTAGTAAATGCTATAAAAACGTTGGGTATAATTATGACCAATTCTTCTTTCTCTCCAACATTCTACTGTGAATTCTAGTACCTACATGGCTGCTCATTCACCAAAAAATTTCCTTTTCTCTTTTTTTCACTCTCCACCCTCCAGGAGTTGTGCTTTCCTTTTCAGTATTATAGATGGGTGCCTCAGAGCAAAAGGAGAATGTTCACCTTAGGGTTAAATTACCCTAATGCTATACAAGTTTCCATCTAGAGATGTGATCATTATCCTAGTTGTTGTTTATGATGAATTTTTTAAAAATCTTTTTCTTTTATTCTGAACTTACACAAAAAAGCATTACCATATAGCAAAACAAAGAGGATTATATATGAAACTGAATAAGTAGTATATTATAAATTCCATGTTACTTTAAAAATTATACTGCTTTTGTGTGCTTCCATCTAAACTTCCTTCTTTTCCTTCTGTGTGTTAAAAAAAAAAGTTTCAGTGGTTCTCTTTTCACTGATGCTACTTCCTACCCCCTCATTAAAACCCAAGAAAGAAGGAAAGAAAAAAAAAACAACCTCAAAACAAAAGTATAACCAAGCAAAGGGATGAATCCATATGGTGATCTTGTCCAAAAACGAAAAAAGTCTTTCTGCACTCCCAAGTCCATTACTTATTGGGAAATGGTAACATACTTCATCATAAGTCCTCAGGACACATAGTTGGTTACTGCATTAATTAAAATTAAAGTCTTTAAGGTTTGTTTTTTTTTTTTAAATAATGTCCACGTTTCAGTTATTCTGGTTCTGCTCACTTCGCTGAATCAGTGCTACTCAGGATTCTGTTGTCTCTTTCGTTTCTTAAAGCCGAATAAAATTCTGTTACATTGATATATCACTGTTCAACCATTCCCTAATTGATGAGTAGCACCCTATATTTTTTTGCTTTCCTTTTCTCCCACTTAATATCCCTTTAAGATCAGAAAGTTTTTGTTTGAGACTATTCTTTCTCTGTTGTTATGCCCTCCCATCTTTCCTTATTTCTCTGATGAGTTTCATGTGTTTTTATATAGCAACTCTTTGCTAACCCTCCTTTGTTTTAGATAAGAGTGAGATTCTTCCGATGCTTGCTTCCCAAACCCTCTTTCATGTTTCTATATTTTTGTGCAGTTCTAATATGAGAAATAATAAATTCTGTCCCTCCTCTTTTCTACAGTATTCCTTTTTAACCCTCCCCTTTCCCCTCTTAAAAACCCTCAGAACAGAAGCATTATATCCCCAGATCCTCCCTTTTTCTTATAAAAAATAGCCTTGAAGATAGTAAGGCCATAAAGGTTCTGAAGCGACACTTGTTTCTTTTCCCTTTATTAGAATGTTAACACCATATCATATGGCCACATTTTATGAAATTAATTTACCTTTCTCTGCTTCTCTTGACTTGGGTTTGTGTTTCAGAATTTCTACTCAGATATGGTCTTTTGTTCAGAAATGCCTGAGAGTCCATTAAAGAAATTCCGTTAAAGATCCATTGTTTTTTGTGCAGAATTATGCTCAGAATTTATGGGTAAATTATTCTTCATTGTAAGTCTATAGCTTTTGCCGTTGGGGATATTGTATTCCAATACCACCTCCTGTTTTTAGTAGAAACTGTCAAGTCTTGTGGCTTGGTATTTGAACTGCCCCTTTCTGGTTTCTGGAAGTATTGTTTTTCTTTGATACAGTAACCTTGGGTTTTGGCTATGACATTTCTGGAACTTTGGGGAGGTCATCTATAGAGTTTATCTTCATTTTGCCCTTTGATTCTAATAGATCTGGGTAGTACAAGTTCATTTATGATTTCTTGAAATATGGTATCCAGACTTTTTTTTCATGTTTTTAGGAATCTATTTTTAAATGATCTCTCCTTGATCTGTTTTCTCAGCTCAGTTTTAAAAATTAGATACCTTACATTTTCTTTTCTTTTATTGTTCTTGATCCAGTATGTCTGTCTTGTGGAGTTACTCATTTCAGCTTGGTTTTTTTTCTCTAGTTTTCAGAGAATCTTTTAGGTAAACTTGACCACTTTCTTTTCTAAGCTATGTATTCTTAATTTTTTTTCTCCAGAGTTTTTATTTCACTTTTTTCTCCTTCTTTAAGGTATTTGTGTCGTCCTTGCAGGAAATCAGAATTTTTTTCCCTTTGAGTCGTTCTGTGCAATTGTACAGAGTTATTAAACTCCATGCTAGTTGATGTCTTCTTTGTTTTTCTCAGAGCCTTCCATCTTTAGTTCTCTCAACTGGGGCTTTGTTCCATGGCCAGATTTTGCCTTTGGTGCTTTCAAGTGGTGTGGTCAGTCCCTGGGTTGCCTGGGTTCCTGCACTGATTTCTATTTCCCTTTCCTTTAGGTCCCTCTTAATCTTTGAGGTTCAGAGCAATGGATCTTCAGGGCCTTCCCTGGCATGTCAGGAGGAGTGCTTAGGGGTCTTAGAGTATCTGGGCTGTCTTCATCTGAGACCTGCCATTGGTAGGTTTTACTCCCTAAGAAGTTTGAAGGTTCATTTACTTAGAACTCAGGATTTCCGACCATCCTGGAGCTTCCTAGGGAGAACCCTCAGCTCTAGCTGCCTCCAGACCCAGAACATTGCAGACTATACATGTCTGGCCCATGTCTGGCTATGGTGGGAGGGTACTGACTTGTTTGCTTATGCTGGCACTAGCTTTCTTGGTGTCAGGTGCCCTTTCCTATTATCCAGGGCTTCTGACTGACTTTGTATAATTCTGTAGTGGAAAGGTCACTTAACGTAGGTTCTCTTTGGATTTCTTGGTCATTATTTGGTCTAGTGCAAATTTCAAGTTTCTGCTGTAGTAGTAGGCATGTGGAAGTTAGGCCATCTGCCTTCATTCAGACAGCCATCTGGACCAATCTGGAGCAATAGGTGCTCATTGATAGTGAATCTTGGTGTCTTTCCGCAGGATTGTTTGGGTACTTGAGTATTTGACCTTTCCTTATGATCGGTCTAAAGCAGTCCTTGGATTTGTAATTTAATATTTTCCAGTTACTTCTAAACAACTCTAAGAAGAGTCATTTTAATTTATGGAAGAGCAAAGTAGAAATTCTGATCTGACTGATGTCATTGTGTCAGCATGGCACAATGTGTTTATTGAGGGACATAGTGCGTAACATGAAGAACATACAGAATAACAAAATAAATGCAAAGTTTAAAGAGGAAGAACACTAGCATTTGCAATCAGAAAGGGCGTTGGAGGTTGTGGTTGAGCTGAGCCTTGAAGCAAAGATTCTCAGACACAGGTGAAGAGGGAGGGTTCTACTGGTTTGGAGAGGCTTCATATAAAAAGTGGTACTTGGGCTTTGATGGGAACTGGAGATTCCATGGCAAGTGAGGAGGGAGCCAGTGTATGTGCATGGAGACCCGAGAGAGAAAGTTGTGTTTTAGGAAAGCAAAAAGTTCAATTTACCTGGACCCTATCATGTGTAAAGGGGAGTCATGAGAGAAGCAGCATGATACAGAGCATAGAATTCAGATTCAAGAGGCCTTAATTTAAGTCTCGATTGGCACTAGCCATGTGCAAATCATTTCGCCTCTTTGTTTCTGAAACAAAATGTTTTATTCATTGTCTATAAGCAAGGTGGCCAAATTGAGTTAGATTCAGCCTGCTTAAGATTCTGTCTGATAGTGGCACCACCAAAGTCTTGTGTAAGGTTGTGTTTGTCATTCTTAATGTCAGCTTCAAAATTAACCTTCAGGATGTTAAGATTTATCCTAAAACACCCTAATTTCTAGCATGGCTCTCTCACAAGTTTTGAGAATATGATGTTGTGGAAATTCAACAGACATTAAATTACTACTTTATGCAAAGGCACTTCTAGGCACTGGAGTTGCAAATGAATGGAAAACTGCCCTCAAGAAGCTTATATTCTACTGGGGGATAAATACATAAAGAAGTATAAATATAAGACAGTTTGAGGAGGAAGGCAGCATTGGCAGCTGTAGAGAATCAGGAAAACTTGGTGCATGACACCATAACCAAACTATGAAGGAAGCTAAGGATTCTAAGATACGGAGGTGAGGAGAGAGTGCTGTAAGGCAAGGGAGACAGGCTGTGTGAAAACAAAGATGGAGAGGGAATGTTGAGTTCTGGGAATAGCAAGTAGTCTAATTTTGTTGGAATGCAGCATATGTAAAGGGGAGTAATAGGAAATAAATCTGGAAAGGTAGAATGGAGCCAGACTGGAGGGCTGAAAGTGGCTGGAGAGATTATATTTTACTCTGATAGGGAAACATTGAAGTTGTTTGTTTTTGTAAGAATTGACTCGATCTGACTTGTGCTTTAGGACTATTATTTTGGCAGAAACAAGAATGATAAGTATCGAGACTAGAAGCAAGGAGACCAGTTAAAAAGCTATTGTGGTCAAAAAGAAATAATGAAACCTGCTCTAGGGTAGATGTAAACTGTCTGAGTAGAGGAAAAGGGGATGTAGTGGAAGAATTGACAAGAGTTGGCAGCTAATTGGATATGGGGGGGTGGAGAGAGAAGAGTCAAAGATGACTTCAAGGATAGCTGGAAAGATGATGGTGCTGTCTTAATAGAGAAAAGAAGGTTTGGAAGAAATAGTAATTCTGCCTGTGCAATAAACTTGCCATGTGATGTCGAGCAGGTTCCTGAATCTTTCTGGGTTTCAGTCTCCTCATTGATAAAATTGAGGTGATTAGATAAGTTTGAAGGTCTCATCTAGTTTACAATTCTAGAGGCTACTTGAATCTGTATTTTTAGGCTTTACCATGTTGAGGCTAGTACATTTTTCCTATGTACTGTGTGGAAAAAAATATTTTAAATTGCAAGGCCCCCTTCCCCGCTGCCACCCCCACCCCCACCCCCTCCATTGTAGTATTCTGCGAGGACAAGCCAGTGTTTGCCCTACTTATAGAATTCAGTATAGATTTTTTTTCTTTTTTAAAAATTCTATTTTTTATTTTTAGTTTACAACACTCAGTTCCACAAGTTTTTGAGTTCCAAATTTTCTCTCCCTCCCTGTCCTCCCTGCTCTTTCCCAAGTAATTCAACATATATTAAAGCTGGGGGGCGCTTGGTGGCGCAGTGAGTAGAGCACCTGCCCTAGAGCCAGGAGGACCTGAGTTCAAATCCGGCCTCAGACACTAGACACACCAGCTGCGAGACCTTGGGCAAGTCACTTAACCCCAATTGCCCTGTCTTCCCCCCTCAAAAAAAATAAAAACCCCATACATTAAAGCTTACAGTGTTTAATAATCTTTCCTCTTTGCCATCATCTTTCTAGAAAAATAGGTTTTGTCTCTGATTTTTAAAAATCCTCTTCATGGAAGGTGTTGGTACTTAAGGCAATCTTTTATGTTCATTATTAGAAATGGTGTTCCTAATTGTGCTGTACAGGAAACTTAATAATAGGATCTTAATAGCAGGATCGAGCTCCCTTCCAGTTCTTAAACTATGTGTATGTATTTGACTTGTGCTCCATTTCAGATTCTGTTTCATCAGCCTCCAAAAGAACTTGGAGTGGCTTAAAGAAACCAGATAAAACCCAATGACAATATGAAAGAGGGACTTCCTGAAGGAAGTGGAAGGAATAGATGTTTTGAGGCACTTTAATTGAATGGATGAACACATCTGGCTCTTAAGTTTTCTGGCAGGAAAAATAAAAAGGGAAATATTGGGGTTATAGGATTTTTACTTTCTGGCAATAGAAAACATATGAATTTATCTATAGAAGAATTTTTCCTGGAACTAAGAGATTTATCCTGTGATTATGTATAAAAGGTATTCAAGAACTTAGTGGGTAGAGATACTCTTCAACCAGATGGTTCTCATATTGACATTATATAAAAGTAAGGAATATAACATTACATTGTGACTCTGTTAATAAAGATATTTCTGAAGGGTCAAGACGATGTTATACAGGCACCTTGCTTTCCTGTGGTTCAACAATGCAGGGATAGAATTCATAAAACATTTATGGAAGGATCATTAAAATACCCATTAAACTACCTTTGTCAAGTGTCAGACTCTTAAGTGAGCTTTGAACAGTTGTTCCTTTAATTTACAAACATTCTAATTAAAAACAATGTACACAAACTTTGTATAAGTTTTAGCCAACAGAAACAGGAAGTAAAACTGACATCCAGTTGTGTAAATTAGACATGTACAAATAGTGAAAATATCAGCATTTCAAGGATCAGTGTGATTTAATTGGTGTTGATACTTCATTAAGAGAATGAACTATCAAGTTCAAAATTATTTTAAAAAACATTAAAATAAAAAAGAAGGGCTATAATATAACTCATATGGAGTAGCTAGGTGGTACAGTGAATAGAGTCCTGGGCCAGGAGATAGGGCGATCTGAATTCAAATCCAGCCTCAGACATTTACAAGCTGTGTGACCATGGGAAAGTCACTTAACTTCTGTTTGACTCAATCTCCTCTTCTATAAAATGAGAATAATAGGGTTGTTGTGAGGATCTCATGGGATATTATAAACTGTTTGGCACATGGTAAATGCAATGCAAATGTTAACTATCATTATTATTAAATAAATCACCTTTTAAAAGAAAACAGATGAAAACTCCTTTTCACAGAATAGCAAAATCACAAAATCTGAGGCCATTTAGTCAGACCCACACAGGAAAGTAATCTCCACTATGAGAGACCTTCTAAGTAGTTGTCAAGTCTCTGCTCGAAGACTCTCAAGGAGAGGGAACCCATCACTTCTCCAGGTAGCCCATCATACTTTGGGATGGCTCTAATTTTTGAGTAAGTTTTTTCCCCTGAAAACAGGCCTAATTGCCTCTTGCCTCTTTGCACTTTCCTCCTGATGCTCCTGGTTCTGCACTCTGGGGCTAAAAGAATAAGTTCAATCCCTCCTCCACGTGACAGTCCTTCAAGTTTCTGGGATGGCTATCATGTCCCACTTAAATCATCTCTAAGCCAAAGGTGACGAGTTCCTCATGATATTTGCTCAAGGCCTTTCACCATTCCAATTCCTCTCTTTTGGACACTCCAACTTGTCAGTGTCCTTAAATTCCAGTTTCTAGAACTGAAGGCAATGTTTCTGTTGATGCCTAATGAGGACAGATTATGGTGAGACTATTACTTCCCTCTTCCTTCTTTCTCTTAGGTATAGCTCGAGATTACCTTAGTTTTTGGCTGACATATTACGCCGCTAACTTGTATTGAACCTGCAATTCACTAAAATCCCCAGTGCTATATAAGCAAGCATCTATCATCTTGTACTTGTGAAGTTGATTTTTGTGCCTGTGTGCCAAGGGGCAGCTAAGTGGTACAGTGGGTAGAGCACAGGGCTTGGAATCAAGAAGACTCATCTTCATGAGTTCAAATCTGGCCTCAGACACTCACTAGCTGTGTGACCCTGGGCAAGTCACTTAACTTTGCCTCAGTTCCTCATTTGTAAAGTGAGCTGGAGAAGGAAATGGCAAATCAGAGCTTTACCAAGAAAATCCTAAATGGGATGACAAAGAACTGGAAACAACTGAACAGCAGCAGCAGTAAGACTTCATTTATTCCTATTGAATTTCAAATCATTAGATTCAAGATTATTATTTAGTCTATCAAGATCTTCTGTTATCTTGATGGTCATCCAGTGTATTAAGTATATATCCTAGCTTTGTATCTTTCATGAATTTGACGAGCATGCTATCTATGTAGTTATCCAAGTTATTGATAAACATGTTAAACAACATAGGGTCAAGCACAGTTTCCTGAGTTACCCCACTGGAGACTTCCTGCCATATTGAATTTAAAGCATTAAACAACTACTCTTTGAATTTGATCATCCATCAAGTTCTTAATCTGTTTAATGATATTATTATCTAATCCATCTTCCCTACAAGAAGAGTATGAATTGTTTTCTCAAAGGCTTTGATAAAATCTAGGTAACTATCATCTTTTTATTTAGTAATCCTGTCAGAAAAGCAAATGAGGTTAGTCTGGCATGACCTGTTCTTGATGAAACTATGCTGGTCCTTTATAACCACTGATTCCCTTTCTAGATCTTCGCTAACCATTTCTTTAATGATCTATTCTAGAATTTTCCCAGGAACCAAGGTTTTTCCCAACTCTTCTCTCCCCTTCCCGCCAAACAACTTTAAAATGATGCTTCAAATCAGATTTTGGAGTGGCAGAGCTGACAAAAGGGCAGGGTAAGAAATTTTTCTGGCCTCAGAAAACTTAAGAGGTCAGCAAAACACGTCTGTGGGATGGGGGTGGAGGCCTGTCCAGAGCCCATATAAGTTGCGATTTCAACAGCAGCAGCAAGTTTGGGAGCTCTTAGCCCAGAGATGGTGAGGGGTTGGACAACTAGTCAGAAAAAAGATTAGAGGGGACCCTTTGCTGGCACTGGGTACAGCTGGTGCTGACTGACAACTCTACTGCACATATGCTATTCTGGGTTGCAATTCCAGGGCAGAGAGGAGTGCTAGCACTTGTGGCTGCAGGGGACTAGGGGCCCTTCCTGGGTAAAAACCAGAGTGCAGACCAGAGGAGCTGTAAGCACACCTCTCCCAGGATCACACCATTTTAGAAGCACTAAAAACTTGCAGATCTTTAGAACTACCTCTGAAACAGCAGCATGAAAAAGCCTAAAACTTGGCACAGTGCCTTCCCAACCCCCGGATGATCAGGCCCAACTTTAACATAAAGTTCATAGCCAAGAAATAGACTATGGAAAATGAACAAACAATAACAAAAGAGGATTTGACCAGAAAAAGCTACTACAGTGGCAGAGAAGCCCAAGACATAAACTCCGAAGAAAACAATGTGAAAACATCTGACCCTCCCGAAAAAAGCCTCAAAGAAAAATGTTAATTGGACCTCAAACCAATAAGAATTCCCAGAAGAATTAATGAAAGAGATAAAGAGTAGTGGAGGAAAAATTGGGAAAAGAAATGAGAGCGATGTAAGAAAATTATGAAAAGAGAATTAACGGCTTGGTAAAAGAGGCACAAAAATACAAAAGAACATAATACCTTAAAAAATAGAATTGGCCAAATGGTAAAAGAGAAATCTCCTGAAGAGAATTCCTTAAAAAGCAGAATCAGCCAAATGAAAAAAAGTTGTACAAAAATTCACTAAAGAAAATAATTCCTTAAAAATTAGAATTAGGCAAGTGGAAGCTAATGATTCCATGAAACATCGAGAAACAATAAAACAAAGTCAAAAGAATGAAAAAATAGAAGAAAAATGTGAATTGTCTCATTGGAAAGGCAATTGACCCAGAAAATAAATCCAGAAGAAATAATTTAAGAATTATTGGACTACCTGAAAGGCATGAGCAAAGAAAGAGCCAAGACATCTTTCAAGAAATTATCAAGAAAAACTTCCCCAATATTCTAGAACCAGAGGGTAAAATAGAAATTGAAAAAAATCCACTGATTACCTCCTGAAAGAGATCCCCAAAATGAAAACTCCCAGGAATATTATAGCCAAATTCCAGAGCTCCCCAATCAAATAGAAAATACTTCAAACAGTCAGAATATCATAGAGCCATAGTTAGGCTCACACAAAGCGAAGAGAAGGAGGAGGAGAAGAAGGCAATGAAGAAGACAATGAAGAAGAAGAAATGGAGGGAAATAGACAATTAGCAATCATAACTGAATGTGAATGGGATAAGCTCATCCATAAAAAAGCAGATAGCAGAATGAATTAGAAACCAGAATCCAACGATATGTTGTTTACATTGTTTATCACACCCTCCCCTTCATCCCTTTCCCCTCCTATTTCTCTATTAGGTAAGTTGCAGTTCTATACACAATTGAATGTGTGGATAGATAGATAAATAGATCTGTGTGTGTGTGTGTGTGTGTGTGTGTGTGTAATTCCCTCTGAACCAATTCCGATGAGAGTGAGGTTCAAGCATTGCCCACTACCCCCTCTGTTTCCCCCTCCATTGTAAAAGTTCTTCTTGCACATCTCTTTTATGTGAGATTTTTTTTACGATATATTGTTTACTTAAAACAGAAACATACACACAAAATTAAAATAAAAGGCTAGAGCAGAATCTACTATACTTCAGCTAAAGTAAAAAAAAGGCAGGAGCATAGTGATCATGATGTCAAACAAAGCAAAAGCAAAAATAGACCAAATTAAAGAGATCATCAGGGAAACTACATTATGCTAAAAGGTACCACAGGCAATGAAGTAATATAATTTTTTTAAAGCAAGTTTCTCTGATAAAGGCCTCATTTCTCAAATATACTGACTATAGGACTGAGTCAAATTTATAAAAATAGAACCATTCTTCATTTGGTAAATGGTCAAAGGATATAAAGAGGCAGTTTTGAGAAGATGAAATCAAAGCCATCTATAATCATGAAAAAATGCTCTAAATCACTATTGGTTAGAGAAATGCAAATTAAGACAACTCTGAGGTACCACCTCACACCTATCAAAAAAAGAAAAAAACCAAGAAACCCAGATGCTAAATAGAATGAGGCAAAAATAGGTACAGTAACGAACTACTTAGTAGTGGAATAGTGAACTGGTCCAACCATTCCAGAGAACAATTTTAAACTATGCCCAAAGGGTTGTAAAATTGTGCATACCCTTTGAACCAACAATACCACTGCTAGGTCTGTAAATATTTCTGTACATATAGAAATACATACAGAAATATTTATAGCTGCTCTTTTTGTAGTGGCAAAGAATTGGATATTGAGGGGATGCCCATCAATTGGAGAATAGCTGAACAGTTTATGACATATGATTGTGATAAAGTGTTTTTGTGCTATAATAAATGACGAGAGAGATGGTTTCAGAAAAACATGGCAAAACCTATATGAACTAATGCAAAATGAAGTGAGAGGAATAGGTAGATTATTGTGCACAGTCATAAGAAGCCGTGAAAGACTTGGTTGCTCTGATCAATACAATAATCCTAGATTCCTAGACAATCCCAAAGGACTCATGATGAAAAAAATGTTATCTACCTTCAGAGAGAGAGAGAACTGATGAACTCTGAGTGCAAATTGAAGTATAATTTTTTTACTTTATTTTTCTTGTTTTAAATAATATGTATGTAAAATAATATAATAATATAGTATGGAAATGTTTTGCATGATTTCACGTGTATACTCGATATCATATCACTTGCCTTCTCAGTGGGTAGGGGGTGGTAGGAAGGAGGGAGAGAATTTGGAACTTAAAGTTTAAAAAGAAAAGAATGTTTAAAATAAATAATACCCTAGAAAAATAAAATAACTGCAAAAAAGGCACAGAGGGGAACAGGTTGCAGAATAACATCAACAGAAAACGACTACATTTGATGACATTTTGTACTTAGCTAAATTATATGTTTGGCAGAATGGACTGAAGAAATATTCCTGTTCTCTCTCTTTAAAAAATTGGGGCATTTGTCCTTCTCCAATTTTGTGTGTTTTTCATTAACTTTCAAATGTCACTGACATTGGCTCAGCAATCACATCTGTAAATTCTTTCAGGACTTGAGGATGTGATTCATTTGGGCTAGGTAACTTACATTAATTAAGGGTGCCTAGATAGTGCTTATGTATCTTGGGTATCAACTCTTTGTCAATCATTTTTTGTTCTCTAAGTTCTGGTGGGACTCTCAGTGACCAAGAAAACAGAAGCAAAGTATGAATTGAGCAGCTCTACTTTCTCCCTATTGTTAACATTTACTAATCACTTAAGCAAAGGCTCTATTCCTTCTTTAAAGCACCTCTTTCCACCAATATAATTAAAATTGTTGTTCTTGTTTCCTTCAGCCCGTTATATGCTTTAGTCTCCTTGATACTATTTTTACAGGATTATTCCATGCTCTCAGATTCGTCTTCTGTTACATGGCCTTGCCATCTTCTGCACATTTCTTTTTAAAATTTAATTTAGTTGGTGAGCCCCCTGTGTAGCCACTTTGGTTTCTAGACAAATCCCATTTTCTTCTTACGACTCAGTTGGTTGTTTTTGTGAATTGTTCTTGCTGAAAAATTCATCATACTGCAGCCAAAATGATGACTAGGCACTCTAAATTTTGCTGTGCCTGTTCTCTGACATCAGACATGTCAATCACCAGGTTTTTTCAGGACACATAGTATTTCCTAGCCACGATGAATGGAAGCCTTACACTAGGATATGAACAGAGGCAGCAAATATTTTCCCTTAATATCAGTGAAAATGGTATATTTTCAAGGGGATGGGAAAGTTAATTAGTGACAAAGTATTACACTTGATTATATTTTTAATTTGCTCTACATTTAGTGGGTCCAAACATGTATGACACCAAGCTGGGTGGTTGAACCTAGAACACTGTTGTTTTATGGGAGAAAGTTCTTTGTGTTGGTTGGAACTAACCATTGTACAAAGAAAGCCTGGCAGTGGAGAGATACTCATGAAGGCTTTTGTCCCCAAGGGATACTTGTGGTTAAGTACTGTGGCACATGTGAAAACTCAGAATATTTCTGAAGTGAAGAATCTAAGAACAGTAGAAATTTACATGTGCAGGTGTGAATGTGAGAGATCTGAATTAGTCTTCTTGCTTTGGTTGGTTGCCCATGTAGAAATGTCCGGAATCGACTTTATATTTGAAAGTAAATGACTGCCACCTTTCTCCTCATATACATAAAGAATTTTGGAATGACTATAAGGAAAGGGACTTTAGAGATTATCTACCATCTCTTCTTCCCTCCCTTCTTATTTTTCAAAGAAAACTGAAGCTTAGAGTTTAAATGGTCTGCCTGAAATTTCACAAGTTAGATGTGTAGTTGCCACTGGAACCCAACCAATCAATCAACAAACACTATAATTACCTTTTAGGAGCCATACCCTGTAGGAGATGCTGCAGATCTAAGTCTGATGTCCAGTCCAGTGGTTTTTTTTTTTCCATTTCATCAGGCCGTTTTCAAATATGTCAACTTTTTGCACTTTGTGGAAGCAGTTCTATTCAGTTTAGAAGAGTTGTTTGTGAGTTGTGTCAAGGAGAAAAAAAGTGAATAATTTCCTGATGCTGGAAAATAGTTCAAAAGTGGGAATTCTAGTCAAATTAGTATAGGGAAAAACCAAGAAAGGAAGAGAAAGAGAAACTGGTCTATCTCAATACATGAGCAGCCAAAAGCCATTGGAAAATGAAAGTCAAAAGTTGGCTGTTGTGTAACTTTCTTATATCCTTCATTATTAAAATAGTTTCTATGAGAGTGATGCCACAAATTATTACTATTATCATTGTCAGCTGCAAATATCTTTAGCTGTAGGGACTATATGATCGCACTGTTTTGGAAGAACAGATGTGAAGTGTTTGAGACTGGGGAGTAGTTAAAGTCTTGGTTTAGAGGAGTTTAAAATATAAAACTGCTTCCGTAGAAGAGTAGGCATTAAATCACTCTAATAGGCACTCGTAGGAAACACACACACACACACATTTTTTTAAAGGCAAATATAAATAATTTCTTTTCCCATTTGGTTGTTTAATAATGCTGGAAATGTCACTGCTCTTCTCTAACCTTAAACCCTAGCCCTGCTTAAAAAAAAAAAAGCTAGACTATTAGATGTTGGGTTTCGTTGTATTTATTTTCTGTTTTGCAGAGTACTGTATAACTCAGGGGTGTTCTCAGAGAAAGGTGTCTTCCATTAAATGATTTCAAACTTTATTTGCTTTGGGGGTAGGGGAAAAAAGGAATCAGAATAAATCTTGCGGTGTTAAGAAGCATGCATTGACAACTGATGGAAAATGAGTAATTGAAGCCAGTTAGCTATGAGGCTCATTTTTTATAATAACATTTTTAAAGTCTTAAATCTGAGTTGGTTTATGTTAGATTCATATAACCTCCACACAAATATAGTTTATCTTACTTTGTTGCTTTACATTTTTATAGCTGCTTCCGGATTGAACAAAATGAAACTCAACCAGCACTATAAGGAAACCATACCTATGAAATGTGTCTGCTCTAGCATAGAAAGCAGCAGTGAAAGGGGCTTTGGGGAATTAGGAAAAGAACAAGGATCTCTTGTTTTTCCTTTTATATAGACCAAGAGTAAGATCCATGATATAGCTAAGGTGCCTGAAGACCTTTAAAATATGTTATAGAGCAGACACACTTTTTAAAAAAATATACGGATATTATTTCACCTTTCCCCCATCATGTACATGTTGAGAGAGTTTGGTAAAAGCACTAGATTGCATGTCAGGAGACTTGGGTTCTGGTCCTGTCTCTGCCAATTGATTAGCTGATGGGAACTTGAACAAACTAGGTAGTATCTTGGGGCTTCACTTTCATCCTTTGTAAAAATGAAAGAAATAGGGTAGATAAAATTATCTTTGAGGCTTCTTTGAGCCTCTGATATTCTGTGACTTGCCATATTCACACCAACACTTTATGTCAGAACCCAGATTTCCTGATTCACAGTCCAGGGATCTATCAATCATTGTGGCCTTTCTACATTCTAAATTTGGAACAATCACATACAGTCATGGCATCATAGATTTGGAGCTGGAAGGGATAGCAGAGGTCATTTAATCCAACCCTCTCATTTTACAGATGTGGAAACTGAGGCTTAGAAAAGGAAAGTGACTTGCCCAATGTCATAGATGTAGGAAATAGCAGAAATGGGATTGGAACCTAGGTCCTCTGACTCAAAATAGAGTGCTCTTTCCACTATGCCACACTGTTAGGGAAGGTGGTATCATTCCAAAACCCAAATCTTGGTTTTATGCCTGTTACTTATTTTTTTCATTCACACACACACACACACACACACACACACACACACACGCACACACACAAAATAGTTAATCTTTTATGCATGATAAGGGTGAATTTTTGAATGACTTGACAAAGATATGTGCCTTGAGGATTTTCCTAGATTCCTGGGGAATTATAACTAGCAACTTATAATAGATTTCCTTGATGCTGGAAGGAGAGAACATAATTACCCAATAAACAAGGCAGGGCATCATTTCAAACTATGCAGTGTTAGAAAAAAACTATTAGTGGAGATTTCAAATTTCATCATCTCTAGGTGCCATACAAGCTTTCCCCAGTTTGACCTTGCATTTTTTTTCTGTGTGTGTAATGGGGTGAAAAAAAAACCTGAAACAAAAACCACTTCAGTTCATTACAAGTTTGCCTAAATGAAAGTGTGCACTGTTAGAAAAGACCACTGGATGTCACTATGGTTTTGAAGATTGAGACCTGAATTGTCCAAGTCATCCATACACATTTCAAACCCTTTGCAAAAGATTGATCAGGGATCTATGTCGTATACTGACCAGTCAGGGATAGGGCTTATTTGCCCAAACTCAGTACAAAAACTTGAGAATCCTACATATTAAGAAGTAGATAGAAAAAAGAAGAAGTAGATAGAATCCTAATTTTGCTTTAATATGTAGTCAGGAACACCCGCTATTAGTAGCTTGGTCACTGGTTAAATTTTTGAACCTGGTCGAATCATTTTAATTTTCTGGACATCAGTTTTCTTGTCTGACTAATCTTGATGGACTCTATTGGAACCACAGGGAGCTCTCCACTAAGGGGCCCTTCTGCTCTGCATCCAAGCATGAAGTTTGAGGGACTCTAGTCCTAGGGAAGCTTGACTTCTAATGAGAAAGGTTAGACTCCTTTATTTTCCCACTTTTCAACTCATTAACCACAACCTCCACTGCCTCAGGGACAAATTTACCTGTAGCTTAGGTTGTGGTTCATGTCTAGAGTTCCTCCCAAAAAAGGGAAGTAAAAAGATACTCTGTGTACAATATGAATCCAATTTGAGACGGGTAATTCATTTCTACACAATAAGGAAGTGCTAAGACAGCGGTCATTAACAAAATGGCTTAACACAAGATTTAGTAACTTAAAATTACTGTTATAATCTGCTGGGGAACTGGTCCTTAAACTTCATGAGAACATTAAGCAGTCTGCAGGACTGATAATCAGTCATTTTACATTTTACCTCAGTTCCTTGCTGACTGCTCAAACAACTCCCAGCGCGTCTGCTCCTAAAGCTGGGAGGCCTAGGCCAGTCTTCATGTTGGGAGCCATCACTCTCAAAGAGCAATGGAATAGTTGTTGCCTTAGACTCCTGCCATCATTCAGCTCCAGCCTAATGGGAACCAGCACTTTGGCTTTTCAAACTCACAAGGTTATCTCCAAGCTTGGATGGACATGTCCATCTTGGAATAGATATTCATTTATCTAAGATCAGGAAAGAACAAACACAAAAAGCAGAGAAGGCAGTCAGAGGCATAGGCACAAGCTCACCTAATTCAGTTTTGTATCAGTTACTATATGGGTAAAGTCGTCATAATACTAAACTGGAGAGAACCAGCCCTTTTCCTCCCTTTGCTAGAAGTGTTGGAGCTACAAGATACTGCCTGTAATGTCCAAGCAAAAGAGTTCAGCTGCCATGGCGTGGAGAGGACCAAAGGACCACTTAGCATTTTCCCATTAAAAAAAAAAAACACCAAGCCCTTTCAATGCTGGATTGTTGTATGGCCAGAAATTGGATCCAAAAAGTCCCCACATTGTCAACCAGAACCAAGAAGGGCAATCCTGAGTAGACTTCACAAACTGGCCTTTACTATATCTTTAAAAAAATGGAGGTGAACTGAATGATCTCTTAGGTTCCTTCCAACTTTTAAAAATTCTATAGCCTTGTCATTTTGAATGATACCTGCCTTTAATATCTATTAATTGTGTGAGGCAGCAGACAATAGTAGAAAGAACACTGTTTTTGAAATCAGAAGGCCCTGAGTTCAAATCCCAGTTTTGCTATTTACTTACCTGCATGACGGTGGGTAGGGCACTGAACTCTGGATCTCAGTTTCCTTGTCTGTAAAATGAGTGTTGGGCTAGACAACCTCTAAAGGCCCCTTTAACTCTAAGTAAATGATCCTATAAGCCTTATTTTTTCTGGACTCTTAGAATTACAAACAATAACAAACAGCATTATTTTGGTTCTTAGTTATTGCTAACAATTCAGGAACAGTATAAATTGAAATATTAAATCAGTTTGAATTTGCTTTAATATTTTACAATTTTACTTTAATACATAAGTGATTTAAAATTTTGTCTTTCCCCTTCTGTTTCAAGCACTTTTTTTAAACACAGAAAATGTTGGTGTATACCTCTCTGCTGTCAATGTCGAAGTAATTACGAGCCACCAAATGCCCCTTTATTAGGTATGCCCTCATGATAAAGGTTTCTGATAGATATGATATGGCAGAGGTCAAGAATTCTGCCGAGTATAACCTGAGGGGATTTTCTGCATTGCTTGAGTTCTATCCAAGTCCCTCAGGACACAATCAGCAAACTGTTCCCCTTCAGTTTTGGTCCAAGGCTTTTTTCTTCATTCTTCAGAGAGGTTCAGAGCGAAGACATGCAAGAGAGAGTCGTGCATCCCCATCTAATTGTAGCCTCTACTGCATAGCACTCGCTATTTTATTCTGCATTCTCTTTGGGTAATTTGTTATAATTACTCATTTGCCCGCTGCAATTAGCATAGGGGCTTTTTTATAGGCATAAATTGAATTTCTTAGCTACCTAATTTTGCTAAATGATTTCGAAGGAGGAAGACAAAGAGTTTCCATCTGCATGTCTCTGGTTTTCCTAAGACCAGGACTACCATTTAGGAAAACTTTATCTGACAATATGATATAGAAAATTTGTGAAAACCCTTCCAACGGTCAGTTTCCGCATTATATAGTCTTTTTTCCCCTGGAGGTGGAGTGGATTTTATTTGCAATTAATTGGTAGCTAAAAAAACTGAAAAACTTAAAAAAGAAACAATTTTGAAAAGGTGCTACTGGCTGTTCAATCTTATGCTGACCTGTCTTGCATTCAGCCTTTGTACTGGCTGCATCCTGTACTAAGAGTAGACTGTCACCATATCTTTGCATAGTGGGATTTTTCTCTTCCTTTGAGGACTCCCTCAAGTACCAGTATCATTCCTTTATTCCCTCCCTCTGTATCCTCAGCCATAAGGAATTATTTCTTCTTTGAATTGCTTATGCTTGGACATCTCCATCTCCATTTAACTTTTATTGTATGTAAGTCTTATCTCCTCCTTGCCCCAATTCCATTGAGCTATAAGCTCCCTGAGGGCCAAGGAGAGAGAGACAGAGACAGAGAGAGAGACAGAGAGAGAGAGAGAGAGAGAGAGAGAGAGAGAGAGAGAGAGAGAGAGAGAGAGAGAGAGAGAGAGAGAGAGACAGAGAGAGAGAGAGAGAGAGAGAGAGAGAGAGAGAGAGAGAGAATGTGTGTGTGTGAGTGTATGTGTTCATTTCTGTACTCTCAACAACGAGCATCGCCAATGGCACATGTTAAATGCTAAATTCATTTCCTTGGAATTGAACTGATCATAGAACATAGGATTGGGGTGTGGAAAAGCCTTTAGAAATCATCCAGTTCAACATTCTCATTTTACAGATGAGAAAACTGAGGCTTAGAGAGGTGATAAGTCATATCGTCATATCGACGATCACAAGTATGGTCAGTATGGAAGCAGGGAAATGGGAAATCTCATGTTATTTAGCTGATACCAAGCTGCCAGTCAACTACTAGATACCAGAACCTATTTTAATTGACAAATGAATTTTTTTCTAACACTAAATAACAACTCACACTGTCTGAAAACTTCAGAGAAATCTTTCATAATTAGGAGCACAAACTATAAGGTGATGAGGAATCCAGAAAACATTATTGTTGCCACTGTTGTTTTTAATGTACAACAGGGCAGTAATCACACTGGGGCATCTGAGGGCACCACCCCATTTGGGAAAGCTCAGTCCCCTTGAAAATTCCCTCTGATCCCTTCCCACCTGAGTTACTTCAATTTTTATGTGCCTCATAACCATTTCTGGGGCCCCGTTAGTTCAGAATTGCTGCATACAACCTTGATTCATAACAAATTATGAAAAGTTCATTTCCTCTCTTGCCCCCATCAAGTATGTATTGCCTTCAAAACACAAACAATAAAACAAAAAGCTATTTTTAGTCACTTTTCAATCCCTGGAACTGTGTTCCTATTTAAACAAATTTGAACTGATTTTTTTTTTACAAGATTTCATAAAGTATATCAAGTGCTCCAATAAAAAGCCAAAATAAAACACTGATTGTATTCTATTTAGCCACTTATTCAGGACTTTTTAAAAGAATCTTCCAGGTTTATCTAGAATAGTATGTTCCTTATTCAGATCAATGTTTATTATTCCATTAGCTTCTCCTGTTTATAGATTTCCC
Source organism: Phalanger gymnotis (assembly GCA_028646595.1). NCBI lineage: Eukaryota > Metazoa > Chordata > Mammalia > Diprotodontia > Phalangeridae > Phalanger > Phalanger gymnotis. The sequence continues at coordinate 47,448,844 of CM053625.1, read as the reverse complement.
CTCTCTGAACATTTGCTCCATTGTTATATTACATGCTAACATCAAAATTAATAGTGGATGATATCCCTGGCACATATATGCCCCTTCCCTTTTCAGAATGTTTTTACACAGTTTATTTTATGCCAAAGTCTAGGATATACCCCAAAGCTGCAAATTTTATTTAATATCATACTGTTAAAGGTATCATTGCCAGAAAAAGACAGTTTAACATACTGATCCAAGTATTACATTCTCATGCCCAGTATGTCTCCAACTGTTGATTACTAAGGAAGAAAGCACAAATATTATGGTGGTTCAATTCTACGTTTATGTGTATAAACATGTAGAAACATTATGTGAAAATATCAGGCTATAGACTGGTGCACAGGAAAACAAATCAATTATATTCAACAAATACTTAATAAACATCTACTATGTGCCAGACACTGGGTTTATCAAAATGGCTAGATACTAAAGCAAAAAATAAGAGCACTTCTTGCCTTCACTCCATGGGGGATGCCAGGGACAAAGGGAATAACACATACAGATAAGTAAACACATGATATAGACAAAACAAATACAAGGTAACTTAGGGAAAGGGTAGTAGTAGCACTAGGGGTATACTGATAAATGTTTAACACCTGGCTCTAAAAAAATGTACCCTAAAAACATTTAAAAATTAAGTCTGCATGAACACTTTTCTTTACCATTTTCTTAAGCCTAAATAATCAACAAAACAATAAATCAAGCTTTGATTTGTAGCATTTGCTGATAAATGTTCACACCAAAAATTTAACAATCAGCTGCCCAGCAGGGTTCGATCTAGCTAGTTCCCATATGCCCCTAAATAGCATTTGTCACTGAAAATATCAAGAAAGGTCTTTTGTGGAGTTACTTGAACTAAAGCCCAAAGGATGCAAGAGATTACAGCAGGCAGTACTGAAGGGAGAAAGCATTCCAAAATTGGGGTATAGCCTATGCAAAGGCGGAGAGGAAAAAAAAACCCCAAGAAGGTTGGATTAGTTCTCTGAGCAAACATTGAGTGCCTACTGTGTGTAGGCCAATACACGGATGAGTATGATGTGGCCCCTACCTTCGAGGATCTTAGAGTCTGATAAGGGAATGTTTCAGGTTGTTTGGGTGCTCTCAATTCCAACTGTATCAATGATCCGACTCACTAATATGTATCTTAAGTAACAGAGCTGAACCAAAGAATATGTTACTGAATTTGCTAGTAGAACAAAGTAGTTCTTTACTGTACAAAAGATGCAGGCAAGGTCATGTACTCCTTGGACAATGCAGTCACCCAGTCCTAGGCCCCAGCACCCCTTAACTCTGGTATATGGCAGCAGCATAACTCTTAGTGGTACATTTACCAACTGGGGAATGAACAGGTCAAGTTCAGGGCTGCTGCCCTTGTCAGAAGGTCAAGGATGATTGCAGGGGTATGAGTGGTCTATAAATTAAGTACCATGATTGAGTGTAGATCTATCAATCGATTCACAGCACTGAGGAATGAACCAATATGGGGAGGGAAGGGAATAAGCTTCATAGAGGACCTTCTTCTGTGTCAGGCAGTATGCGAAGTAGTTTTCACAAATATCTCATTTGATCTTCACAACAACCCTGTGTAGTAGGGACAGGCAGTTCTTGCTTTATGTAAATTTGCATTACACAAATTCAACTTTATGTAAAGAATTCTGAAAGAAACCCACATTCAAAAAAAAAAAACCACCACCACCACCACCACCAAAAAGCCTCAAACCCCACCTAAGTTAACTTTAAGGTACAGTACCATGCTCTCTCCTGCCCCTCCTCTAGGTGCCCCTCCACTTTCTACCATTACCTCCCTCACCAAAAAAACACACAAAAAACTAACAACCCCCCTAAAAAAAACTCTAAAAAAAACCTTTCCAAATAAAAGCAGAATTTGTGGAGAGACAGAGACCTCCAGCGGGATAGAGGAGAACTTGCCCCACCTCGTATGTGCCTTCTGTCTGTTCTCTGTCCAGGCCCTCTGTGTGTCTAACATAACGCCCCTGCCCTCACGTTCCTCCTCCTGCTCTTATTTCTCTGTCCTTGGGCCCCAGGTGTCCTTGAACTGTGCTGTCCCCTTCCTTCCATGGGCTGGCCATCTTCCTACCTTTCTCCTTCCCTTCTCTACCTCCTCATGCCAATTCACATTTCACAAGGGTCCACTTATGTAAAGGGTCATTTTGCAATTGAGGAAACTGAGACAAATGGGTTAAATGACTTGCTCAGAGTTACACACCAAGTAAGTATCTAAGCTGGATTTTAACTCAGGTCTTCTAAACTCCAGACATAGTGCACTATCTACTGTGCCACCAGCTGCCTTGCTAAGGCACAAACGTTGCAGTGTTTGCAACAGGGCCATTAGGACCTTAGGGCTTGAGCAGTCACAGCTAGGAAGTCAAGTCCTGCAATCTTGGTCTTGTAATCACAGGAGATACAAGGTAAATGATTGTGAAATAAGTTTCCTTGGCAGTCTTCTGTCAATGACTCATGTAGTCTTCCAAGGTCTATGTTGGTTAGGAACCTTGGACAACTACAAGGGTACAAGCAAGACATGTACAAAATAAATATAACACCTATTACTGATAGTCCCTTGTGAGCCATGACTACTTTGTATTTTTCCCTTTTGCTATCCACATCCTTAATATGGACAAAAAGATGGACAGTTTGGGGATCTTTAATGGAGTGCTTAAGATTATAGCAACATCCTGCTATGGAGTCCATGTCAGTGGACAATCCTTTCATATCTCTCTAATTGATTCACTCATTACAGGGACTTTTCCAGACCTTTTCATCTCTCTTCTACCTTCCCATATCACCTTCCCCAACCCTCTTAGCTGAGGATCTTGCCTAATACTTCATAAAAAATGAAACTCCCCCTTTTCTCCTTTTCCTCATTCCACAGAACCCAAACTCCTTCCTCCACTATTTCCTCTTTCACCTTTATCACACATGAAGAGGTGACCATTCTTTATGCCAAGGCAAAGACATGGGCATGAATTTCCATCCCATCCCATATTCTCCATGAGATTATCTCCTCTTTCAAACCTACCTCTGACCACTTTTTCCCTACCTACTATTTCCCTTCTTCCTATAAACATGTCCATGTCTCTTCCCCTCTCTCATCCTTAAACAAATCTTCTTGATCAGACCATCCTATAGCTTTATTCTCCTCTCTGGCTAAACTCTTTGAAGAAAGTCATCTGTACTGCATGCCTCCAATTCCTTCCCTTCTGTTCTCTTCTAAATTTTCTGCAATCTGGCTTCCAATCTCATCATTCAACTGAAACTGCTACCTCAAAAGATTCAAATGATCTCTTAATTGCTAAGTCTGATGGTCTTTTCTCAACCCTTACTATTCTTGATTCTCTTTGAAGCCTTTGGCATTGTCGATCACCTCTTCTCTTGGATACACTCTCCTCCCTAGGTTTCTTAACATTAATCTCTCCTGGCTCTTCTCCAATCTGTGTGACTTCTCCTCATTATCCCTTATTAAATCTTCAAGTCATTTTTACTACCTGTGGTGCCTCCAAAGCTTTGTACTGGGCCCTCTTCTTTCCTTCCTCTAGGTCATCTCACCCATTGGTTCAATTATCATCTTTACGCAAATGATTCCCAGATCTACATATCCAGCCCTATTCTACTTCCTGAGCTCTGGTCTTGCATCACCAACTGATCCCTAGACATCTCAAACTTAGTGTCCTGTGGGTGATTCAAACTCAACATATTCAAAAGACAAACAATTATCTTTTCCCTCAAACTCTCCTGTCTTCTGAACTTTATTACTGTCAAGTTTACCATCTCCCTCCCAGTCACCAAACTCACAGCCTCAGAGACATATGCAACGCCTCACTCATACTTACCCCAAATAGCTGATCTGTTGCCAAGTTTTGTCCTGTCTACCGTCACAATATTTCTTGCAAATGTCTCCTTCTCTCTATTCACACAGCATCCCCCTGGTGCAAGCCCTCATTGCCTCTCACCTAGATTATTGCAGTGATTTTTGGGTAGTCCCCTTGACTCAAGTCTCTTTTCAGTCCAGTATATTCTACACGTAGTTGCCAAAGTTATTTTTCTAAAGCATGGGTCTAACTATGTCATCCTTTCTCCACCTCTGTTACTCAACAAATTCTAGTAATTCTCTGTTATCTCCAGAATCAAATAAAAAGTCCTCCGTTTGGTATTTAACAACTCTCAAAACTTCCCCCTTCCAAACTTTACAGTTGTCTTACTTTTTACTCTTCTCCAGATATTTTACAACTAATCTATACTGGCCTACCTGCAGTTCCTCAAATATGAGACTCCATCTCATGACTCCATGACTCTTCCCTGGCTGTCTTCTATGTCTGGAATATTCTCCCTCCTCATCTTGTTGGTTTCTCTGGCTTTATTCAAGACTCATCTCATACCTTACCTTCTTCCTGGTTTCCCTCACTACTAATGCCTTTTTTTTCCTGATACGGCCTTCCATTTGTACTGTACATATCTTATATGTACAATTATTTTTTTAAAAAATTATTTGTTTATTTTTAGTTTACAATATTTAGTTCCACAAGCTTTGGAGTTTCACATTTTCTCTCCCTTCCTCCCCTCCCCAAGGTGGCATGCAATTAGATATAGGCTCTACATTATATGTAAAATTATGTGCATATTGTCTACCTCATTAAAATGTTAGATCCTTGAAGATAGGACCCATCTTTTGCCTTCCTTGTATCTTTAGCATTTAAGACAGTCATTAGTGCATTAAGGACTTAATAAATGCTTATGGACTGACTGACTAATTATAGTCAGTCTAAGGAATTTGAGATCTCAGATTATGCCAAAGATTGACCCTTCAATTCCAAAACTCTCACGCTGTATGTACATTGTTATTTTCCATTCTGATTTAACAAAATGTGCTAGATCTTACTATACATGCACATAAACATATTTCCATGGGCACACATATGTGTACAAATACAAAAGTAAATATATGTATTAGATCATGAGATTTAATTGCTGTAGGAAACTTACTGAGATGAAAGCTTCCTCCAATGATGCAGGTCAACAACACAAATTATAGTCTTAGAGAATTACCTGAGGCATTGAAAAGTTGATTTACCTACTGGTATGTGTCAGGGATAAGACAAACCCAAGTCCTTCTGACTGTAAGACCAGCTACAGAGCCACACAGCTTCTTTAAAAAAATTTATATGTATATATATATACATATACATGTGCACACACACAAATATATATATACATCCACATATATATGCACATATATATGAGTAATTCTTTTAGTTTAGATGGAATTGGGGCAAATGGTGGAAACTGAATGGGATAGGGGCCAAACCATGAGATATTCATGAATTATTATGCAGTCATAATTTATTTCCCTAAATAGAAATCCAGGCTGAGGTATTAAAAAAAAACTTTGCTAAAATGGCCATAATCTTTGATATAGAATTTCCACTGCAAGACATATAACCTGAGGAGGTCACGGACAAGAAAAAAGGCTCCATATAAACCAAAATATTTATAGTATTACTTTTTGAAGTGAAGAACTTAAAATGCATAGATGCCCACTGATTTATGGAAATGAATTTGTGGAGCATGACTGTAATATTTTTATGTTATAAGAAACAATGAATATAATGAATATGGAGAACTATAGAAAGACTTATAAGAATTGATGCAAAGTGAAGCAAGCAGAGCCTGGATGACAATATACTCAGTGACTACAACAATGTAAATGGAAAGAAACAAAACAACCAAAGATGAATGTTGCAAAATTATAAACCACAAGCTTGTCCCATGTAGAACATACCTCCCATCACTCCTTCACAGAAGTGTTGATGAGGAGGGCAAAGGTCTAGAACAAGACATGTATAATGTCAGTTTTTTTCAATGTGTTGATGAGTTTTGCTGAATTTATTTTTTTTTGTTTTAGTTTTTTGCTTTTTGCAGGGCAATTGGGGTTGAGTGACTTGCCCAAGGTCACACAGCTAGTACATGTGTCAAGTGTCTGAGGTCGGATTTGAATTCAGGTCTTCCTGACTCCAGGGCCAGTGCTCTACTCGCTGTACCACCTGGCTGCCCTATTTTGCTGAATTTTAATATTTTTCTTTGTCTTTTTTTAAAATTATTTATTATAAGGGATGACTCTCTGGGGAAGGAATCTAGGCAATGCAAAAACAAAAAATATCAATAAAATCTATTCTTTAAAAAGGATGTCCACTACCCTTCCTCCATGTTTGTATCCTCTTCTTATGCACCTTAGTTATGAGAAAATAGAAGTTCTATTCCCTACTTCCTCCTTTTTCCACTAATGTATTCCTACATTTACTCTCCCTTAAAACCCTCAAAACAGAACCAATCTACAACCCCTTCTGTTTTTCTTAACTCTATAAAATACCATTTTAAAACATTGAAGTTTTGAAGGAACACTTATTTCTTCTCTCTTGGTACAGTATAAGCATTACATCATCATATAGCTCTTTCCAGTTGCTCAAATAAATTTACCTTTCTAGGTTTCTCTGGATTCTGTGTATTTCAAAGTTTCTACTCAGCTCAAGTGTTTTCATCAGAAATGCTTGAAAGTTCTCTATTCTATTAAAAAGCCATTGTTACCCCTGTAGGATTATACTCAGATTTGCGGGGTAACTTGTTTTTGGTTGTAAGCCTATATCTTTTGTCTTTCGGAATATTGTATTATAAATTTTTTTTAGTAGACTCTGTCTTGTGTGACCTTGACCATAGCTTCTTGATACTTGAGCAGTTACTTTCTGGATGCTTGTAGTATTTTTTCTTTGACATGAGAGATTTTTTTTTTTGGCCGACGTTCCTGGGACTTTTCGTTTTGTTGTTCCTTTCAGGTGGTGATTACTGAGTTCTTTCTATCTTCACTTTGCCCTCTGGTTCTAATAAATCTGGACAGTTTTAATATATGATTTCTTGAAATATAGCATCCAAGCTTTTTTTTTAAATCATGGTTTTCAGAGAGTCCAGTGATTATTAAATTGTCTCTCCTTGACCTGTTTTCTGGGCCAGCTATTTTTAATATCAGATATACAGTCTTCTGTTTTTTCAGTCTTTTGATTTTGTTCCAACACTTCCTCCTATCTCACAAAGCTATTGATTTCTGCTTGGTCAATTCTAGTTTTCAGGGATTCCAGTTCTTAGTTAAGTCAGACCACTTTCTCTTCTACACTCTTTATTCCCCTTCTAATTCTTTCCTCAAGAGCTTTTATTTCATGTTTATCTCTTGCTTGATTTCTTCTAGGTATTCGTGTGATCCTTGTGGAAAATTGATTTTTTTCCATCCTCCCCTGGACTCTACAGTCTGGTGATAAGACACTCACTTCTGCCGACCCTAACTCTAATTCCTTCCACCTCCCAATCAGGTCAAGACCACATGGACATACAGGTGGGTGTTCAGCCCAGGATGATGCCACTGCCATGGTGACTTCTATCTTGAACTCTGTGTTGCCTTGAGGGTTGGTACCAGATCTTCACTAAGTTCTTTCTGGGGCTGTTCTCATCCACCACTGAGCAAAAAGTAAGAGATGGATACCAATGGTTAGGTTGGCATAGGAAAAGGGATGTTCAGTCATAGAGGGGAGAGACAAGTGGGTAAAGAAAGATATGAAACTTGACTTGTTCCATGGCTATCCAATTAAAAAACACAGTCTGGAGAACAGGGATTCTTCACCCATTTGAAATTTTAAAACCTATTTTATTGAACTTTTAATGTCCTTTGACAAATACATTTCAAAGGCGTATTGCATATGGTGCCAAATTAGACAATATATGTACAACAAGAGTGAGCCCCACATGTGTAGTGAGGCCTACCTGCATTGAGGACTGCCATTGTGTGGCTACAACAGAGGCAGAATAGACATCTCTAACCTCTTCTCCTCCGACTCTTCTCTAAGGGAGACTTTCATTTCTGCAAGGATAGGGCATGACTTTGCCCTCCTTAGAGAGAGGGACTAGAATTATATCTATGTGCTCCCTTAAATATTATTAGTTTAGTGGATCACGATCTGGTTCCATCAAGTGTCTAGTCACTAGTGCTTCTAGCTTCTAACTTCAAGAGGAAAGATGGATGAGGCCAACCCTGCTTCACGTTCTGAAGGAAAAGACTCTGGGAAGACATGAAAGGAGATGGCAGCTTCCATCATATCCCAATTCCCACTTTGCTACTCCAGAGACTTTAGGAGTTTCCCCTTGGGTGAGATCAAGGACACTCTTGGTTGAGCTGAGTTATCTTGCTCCCAATGGGAGAGCTACTTCATTCTGTATTGTCTGGTATATGTTCTCTTGTGTAAACATTCTTTGGTTTCTGTTTTGCTATGATTTAGATAAATGTGTTTGCTATTCTCTATATGTGTTTATTATGGAACTGGTATTTGGTGGGAAAGAGGTCAAGCCTTGGATGTAGACCTTGGGGTGCCCTTCCCCCAGTAGTAACGACAAAGTGATCAGAAGTTAGATTAGACCTGATCATATCCCTTTTGTTGTTGTTCAGTTATGTCTGACTCTTCGTGACCCCATTTGGAGTTTTCTTGGCAAAGATACTAGAATTGTTTTCCATTTCCTTCTCTATATCTTTTTGCAGATAAAGAAACTTAGGCAAATAGGATTAAGTGACTTGCCCAGAGTCACACTGCTAGTAACTTTCTGGGGCCGGATTTGAACTCAGTAATAGGAGTTTTCCTATCTCTGGACCTAGCATTGTATCCACTATGGCCCCCTAAATGAACAACATTTAGGGGACCAGATGGATACGGTTTTAGACCAATATCTCCTCTCTCTTAGGAGGACAGAGTCGTGTGTAGCCCCAGCTTCCTACTTTTCTCCTGGAAGGAATGAAAGTCTGCCTTGGAGCAGGGCGGGGAAGAAGAGGCTTAAAGATGTCCATTCTTCCTCCCTTTGAGCCACACAATGACAGAGGGAGCCACATGTGAGGTCCACTTCCTGTTACATATGTAAAGCACTTTGTAAACCTAAAAGTTTACTGTTATTACATTCATCAATAAACTTTCATTATTTACAGCTTCCATTTTAAGTGCTTATTAACTTAAATGAAGTAGCACAATAATTCTATTTGTTTTCCTGTCCCTTTCTGAAATTTGTCCGTGTTTATCTTGATTTTGTTGCTGCCTTTCTTATTCATATATATAATTGTAGTCAGTGTCTGTGCTGCTCTTTTGCTTCTGTGTTCATCACTTTATCAATTCAATTGTCTTCCCAAACTTTGTTAAATTCTTTATAATTGTCATTCCTTGTGGCATAATAATATTCCACTATGTTAGTATCATACAATTTGCTACAGAGTTCCCCAATTTTTGGACACAAAGGTTGTTGCCAGTGTTTCATTTTTATTAATAATGTTACTACAAATATTATGTGTACAAATAGACCTTTTTTCCTGCTAGCACAATCTTTAGGGATTAGTCCTAAGGACACCAATAACCTGGAGAGGGGTCTAGAGGATGGTGAAGGGATTTGAATTTATACCATATGAGGATTTTGAAGGAAGAGTGGATGTTTTAACTTGGAGGAAAGAATTTTGAGGGGAAAAAGGGGGTCACGATAGTTCTCTTCAAGTATCTGAAAGGCTCTCAAGTATTTGAAGAGGGATTAGATTTGTTCTCTTTGGTTCGATGGGGTAGAACCAGGAGCAGTGTATGGAAATTGCAAAGAAGCAACTTTAGATTGGATGTCAGGAAAACCTTCCTAAGCATTGGGGGTTGGTGAAAGAAAGAGAACGGAATGAGCTATTTATTAAGTAGTTAAATACGTGCCAGCCCTTATGCTAAGTGCTTTATAATTATCTCATTTGATCCTCATAACAACCCTGTGATGTTGGTTCTACTGTTATTTCTATTTTACAGGTGAGGAAACTGAGTTAGACAGAAGTTAAATGACTTGCCCAGGATCACAAAACTAGTAAGTGTCCAAGGCTGGATTTGAACTCAGGCCTTCCTAACTTAAGGTATAGTGCTCTATCTATTGTGCTACCTCACTACCTCATGAGATTAGAGCTATTCATTAGTGGAATGGGCTGCCTCAGAATGTAGTGGGTTCTCCCTTATTGAAAGTCTTCAAGCAGACTGGATGGCCATCTGTTAGAGGCATTATAGCAGAGATTCCTTTTCAAGTATGGGTTGGACTAGCTTGCTTTTGTGATCTCTTTTATTTCTAAAACTGATTCCCATCAGTGGAATCATTGGATCGAGGGTTTTGCGGTTTTTATTGCATAATACCATATTGTTTTCTCAAAAGATTTTATTCACCATTTCCGAGTTCCACTTCAAGTAGCATACTATGACTGTCTTTCCACAGCTATTCCAGGAATGGATTTTGATGTTTTAAGCTTCCCCATTAAGTGACTGTAAGGTGGTATCTCAGATTAAAAAAACAAATAAACATTTTCATATGGCTATTTGTAATTTGTATTCTTTCAAAAATGCCTTTTAATTCTTTGACTACTTATCTATTGTAGGATTGAACATACTTTTACAAGTTTGTATTTAATATTTACAGACTTTGTATGTCATGTTTATAACAAATGGTCACTAAATTTTTTTCCATTCTTTTTCTTTTCCTCTTTTTTTGGATGTATCATCGTTGGTTTTTTGTTTGTTGTTGTGTTATTTTATTGCTCTTTATTTTAAGATAATTTAATTCATCTATTTTATATTTTAAACTTCCATTTATGTGATGAACATATAAGAACTTTCTTACTTTCCCACAATTATATGAGATTACATTGTGTTATCCTCTATGTTTTTTTAAATTTTACAAAGTAATTACAGTATTGGCCCATTTGGAATTTATTGTGGCATATGACGTAAAATATGGGTCTAAATCCTTTTTTGTCCTAGCCAACAATTTCTATTGAATGATATCTCCCCAAATATTTTATTGGATTGGATTTATTGAATGTGAGTTTTCTGCATACATTTGCTTCTATTTCAGAATCATCCAATCTGTTCTATTGATATAGTATTCTATTTTTTTAAACCCTACATCAGAAAGTTGTGAAAATTAGTGCTTTTTGGCATAACTCAAATGTATCCATACAAGCCATCCTTTCTTAATTTTTTTGTTTTGTAATTCCCCTGGATATTTTTGAAGTTTTCTTCTTCTGGGCTAATTTTCTTATTGTTTTATTTATTTTTTATGAAGAATCCCATTTGATACCTTGATATTATAGTAAATATATAGATTAACTTCAGGAGTATTAGCATTTTTGCTCAACCTAACCATGGATGTCCACTAGCTCTCTTTATTAGTGTTAAAATTATTTTATAGTTTTATTTATATAGGTGTTGTGTATGTGTTCATAGTTTGATAACAAAGTTACACAAAACAAATATAGTCTGACAATGTGTTCAACATTCTGTCCCTTTGATCCCTTGCCTTTCTGTCAAGAGAAATATGTTTTATCATCTTTTCTCCAAGATGAAGATTCGTTACTACAATTACTCAGAGATTAGCTTCTTTTTCATTTATATTATTATAATCTTTGTGGGTATAGTTTTTATGGTTGTGCTTACTTCATAGTGATGGGCAAATATTTGATGTTTTTTGTGGTGTTTTTCTAAGTATACTATACAGAATTTGCTTTCCTGAATTTTCTTCATGAAGTGGGTAATTTTGCAACCTAGTGAAACATTTTAATTTGCATCCGTGACACTGGCCTCCTTGCTATTCCTCACCCGAGATAGTCCATTTCCTTACTTAGGGCATTTTCACTGGTTATTCCCCATGCTTGTAACTCTCTCTCTCCTTATTTCTTACTCCTGGTTTCCTTCAAGTTTCAGCAAAAGTCCTACCATGTGCAAGAAGCCTTTCTCAGTCTTCCTGAATGCTGGTCATTGATTTTCTCCAATTTACCCTGTTTATATCTTGTTTGTACATAGTTGATTCTGTGTTGTCTCTCCCATTGGACTGTGAACTCCTTGAGTTCAGGGAGTTCTCCTTGCCTCCTTCTTTGAACCCTCAGTGCTCAACATAGTACCTGGAACAGTGGGAAATTAATAATTGCTGTTGACTTGACTTGTGTGGGGGAATGGAAGCTTGGTTCAATTCTGTGGCTTAAAATGGAGACAGTGATCTTATACTTTCCATCTGGAACCATATAGTTTTCCCTATGGAAATAGTCCCTGAACACTTTGTGGTGCCCAGAGGCCTCTGCTTTAAAGTGTGAGTCGGGAAGAGGAGAAGTATGGGAATAGATGGCTTGAAAAATATAGGCAAAGATTTCTTCTCAGATGTTATGTATATAACCAGAAGGAGTTTAATATGTATGACACATGCTCTTTTCCTTCCTTATTCCAATTCAAATTGGAGACTAATTATTTAGGATGGAGATGGGGGTGTATAGGATTCACACCAGGAGAAGATAGCACCATTGGTGTGCTGTAAATGTTTAACACCCAGGTCTTAGAAAAAAAAATTTGGGCAGGACACACTTTTAAGTTTAATTTGCATTATTAACATTTTCTCCATCACCTTTTAAAGTCTACTCTAGACAATTAACAGAACAATATATCAAGCTCTGATTTGTAATGTTTGCTGATTTCCAAGCTGCTCGTACTGAAAATTTAACAACCAGCTTTCACAAGCTGCTATGAGCTTGCTCTAGTACACACCTGCTGAGCATTCTCTCTAGGGGGCTTAACTTGGAAAAGGAAAAACTGGGAGAAGGAAAATTCATGGAAGTGGGATGGAATGAACCATGACAGCTTTCTTCAAGTGTGTGAAAGGCAGCTACAAAGATGAGGAATCAGATTCATTCTTCTAGGAACCCCATATGAACTAGGCACAATGGGTAGACATTGCAGAAAGGTTGGGTATGAGGAAAAAAAACGTGCTATTAGAGCTGATCAAAAATGGAACAGGTTGTCTTAGTAGGTATTGAGTTCCCCATCTATGGGAGGCTTCCAGTGGGGAGGCTGGCTAAAAACTTGTTGGTGACGGTTGTAAAGAAAGGGTGTCAAACTCAAATAGAAACAGACCTCCGTAGGTAACTTATTGACTTAGAAAATCGTAAATTAATAATATCTATATTATATTGTGGGGCAGCTAGGTGATGCAATGGATGGAATGCCGGGCGTGGAGTCAGGCAGACTCATTTTCTGGAGTTCAAATCTGGCCTCAGACACTTACTGGCTATGTGACCCTGGGCAAGCCACTTACCCTCTTTGTCTCAGTTTCTTTATCTGTAAAATGAGCTGGAGAAGGAAATGGCAAACCACTCCAGTGTCTTTGCTAAGAAAACCTCAAATGGGGTCATGAAGAGTAGGACATGACTCAACAACTGAAATGTTATATCGTAGTTTTGTTTATTTTGTTCATTTTAAATTTGTTCCAACCACCTTTAGGCAGATCCACGGACTAGAGGGTAGGAGCTTGAGTCCTCTGTTTCGAAGGACATTTCTGCTTAAGTTAAAGTTGCGCTGTATAGCCTCAGAGGTCCTGGGATTCTGGAACAGATCCCTCTCCTATAAGTGCCTATTTTATGAGCAGCAGACAACTCCATAAAAATGTATGATTTTCATTAGCTTTCTGGGTGTCACAGATGATACCTGATTGGTTAATTCTTTAACCTGCTTTGAGCTGTTAAGAAGTTGGAGCTGGATGTTCTCATAAACTGATTAGTTTGTGAGTAGGAAAGGTAAGCAGTTCTTTATCTGGGGATGAAGAAAAGCCTCCAAAACTAAATCTCTCTCTCTGTCTCTCTCTCTCTCTGTCTCTCTCTGTCTCTCTGTCTCTCTGTCACTTTCTCTCTCTCTCTCTCTCTCTCTCTCTCTCTCTCTCTCTCTCTCTCTCTCTCTCTCTCTCTCTCTCTCTCTCTCTCTCTCTCTCTCTCTCTCTCTCTCTCTCTCTCTCTCTCTCTCTCTCTCTCTCTCTCTCTCTCTCTCTTTCTCATATATGTCACAATGCCTGAATTTACCACCATTAGAGTTACTTCTTAAGGGATAGGAAGGGATAGAGTATTATGTTACCTGGGAGGGGCAACAATTAGCAACCTAATGCTTTAGCAGGGTAAGGTGCTATAATAAGAATATCCCTTTGCACTCAGTAGATAGCATAAAGGTGTCAGGTTTCTAGGAGAAGGATTTGCTTATAACAAGAGGGCTCAGAATAGGGACTAGAAGCATTGCAATTAGGTCAAGGCGAAGCCTTTTTTTCTTCCACGTTTTGGTGAACTCTATTGCTTTACCACCTAGTTCTAGTGCACCCACTTAGCTACTTATTCTGACTCCCACCTGCAAACTGTAATTGTAAATCAGCCCAAGCTGTCTCATGCAGGTGTGTTCATTGGGATTGGTATCTTCATAGGGAATAATTGGGTGGTTTAGTACAAATCCATTCCTGCTACTGGAGTGATAACTCAGAGGTACATGGTGAGGCAGCATCACCATAGATCCTTTGGATGGTGTACTCATTTGGTTCTTTGTAGCACAGACTTAATAATAAGTAAAAGCGGGACTGAAAGCAATTTCAGTTAGACAGAATGACAAAGCACTTTGGAAGTCATTGGCACAGGTTACAGGCTGTTTGATTCTGAGGTTTTTTGTCCTAAGAGATGGCTAGGTGTCACAGTGGATAGAATGAAGGAGCCCGGAGTCAGAGAGATCTGAGTTCCAATCCAACTTTAGACACTTACTAATTGAGTAGCCTTAGGCAAATCATTTAACCTCTCCCTGCCTCAGCTTCCTTGTCTGTAAAATGGGGATTATAATAGCACCTACCTCCTACAGTTATTGTGAGGATCAGATGAGATAATTGTAAAGCACTCAGCACAGTGCCTGGCTCATAGTAGGTACTTAATAAAAATGCTTATTATTGTTTATTAATAAGCATTAAAAATACTTATTATTGATGACAAATGCCCCTGAGAGTTACCTTTTCTTCAGAACAATCATAGCCACTGAACTAAAAAATTACCGTGCAAAGCAGGAATTATCTGTGGTATGTGTCCCAAATTCATCAATTTAGAGCTGGAAGGGGATATTAGAGGCCATAGATTCCAACTCCCTCATTTTACACATGAGAAAATGGGGCTCAGAGAAGTTATGTGGCAAGTTCAAGGTTGCATAAGTAACAAATGGTGTAGCTGGTATTCAAAATCGGGTTTCATAGCTATTAGTTTGTAGTCCCAAGTGCATTGCTATTTCTTGACCTCTGTGATGTTCTTTAAAAAAAAAGAACCCTAACCAAACCCAAACCCCTAAGGTCTTCAAATAATAATAATGATAGCTAACATTTGCATAGTGCTTACCATGTGCAAGGCACTTTACAAATATTTCATTTGCTCTTCACCGCAAATCCTAGGAGGTAGGTGCTGTTGTTATCCCCATTTTAAAGGTGAGAAAATTGAGGCAAACAGCGGTTAGGTGACTCGCCCAGGATCACACAGATAGTGAGTTATCAGAGGCTGGATTTGAGCTCAGATTTTCCCAACTCTAGTATCCACTACACTACCTGCCTTTTCTCTGTGGTCCACAGGGCTCAATTATGATAACTTACCTCTGCTCTGGACATGCCTGCTCTCCCAGACTTTTCTAGAACTTTCCTTACCCTAAGCTTATGTAACCTCATAGGTCTTGTAGCGAGTCAAGATGGATAGGAAGTCTAATTTTTCTCAATTGGAAAGAAGGATAATGAGAGAGGAAAGCTGACTGAAAACAGAGGCAGAGATGAGAGAGACCCAGGGCAGATGGGTCTCAGCAGTGAGGTGATGTCAAGTAGTGCAGTGCTCTGCCAAACTGAGTGTCACCGAGAGCAGTTGGGGGTTCATCTGGCTTATTGATCCTCTTAAGGGATGATCTACCTGCACGAGACTTGCTGCTTACCTGGGTGGGCCCGTTTGCAGCTCTGTGGGGCAAGGTGAAGTTATTCACTCGCTAGTTTTTCTCCCTGGCCTTGTTGCTGCCTGGCTAGCCTGGTATCTCTGCCTTTGGGGGTTTGCTGCTCTATTTAAACCTTGTTCATTTGCTCCTATACTTCTAAAAGGGGTTTCTGTTGTATTCTTAATGTGTGTCTGCTATAAAGGAGTGGAATATGCAAGGGTCAAAAGGAAACCTGAAACTACTTACCTCAGACTTAACTAAGAGCTAGACTTCAAACTGGGCCTCTCTCAAGGACTGCACGAAGGGAGGCTTCAATCATTTTTCTTGTTTGCTTTATAGGATAGTTCCTAACATCCCCCTGTAACTGTGTTATAAGACATAACAGCCTAACTAGCCTCACTTGACTAGGAACCTACCTGTTTTCTGGAAAAAAATTATGCCCTCATCTACATCAGCAAGCTGTCCTAATGTTAGTAAACAAAGGATGCAGACTTCTCACATACCAGCTAGCAATAAAACTTGGGAAAACTGAGTATAGCAAGTCCAAGGTAGCCTTTTTGAAGTATCATCATTCAACTCCGTCTTTTTTTAAAAGATTAATTTATTTATTTTTAGTTTTCAACATTCATTTCCACAAGATTTTGGGTTACAAATTTTCTCCCCATTTCTCCCCTCCCCCCCAAGATGGCATATATTCCGATTGCCTCTTTCCCCAGTCTGCCCTCCCTTCTATCACCCCACTACCTCCCGTCCCCTTTCACCTTACTTTCTTGTAGGGCAAGATCAATTTCCATACCCTATTGCCTATATATCTTATTTCCCAGTTGCATGTAAAAACAATTTTTAACATTTGTTTTTTAGAACTTTGAGCTCCAAATTCTTTCCCTTCTTCTCTCCCCACCCCTCCTCTACCTCTGTCCTTCTAATGTAGAGGTTCTTAACTCTTTTTGTGTGATAGACCCTTTGACAGTCTGGTGAAGCTTATGGACCCCTTCTCAGAATAATGTTTTTAAATGAATAAAATAAATGGAAGGAAATACTAAATTTCAGTTTGAAATTAGTAAAAAAATAAAGTTGTACCCCATGAAATCTATATACAAACCTCTTGGCGGTCCATAGGCTCCAGATTAAGAACCCCTGTTCTATTGACTGAGTCCCAGGTATAAGTTTCTCTTCATTTGCCTCTGTGCCCCATGCCACTGGGTGTCTCATATTAAGTGTTAGGCCTTCTCTGGTGTGAATTAAAATGCTCAGTAATAAAGGCCTGTTACCTTATACATTACTAACCTGGTCTGACTATTTCGTATTGCTTCCTCTAATTCTCAAATTAACCGTTAGAGCATGCCGGAATATCACCCAACACCAGGTACCATTTGATCCAAACTCCTCCCCTCTCCTCCCCTCTCTTCTTCTTCTTCTTCTTCTTCTTCTTCTTCTCTCTCTTTCACACACACACCAGTGGAGATTTGCTTTGATGAACTTTAGTAATAGAAAATTTGGGAAAATCAATCTTTAATGTCTTTCAAAAAATAATAGGATAAAGATGGGCAAAACTCTGTAAATGATCCTCAAATGATGTGATCTATGCTTCTAAATACTTCAGAAAAACATTCAGCCAACAATATTTATAAAGTACTTAGGGTGTGTGGGGCACTCTCTTTGGCTACTGGGGATACAAGGACCCCCTGATTCAATATTTCTGGCCCTCATGAAGTTTAAATTCTATTTGTGGAAGCAACAGACACACAAAGAGTAGCACATCAGTAGCTTGAGGGTCAGGAAACTTGGATGTAGAAAGTGGAACTGGAGCTTAGCTTTTAAGGGATCTCGGGGTTCTAAGAAGTGGAGATAGGGAAGGATCATGTTCCAGGTCTGGAGGGCAGCTTGTGCATTGGTATAGAAGTAGAAATTGAATGTTCTGAAGAATAACAGCCAGTAGATCCATTCGTTGGAACCATGGAATGAGCGAATTGGAAAAATGCAAAATCTGCCTGGAAAGGTATTTTGGAGACAGATTGAGAAGGACTTTGATGGCCAAACAGAAGAATTGTGTACATATTTTATCCTAGAGTCAAGGAAGCTCCTGGAAGGTTTTTAAACACTATCCATTCTGCCCCAGAAACATCGGTGCCCACTTAACCCTGTCATGATCCTCCTAATAATACTTATGACTGAAATACTCCTTTTCACTTGAGAGTTGAGAGGAGTACTTGTTGGAGAAGTAGTAAAGCGGGTGTTTGCTCCATATAGAGATAGGAGTAGATAACCCAGAGGTCCTTTCCAACTCTATGGTTCTTTGAAATTCTTATGGGACTGGCACTCAGAACCACTTGTTGTCAGCCTAAATCAGTATTCAGATGAAAATATTGGGTCTGGAAGAGTCTTTAGAAATCATCTAATTTATCTTCCTTATGCTATAAAACAAGAATAGATTTAGAAAGCTTTAAAAATGTCTTTCTCAAACTTAAGTGCAGTCAAAAGAGCACCGAGTTTCGAGACCTGAGTTTAAATCCAGCCTCAGATACTTATTAGTTGTGTGAACCTGGGCAAGTCATTAACATCTGTCTGCCTCAGTCCCCTCATCTGTAAAGTAAGGATAATGATAGTACCTCCTTCCAGGATGGTCATGAGGATAAAATGAAATATCTGTAATGAACTTTGCAAACTTTAAAGCACTACACAAATGCTAGCTATTATTATTATCATCATATATCTAAGGCTGGATGGTATCACATCTAGGCCATCCTCCCTCACTGTGCAAATGAGGATGCTGAGATCCAGAGAGAGAAAGTGATGATGAACCTGGTCATTAACATACAAGTGAGTATCTGAGGCAGGATTTGAACTCAGGTCTTCCCAACTCTGGGAATCATACTGTATGCATTGTGCCACCAGCTATTATGATCCTGAAATCCTAGGGCACATATCTAGTACCTGGAAGAAGCCAGAACTAGAAGCCAGATCTTCTGCATTTTAAGCCAGAGCTCTTGCCTTTCCACTAGGTTGTGAGAGTAAAATACCACAGTAGTCAAATATTCAAATAAATGATTATCACGCCTCATCCATACCTGCCCCTCTGTAGGACCCTTTTCTATGTCATCCCTTAATTATCATGGTGGGTAGAGAAATAAACATTTTTATCCACATATGGCTACTTAACAATGCGGTTTCAATTCATGTTGTGTGGAAATATCCCTATTGTGTAATCTGCGGGCTTCCCTATGGCATATCTGCCAGCTGCTTGTGAGGTCCAGCAAGGATTTTGAGGTTCCTGTCAGTCATTTGTGAAAGGCAGTTGTGTCAATCAGTTCTGGGTTTGCCAAATCATGTTTTGACCCTAGGGAAGTGTGTGTGTGAATGTGTGTCAGAGAGAGAGAGAGAGAGAGAGAGAGAGAGAGAGAGAGAGAGAGAGAGAGAGAGAGAGAGAAAAGAAGAAGAAGAAGAAGAAGAAGAAGAAGAAGAAGAAGAAGAAGAAGAAGAAGAAGAAGAAGAAGGAGGAGGAGGAGGAGGAGGAGGAGGAGGAGGAGGAGGAGAAGGAGGAGGAGGAGGAGGGAGGGGGGATGGAGACAGAGAGAAGAGGAGGGCAGTGCACACTGATTAGGCTTAGATCTTAAGCTGAAATGTTTAATTATCCAGTTTTTTGAAAGGTCTGTGGGGTGGGGGCTGGGGTGGAAAGGAATGTTAAATTATGACTCAGAGAGAAGAAATATTACTTGTTCACAAAAGAAAAATTAACATTGAATTAACTTCCTAGACATTAAAAAAGGAAACTGAAGACCAGACACTGAAATATTTAAAATTAAATGGTTGGTAGTTTACACCTTCCATATGAATAAAGTTTCCAAAAAGGGACAATAAAACATCTGTCAGTTTTACAATGAAATCTGCTTAACACATGAATTTGTACAAAAGGAGTTCACTGAAGTTATGCCTTTATCTTCCTTCACAAGTAAGTGTTCTATGAAATGGGAGTTAGATTCTAGAGACCTAAACAGAAGGGCTTGAGGCTGGGTGACTGGGGACAGTTTCTAGAAAGGGATTGAGGGGTGGTGGCAGCTGGGAAGAGGGACATTTATGGTAGTTTTGGTTTGTATGGAAGTCTCAGGATAGGAATGGCTTGATGATATTACTTTATTAGTCATTGGAGTCTAGCTGGAAGCCAATGACAGAAATGAGACCCTCATGACCAGCCCCACAGAAAAGTTCATTTTGATTTAAATGGTTTTTTAGAAGCCACAAGAGTAATATTTTAATGCACAACTTAAACCAGGGGCCCCATCTCTTACAAAAAGTACCTTTTCTCGAAAGGTTTGAAGGGTCTCTAAACAGACTCCATTTGTTCCTTTCATTTTGGTACAATCATTGTTTATAGATTTTTTTTTTCCCAAAGACACTTTCAGGTTAATAGTTGTGAGCAGGATTCTTAAGGTAAACAGAACACAAACCAGATCATATTCCCTCCAACCCCCAAACAGACTTTTGGACAGAATAAGCACTGTTTTTCTTTCTTCTGTTAACTTTCTTTTTTAAAAAAGCCATGAAGAAAAGGAGTAGCAAAGTACATTAATTTAAGGGTTTTTTTCTAAGAGGCATTCCAACTATCAACAACTAGGCATATTTTTGTACATAATTTGTGTACAATGAAGCAAAAGATCACTGAAAAAAATATAAACAGGGTCAGACATTTTCTAAGGGTAGAGTCCAGAAGAGCAGATATATTGAACAAGTAATAATGAACAAGTACTAGAAGGTTAGATTTAGGGGAGACTTGTGGACTTTGTTTCCTTACTTGTAAAATAAGGGACTTATATGCATAACTTGAGCCCCACAGCCCTTTGGCTGGAGACTCCTCATTGGCAGAGATCAGGGATCCATGTTGGCATGAGCAGCAACGTGGATTCGTCGAGTAGAAAATGAGTAGAACTAACAGAACACTGTATATAGTAATAACAATATTGTTTTAAGAATAACTTTGAGTGAATAAGTTATTTTGAATATTATAAATACACAAATTAACTATAAAGAACATACAAAGAAAGACACCATCAGCATCCAGAGAAAAAACTAATAAATAGGAGTATGTATAGGATAATTTTACACACACACACACATACACACACCCATATACAGGCATACATACGCACATACATGCACACAATTATTTGTGTCTAATGGTAGCCATCTCTAGGGAGAGGAGGGTAGGGAAGAAAAAAATTTACATGACAATTTTGTTGTATATTTGTTTTTTTAGGGGGGCAAGGCAGGGCAATTGGGGTTAAGTGACTTGCCCAAGGTCACACAGCTAGTGAGTGCGTCAAGTGTCTGAGGACGCATTTGAATTCAGGTCCTCCTGACTCCAGGGCCAGTTCTCTACTCACTGCACCACCTAGCTACTGCTTTGTTGTAAATTTGAAAGGAACAGCAAGTTGTGCGTAGTAGATTTGCAGTTTCATGTGCAATCATCTTTTTTATTGTACTATGTTATGGAAATGCTTGCTTTATTCCACAAATTGAAAATAAAATAATTTTTTTAAAATGCGGAGGAGGAATCCTGTCTCTCCATTCTCTCTGGGTTATCTGGTTTCTTTAAAGGCTTCTGCCCTCCAGCATTCAGAGAGAAGACAGGTGGTATTCCAACCCTCTCTTCTAGGACATGAAAGGAGGAAGACCCTGGGAAGAAGCTGACATGACAGGAGTTGGCAGTCTCCATCATGTTTCTTTTCTCAGCTTGTCATACTAGACTTCAGGAAATTTTCCCATTGAATGATCTCTGGGACTCTCTTTGTTGGCCGATAGTATCTCAATATTTTGCTGCTAATGTAAGAGATCCCTTACTCTGTGTTGTCAGGTATATATTCTCATATGCATATCTTCCCTGACTTCCATTTTGCTATTGATTTAGATAAATGGTTTCTTTGCTATGTGCTATTTATGTGATCATTGTGGAACTCATATTTGGTGAGACGAAAGTTGAGCCTTGAGGTCTTATAGAGCTTGGGGTCCTTTCCCCATTAATGCGTATTGATCAGTAGTTTAATTTGAATATGAAAACTATATCCCCTGGGCTAATAGTAGTTAAGGGAGCATATAGATAGCCTGGTACCCTTTCTCTAAGGAGATCAGAATGGCTTTCATTTGGCCCCAATGTCTTGCTTCCTCTCCTGGCAGGAATTGAAGGTTCCTTTGGAGAAGAACAGAAGGAATAAAAGCTAGAGATGTATTATTTCTGCCTCTCTTCAGGTGACACTTTGAGACAGCCTCGGTACATATGAGATGACTTCTAAGGTCCTTCACTGCTCTAAATCTATGATCCTGTGATTTTGAAGATGAGGAAACTGAGGCCCAGCAAGGTGAAATGATTTACTTTGGGTCACTCAACCAGCTAAAGCAGAGTCGTTGGATAATAGATTATAGGATCATAAATTTTGAACTGGAACAGATCTTACAAATCATCTAGTCCAACTGCCTCATTTTAAATATGAGATCCTGAGTGGTTGAGTCCAACGGATCATTCCATATGCCCCAGGTAGTGACTTCATAGGTTAGTATTACTTTAATTACCTGACAGTATGAGAGAAATCACTGTGGTAACATTGCTAATCAGACTACCTGATAAATGCTACATCTGTTCAGTTACAATTTAGGAAGCCCTCGCTGCCCTCAAAGGGCAGGACTAGATCAATGATTCTCAAACTTTTTGGTATTAGGACCCATTTACACTCTTCAAAATTATCGAGCTTAAATTTTTTTTTAATTTTAGAATTAAATTTCATTTTTTAAAAAGAGCTTTTGTTTGTGTGGGTTATATCCAGGGCTGTGCAAAAATGCATGAAACTTAAGTTTAAACTGAATTATTAACATTTTTCAGGCAAGGGTGGGGAGAGGCAGTGTGGAAGAAGACAGAGCCAAGATGGTGGAGAAAAGGCAAGCACTCACATGAGCTCTCCCAAATTCCCTCCAAACAACTTAATAATGCCTCAAGATCAATTCTGGAGTGGCAGAACCAACAAAAGGATTTGTTAAAATAATTTTCCAGCCAAAAACAACTTAGAAGGTTGGCAGGAAAGGTCTGTTATACCAGGGTAAGAGTGGAGTATAGTCCAAGGCAGACCATGCTGGCAAGCCAGTAGCAGGTCTCAGGGGCAACTGAACCAGCAGCTGCTGCCATAGCTCTCAGTCCACAGACAGGAGTGGGGTTGGACAACTAGTCAGAAGGAGATTGTAGGGGTCTCTTTTTTGGTGCTGGGTACAGGACTCTGTTGCATTGCCCATACGTTGATCTAAGTTGCAGTCTTGAGTCACAGTCTCAGGGCAAAGAGAAGCACTAGTACAGCAGAGCTTGCAGCTGCAGGGAGTGGAGACTCTGGTCATAGTTCCAGGGTGGAAAAGAGTACTTTGTGGTCACTGACAGACCAGAGTAAAGGCTAGGAGAGCTGTGACCACATCTTTTCTTAAATCATACCACCTTGGAAGAACCAAAACTTATAGACCCAGAATTAACTCTGAAAGCAGTTGCACAAAAACCTGAAGCTTGGGATAGCACCTCCCCCCCACCCCCACCCATACAAGCAGAGCCCAACTTTAACATAAAGTTAAAAGTCAAGAAAAAGGCTGGGAAAAAGGGCAAACAACAACAAAGAAAAAGAACTTGACTACGGAAAGTTACTATGGTGACAGAGAGAGTTCAAACATAAACTCAGAAAAAAGACAACAAAGTCAAAATTGCTATATCCAAAGCCTCAAAGAAAAATGTGAATTGATCTCAGCCCCAAAAAAGAATTCCTGGAAGAGTTCAAAAAGGATTTTAAAAACTAAATAAGAACTATTTGGAAAAAATAGGTGAAAAAGGAGTCCTACCAAATTCCTCTTATGACACAAATATGGTGCTGATAACTAAGCCAGGAAGAGCCAAAACAGAGAAAGAAAATTATAGACTAATTTCCCTAATGAATATTGATGAAAAAATTTTAAATAAAAATGGCAAGGAGATTACAGTAATACACCACAAGGATCATATACTATGACCAGATAGGATTTATACAAGAAACGCAGGACTGGTTCAATATTAAGGAAATTATCAGCCTAATTGACCACATTGATAATAAAACCAACAGAAATCATGCGATTATCTCGATAGATGCAGAAAAAGTCTTTGATAAAATATAACACTAATTCCTATCAAAAACACTAGAGAGCATAGGAATAAATCACACTTTCCTTAAAATGATAAGTAGTATCTATCTAAAACTATCAGCAAGCATTATCTGTAATGGGGATAAGTTAGAAGCCTTCCTAATAAGATCAAGGATGAGGCAAAGATGCCCATTATCACTACTATTATTCAATATTGTACTAAAATTGCTAGCTAAAGCAATAATAAAAGAAAAAGAAATTGAAGAATTAGAATAGGCAATGAAGAAACAAAACTCCTTGAAGAAGACATGATGTTATATTTAGAGAATCCGCTAAAAAAAACTAGAGATAGTTGAGTTGAGTTGAGATAATTAATAATTTTAGCAAAATTGCAGGATATAAAATAAACTCACATATATCATCAGCATTTCTACATTTTACCAACAGAATCCAGCAGCAAGAGATAGAGAAATTTTATTTTAAATAACTATAGAAAATATAAAATACTTGAGAGCCTACCAGCCAAGACAAGCCCAGGAACTACATAAACAAATTTACAGAACATTTTTTTTTCACACAAATAATAGGGAATAAAATAGGAAATAAAATTTTCCTATTCCTATTCCTATTAATTGCTCATGGGTAGGTTGAGCCAATATAATAAAATGGCAATTCCACTTAAATTAATCTATTTATTCAGTACCATACCAAACAAACTACCAACGGTTATTTTATGAAGCTAGAAAAAATATTAGCAAAATTCATCTGAAAGAACAAAATTTCAAGAACATCCAGGGAATCAGTGAAAAAAATAAGAAGGAAAGTGGCCTAGCCATACCAGACCCCAAACTGTGTAATAAAGTGGTAATCATCAAAACAATCTGGTACTAGCTAAGAAATAGAGTGGTGGATCTGTGGAATAGATTAGGTACACAATACATTGTACCATTACCACAGTAATTTTGTGTTAGATAAACCCCAAGTTTTGGGGACAAAAACTCACTATTTGGCAAAAACTGCTGGAAAAACTGGAAAACAGTATGTCAGAAACTAGGTATAGAACAACATATCACAGTATATATGAGGATAAGACAAAAATGGGTATATGATTTAGACATAGGAGTGATACCCTAAGTAAATTAGGGGACCATGGAATAGTGTACCTGTCAGATCTATGGATAAGGGAAGAATTTAGGAGCAAACGAGAGATAGAGAACATTACAAAATATAAAATGAGTAATTTTGATTATATTAAATTTTAAAAGTTTTTATACAAACAAACCCAATGTAACCAAGATTAGAGGGAAAGCAGAAAATGGGGAAGCAATCTTTACAGCAAGTATCTCTGACAAAGGCCTCATTTCTTAAATACACAGAGAACTTAGTCAAATTTATAAGAATATAATTCATTCCCCAATTGATAAATGGTCAAAGGATATGAAAAGGCAGTTTTCAGATGAAGAAATCAAATCTATGTATAGTTATATGAAAAAAATGCTCTAAATACTGATTAGAGAAATACAAATTAAAACAACTCTGAGGTAACACCCCACACTTATCAGATTGGCTAATATGACAGAAAAGGAAAGCGATAAATGTTGGAGGGAATGTGGAAAAATTGAGATGCTAATGCACTGTCGGTGGAATGTGAACTAATCCAACCGTTCTGTAGAGCAATTTGGATCTATACCCAAAAGGCAATTAAACTATGCATACCCTTTGACTCAGCAATACCACTACTAGGCCTGTACACCAAAGAGATCATAAAAAAGCGGAAAGGACCTACATGTACACACATATTTATAGAAACTCTTTTTTTGTGTGTGATGGCAAAGAATGAGAAATTGAGGGTATGTTTATCAATTGGAGAATGACTGAGTGAGTTGTGGTATATGATTGTGATAGAATACTATTGTGCTAAAAGAAATGATGAGCTCTCAGATGCTCTCAGAAAAACCTGGAAAGATTTACATGAACAGACGTAGAACGAAGTGAGCAGAACCAGGAGAAAATTGTATACAGTAACAGCAATATCGTATGATGATCAACTGTGAATGCCTTTGCTATTTTTAATGATACAATGGTCCAGAACAATTCCAAAGGACTTATGATGGAAAATGCTACCTGCCTCCAGAGAAAGACCTGATGGAGTCTGAATGTAGATGGAAGCAAATTTCTTTTTACTTTCTTATTTTTTATTTTTTGTGTTTTCTTTCACAACATGACTAACATGGAAATGTTTTACATGATGCACGTGTAAAACCTATATCAAATTGTTTACTCTCTCAGGGAGGAGAGAGAGGGAATTTGGAACTCGAAATTTTAAAATTGTTAAAAATTGGGAGTTTTTTACATCTGATTGGGGAAAAATAAAACACTAAATCAAAGACTGTAAAACAAATAAAAAAAACCCATCACTTTCCTAAGTCTAGACAATCAATAGAACAACAAATCAAACCCCGATTTGTAGTGTTTGTTGATTTCTGAGGTATAAACATTCACACTGAAAATTTAACAATCTGCTCTGAATTAGGGTTCAAGCTGGCTCCATCAGACCTATAGCTTTCAATATTTACCATGTTAGAAATTGAAACTGATAGTTAAAACTATTTATTAATTCATTTAAAATACCAATAACAAACCTATTATGTACTAATATATAAAACATAAAAATTTTATATAAAATTTAATTTTATAAAAATTAAGTACATTTTCTAAGACAAAAAATTAGTGAGAAGAGTGACACTGTTTTTATATATTTTTTAAAAATCTCTTTAATATCCGGCTTAATGGAAGATACCCGGATTCTCAATCTACTTCATCCAATCCAGCCTCACACAGATAGTAAGTTGGAAAAGGAGAAAACATTTTAATAATTAAATAACATTTAGGTGTTATGATGAAAATAGTTTTGACCTCATGGATTCCTTGAAATAGTCTCAGGCTTTTGAGAGTTAAATTTCCAGAGTGAATATTTACATCTTGAAAATCAGCAAATGCTACAAAGCAGGACTCAATTTATTGTTTTGTTTATTGTCTAGACTTAGGAAAGTGATGGGGAGAATGTTAATAATGAAAATTAAACTTGAAAATGTACCCCATGGGCATTCCCCCTAACTTTTTGTTAAAATTTACTCCAGGTGAACTCAGTCCAAACTATGTGATCTGATCAGCTAGTTCGGGGTGGGGAACCTGCAGCCTTGAGGCCCCATGTGGCCCTCTGGGTCCTCAAGTATGGCCCTTTGAACCCAAATATCAAAGGGTCACACTTGAGGACCTAGAGGGCCACATGGGGCCTCAAGGCCGCAGGTTCCCCACCCCCGAGCTAGATGATCTCTGAGTTCTCATTCCAGCTCCAAATACTGTAATTCAAACTTCTCTACTAAGAAAATCAAATTGGCCAGTAGTAGTCAATCCCACTGCAGGCCTGAAGCTACTGAATGTTGGGTGTGACACACTACAGACACACTAAAGGTGACCTTGTTTTGGGATAGGGATCTCTTGTCTCCAGTAAGTAGGCAGAAAGATAACATACCTGACCAGGAGCTACTGGTGCGTATGAAATGTTACATAAACTCTTTCATCAATCAGGGAAGATACATCAGTCTCAGCACTGAATCAAGGGTTCTCAGAGCTCTTGTCGATTAGGGTCTGAACAAACTCACACAGTATTTTCATTATTATGCAGTTAGGTGATGGAATAGATAGAGTTTAGGACTTGGAGTAAGGCTCTGAGCTCAAAAATCTGCCTCAGACACTAACTAGGCAAGGGTTCTCTTCTCTCTCCTCCCTGATTCCCCTTCTCACCCTGTTCCTCAGTTTTCTCATCTGTAAAATGGGGATAAAAATAGCACCTACTTTAGAGAGTTGTTATGAAAATCAAATCAGTATGTAAAGCTCAAGTTCTACATAATGCTAGCGGTTCTCCTCCTCTTCCTCCTCTTCCTCCTCTGCCAACTCCCGAAGCACAAGATTATGAGATTCTTATCAATTACTCTTGAAATTCAGTTGTGTCAACCAACTCAAGTCTTACTAAACGTTGTTTTGATCTGGGAGAATATTTCGTTCCCTTTAACAGAGTGCCAAACAGGGTGACTGGTAGCTATCCTTAAAGGTTTGGATGGAAAGTGGAGGGCACAAAGAGTGTGAGGGGCTCTTGTGGTCCACGAGGTGTCGCTGTGGTTCCACGCAAACAAGATTCCCCCTCACGTTTCCCCACTTAAATTTTTGGATTGGAAAAGCTGACTCCGAGCGAAGGTTTCTGGGGACTGATCATTTCAGTGGCCTGGCACGGTTTTAATTGCGATTCTGAAAATAAATAAATAAACAAACAAGTAACCCAAGAAAGCTTTCCTTTAAGACGCATAGCATCAATAATCAGAAACTGTCCGGGAGGAACAATTAATAGCCCGGAACTGTCCAGCAGGGACGATTATAAGCACATTCAGCATAATATATTAAAGGCAAAGAAGGGGCTTTTAAAAAAGGAAAGCTTACGGAGCCCGCGCGAGGGGCGAGCCCTGTGCCTTCCGGGCTCCGTCCTGGCGGCTGCCCCTGGCCGAGCGGACGCCTCTCGCTATGCCTGCATTCCTTGCGGCCCGGCTGGGGCCAGGAAGAGCGTGACCTTGCAGCACCTTGCCAGAGCTGATCCTTGGCTTCTCCTCCACACCCTGATCGCGTGCCTTGCCTTTGGCCCTTTAGTTTCCTTCAAATTCGAATGTTTCTTTGCATTTTAAAAATGAATGCACATGACGCCTGGCACAGACACACTCGTTTCACATTCGACTGGGTTCATTGGGAGAATATCTGCCCACCTTTCTCTAGCTCAGATCTCCCAAATCTCCTGAACTTTCCAGTCATTATCCCAGCCCTGAGCGAAGATGCCCAAAGACAGACCTGTCAGTAGCATCCAAGATGTCCATATCCCGAGAGCTGGGACCCGGTTTCTCCTGATCGTGTAGAGTGATGTATCGTTTTTCAAGTCTGAAACTCAATTAATGTGAGGAGATAGTACCTTTAGAGACAAATTCGGGACATCTGTTCTAACCCATGGACCTGGCTCTTAGCGCGACTCCACTTTCTCATTCGCTATCTCCACCCTTCATTTTTGTAGCCTTAGTGGGGCTTTTTTGTGACTCCCTCCCCCAGCCTCCCAACCCTAAGATGACTCTGGGTGTCACCTGCCCCCCTTTCTTGATTAATTCCCATTGGGTGCCCGGCTCTGAATGCAAACACAATCACTTTCTAAATAAGGACACGAGAAACAAATCCAATTAGCGCTCTGGCTAATGACTACGCTCTGCGTGACTGCAGGGTCACTCGACAATGACTCTGGCAGCCCGGTGGGCGGGTGGCGGGGCTCTTTATCTGTGGGGGCTATGTGCCCAGAACCCCAAGAACTGAGACCCCTCGCTATTGGTATGCGTCAAGGTAGCTGGCTGAGCTATAGAGACCAAAAGCATTAACTTGAATAATACGCTAAGAGACGGTGCTATTGTTTCTCGCCCTCGAAGTCACCCAGCGCCTTGGAAAAAATCACTTGGAAAATGCCTGCTTGCTTTGCCTCTCTCTCTCTCTCTCTCTCTCTCTCTCTCTCTCTGTCTCTCTCTCTCTCTCCTGTTTCCTTCCTTCCTTCCTTCCTTCCTTCCTTCCTTCCTTCCTTCCTTCCTTCCTTCCTTCCTTCCTTTCTTTCTTTCTTTCTTTCTTTCTTTCTTTCTTTCTTTCTTTCTTTCTTTCTTTCTTTCTTTCTCTTTTCATCTTTTCCTCTTCATTTTTCCTTGCTCACTTCCTTTTCTTCCCCTTTCATCTTTTCCCTCTTTCTTCTTTTCATCTTTCTCCTTCCTTCCTTCATAAAGCACCACATATGCTTATTCACTCCTCACAGAGAGCGTGTGGGCCTAAATGCGGTTCTTTATACATATGAGTGTCTTAAAGTCCCTTTCTCCCAAATTGGATACAATGCTCAGCAGAATTCTCTTTTGCTTATTACAAGCAAATAAACAAATTACCCACTATGAAACTAATTCAAGAAGGGGGAACATTTTCTAGATGTAGGCACACAATTGTATTTTCAACCTCCCCCCCTTATTTTTGTGTATATGTATGAATGTACGTCTTAGAAAATAACTTCTTTTCTCCATATTGTCTTCTCTGAACGAGTAGTATAACTTACATAGGTGCTTTACACAGATCTTTACTCACAGAAGCCCTACGAGGAAGGCAATAGACATTAACTTCACCATTGTATAGATTGGGGAAAGTGAAGCTTTCAGAGGCGAAGTGACTGACCCGTGGTCGCACGGCTCACAAGTGACCAAGGCAGATTCGAACCCTGTCTTCTGATTCCACTTCCTACTACATCACAGAACTGCTTCTTCGTTATACTTCTCTCCTCCACTCCATTCCGCTACCCTCAGCCCTGACTTTCTGTGTCCATACACTCTCTTATTCTCTACTTGCTGAGGCCACCAGCGGTCCCCTTCACTTTCTAGCCTCAAAACCCTGCCTGCGCCAGTAAGCGCCCTTATTATCCACACCCTTCCAAAGAGTCACTTTTCCTACTAGAGTAACCCGCTCGCGTTTGTTGCTTGCATGGGGATCGGGGCGGAGGGTGGGGGCGAGCGACGCAGAGCTTGGTTCTGTTAGGGACGGCTAGGTGCTGTCCTCACCTAGACTACAAATGTATCATAACCCTATCCCCACCTCATATTCTAAACCACGATTCATTCTTTGTCTATCAAAGGAATAGCGGCGCTGTTGCAAGACCGTTAGTTAGCACTTTTAAAAAGAATGCTTAATATGCCAAACCCGTGCCCTGCCACCTTTGCAACTCCAGAAGGAACTCTCTGTTTTGGCTAGCTTTGGTTGAGCTAGTTTGGCTCGGATTTTCAATGTGCACTTCGGGACAAAGATCACTTCTACCTAGGAGATAAGAGAAGTCCCATCTAAAGGGATTAGATTAGACGTACGGACACATGGGATGCGATGAGGTGGTTGAGAGGAACGGTGGATAGCCACTTTGTTTCAGAGACACGCAACAAATTCAGCAACCTTGGGGGCCAGCCACTTCATGAAAAAAGAAAACTGGACTCAGCCTTGATCATTATTCCCTGTTGGTCAGAGTCCCCAGCTCTCTTCGCTCTAGACCCTCAATCTCAGGGAGAACCGAAAAAAATCAGACGGAAATTTAGAATCGAAGAATATTAAAGCTGGAAGAGACTTTAGAAACCAGCTAGTCTAACTCCTTCACTTTGTACATGGGGAAATTGGGGCCCACCCAGATGTAAAATAACTTGCCAGAGTCCACACAGCTGCTTTATAAAACAAACAAAAACATCTTACTTTTTGGGTTGGAACCTCTAACTGTCGAAGGTGGAAGTGGAGGAATCGGAAAGAAAGAAATATTGAAGAGAAATTCATTTTAAGTTCTTGATGTTGGAGTTTGAGATCAGAAAGTGGGAGGCCGATCGATCCCTGAATTTCCAAGACTTATTGGCAAGGACCGGGAGAAGGAGATTAGGAGGGGGGGTTCTTGGGACTGAAGTCTCTTGACTTTGAAATTGGGTCTCCATGAATTATGAATGTGAACGATTGTGTGTGCTTCCAAATATTTCGTGGAATGCTTCAGGGTGGGAAAGATGGTCTGGGATCAGGGGCCCCGGGACGGGTCGAGGCCTCTCTCCCTGGGGAGCGGACAGCCTGGGCCAGCAGTAGTGTTATGGGGTCATACAGGTGACGGGTTAATTTCCCCTGTTTGTGGGGGTAGGGTAGAGGAGAAGAGGGTACTATTTCTCGCCTTTAATTCCCCTCGGAATTTGGACACACGGAAGGAAAGTGCCTTAGAGGATGCTAGAAGGGATGGCTTGAATTTGTCCTAATCTGGGAGCTTCGTTTCCTTTCCTTTTCCTTTGGGAAAGACGCATCAAGGCTCTCTGTCTTCTTCGGGGAGAAGTTCCGGAAGGCGCCGAGAACTCATCCTAGGCTTGCTTAGGCTCCTAGCTCTGGTCCCCGCCATCAGCGCCTTCAGGTCTCTGGACTGCTGGCACTTCCAGGAGCCTAGTGTCTGCAAGTTCACCGCACGTTTGACACAGAGCCCCAAGGGAAATCTTGCTCGTAGTTGAGAAGCATCCAGTCAAACTGCCCTGCATCCCCCTGGGTCCCAGAAAAAGCGTGGCACCCAGAACCACTTGCCACTCCCCTCCCCACTCCCTCCAGGGACCATCTCACTGTCCTACGGTTGTTGACTGGCTGCTTTTCACTCCTATTCAGATCTCTTCCCCTGCCATAGTTCTCACTTTCTCCTTTCCCTGCTCTCCTCTAGGCTGGAGGCAGCCAAGCGAGGCGATTCTGTCCCCAGTTTGCCAAATTCCTGCTCCCTCTTCTGAGTATTCTCTGTATACTGACTTTGGGTAGCTCCAGATTGATGGGTTGGATCTTGTGCAATTCCTCTTCTTCCTCAGTCCCTGAAATCCTGACCTGCTTTCCTCCTCTCCTTTTTCTATCTTCCCCCTGCCCCCTTTCTCTATCTAAGCCTTCAAGAAAGGATGTCTTTACCTCACCCAAAATATCTTCTCCATCCTCTTTTCTCCAAAGCTACTTATTCCCCAGAAACATACTCCTAACATTACATTTCACCCCATTCAACCTCCCCTGGAATAAGGAAAAGAGGATAGGATTCACCATGGAATTTATTTTCACTGTTTAAATCTCAATGGGAATAAAAAGGGTAAGAGAAGGTTTGTGGTTATAAGGCACAGAGTTGGCCTTTAGCTGGGCATGAAGAGATAGGTAAGGGAATTTTTTCCTTGAGCAGAATGTTTTCATTTATTTCTGTCTAGTTTTATTTATTTACTATTTAGGTCGGGTATTTCTTAGATAGTGACTAAGAGGCCAATTTGATGGAAACCTGAAATAAAGGCAATTTAACATAGAGTACGTAGTTTGGAAGGAAGCAGAGACTGGTGATTTCAAAATAGTGCTTCCCTGAGGGAAGGTGACCAGTTTCCTCCAGGGTACTGGTAACCTGGGAATACTCGCGCAGCTCAACAGGGCAGGTCAGCTCTGCTCAACTCAGCTATGCTTTGCTCAGTCATCCCATGAGGGTTCTGGGCTATTGTATGTGTCAGTTGTGGGGGAAGTGCTAATTCACCTATAACTTCTGAAGAAACTCCAAGGGAAAGACTCTCTGCTGATCAGAGATCAGGCCTTTCTTACATACTGACTTACTCAGGTTTCTTTATTCCCCAGGGTTCTTGTTCTTCCTCAGTGTCTCTCTCTTCTCTCTCTCTCTCTCTCTCTCTCTCTCTCTCTCTCTCTCTCTCTCTCTCTCTTTCCTCTTTCCCTCCTCCTATTTTCATATATAAAATATTTTGTAGGTATACATATGTTACACATTCATGTAGACACAGTAAAAATCAGTAATCTCATTGATATGGATTCTCTCCCCATCACTGTAGACTGTAACCTAGCCATACCTTCTCATTCTGTGTGATTCTTGTCCATATATTCTCATAAATCCTTATTAAAGGATCCATCTAACATGCTGGAAACGTTGTATAGGATTTCTAACATTCTGTTGGTACTACTGTAGTATTTTGGCAACCCACAGGTCTCATACTACATAACCGACCCACCTCTTTTTCCTGTTGTATGTTTCATATATGTGTATTTGGCTATCATATAACATCTTTCACGCATTACACAGGATATTACAAAAGTGTTAGTGCAGTTTTAACCTATTATTATTAAAAGTGCACTAAGATTTTTAGAACACTCTGTATTACATCTTTTTTCCCCTCCTCTGATTTCATGGTTTATGGGGAATGCCTAGAAGAAATTTAGTAGAAATTCATTCTACTAAAGCACATCAGAAACTGTTTTGCAACTTGTAGTTTTAGACAGTTGCCTATAGAGCACTGAGAGGTTGTGACTCGATCAGAGTCACACAGTCAATATGTGTCAGAAGCAGGATTTGAACTCTGAGGGAGAATATGTGACTTGAAGTCAGAAAGACTAGGGTTCAAACATAGGGTTCAAAATCTAAGATACTTGCTGGCCAGTCACTTCAATTCTTAGAGTCTCAGTTTCCTTTATTGGTCAAATGGGGATAATAATATTTGTATGACATACTCACAGATAGTTTGTTTATGAGGAAAATACATTAAAATATATTGCAAAAGAGTTATCATTACTAACCATACACAAGTAAAGTAAAATTAGTAATTTTTAAGCTTATTTATTATAATTATCACTAGTGAGGTTGCAGTTGGTAGTTCAATAGCCTGTTAAAATTCATAGTTAAAAAAGAACTTTTTCTAAGGTCTATCAGATACTTTCAGCTTTCTGTCCTTTTCTGTCCCTCCCTTAGATACTCATTACAGTGAGAAGCAATCCAAGTTAAAGGCACAAGGACAACCAGAAGCAAAATTGTGAACAAAATTTGGCAGTCAAGTCTTCTCTGGTTGACTATAACAAAACATACTCTTAATTCTTTGTAAAGTACAGAGGCACAACAATTTCTATAAAGAAACAGTAATTTTTCAGAAATTCCCCCTGCATAGCAAAATTCTTCTCTTCTCTATAGCCTAAATTATACAAATAATTACCTCCAAGCTTATCTCTCAAGTTTACAAAGACAACCTGGGGGAGAGAGGACTGGGGTGTGAAGGTTATATCTTCTCACTTTTTCTCTCTTACTTCTAGGTTGCTGGAGCTATCTTGAGAGCCAATAGAATGTAAGCGTCTTGAGGGTTAAAGCTGTTTTTCTTTGTATCCTCAACCTCTAGAATTGAATTGAAAGCAAAAGGATATTCCCTACTGACTGCCTCCTTCAAGAATGCCCTTCTTTCGAGATTTTGGCATGTTATTTGACTCCGAGTCTCAGTCCTGTTCTTGTTGCCTATTCTAGGGATCTGGCAAGGGCTTAGAACTTTTGGGTCTTTCCTCTTTCCCCCTAGTGTTAATCATTCAGCTTCAGCAAGTTGTGGGATATTCTCTCTTCTGAGTCTCCTGCTGAGAGAGCAAAACAATGGCCAGGCCAGTACTTGGTATGGCTATAGCCTGGAGAGGAAAAGGACTCCCAGATCGCTTAGAGCTGTGGTACTGTGTAGCAAGAGCCAGGTCAGTGTTTGCCTGCAGTTAGGACTTCAGCAACTGAAAGTCAGGACAATAGGTGCTGCTCATTGAAACAGCTCCTGGGAGCAATTATTCCACATATATTCCTGTTTCCCTGGGTCTCAGGTGGATCTGAAAACTCTGGCCTAGGTAATATTATCAAGGGGGGAGGGTATTCCCCTCCTTTCAAGCTGGATAAGTATTCCCAAGCTCTGCTCAGGGACTCCCTTGGGGCATGAGAGAGGAGATGAAAGAGAGGGGAAGAGAGGCACACACAGACAGAGAGAGAAAATAGAGACGCAGAGACAGAGAGAAAGAGACAGAGAAGAGCGAGAGAAAGCAGACACATAGAGAGAAAAAGACAGTGAGGAAACTGCTCAGTACTTCTAAATATGTATATAAATTCTCTAATAAAGTCCTATCCCAATGCCTCATCATGGTGGTTAGTAACCCTCAGCTCTAGAGTGTAAGCAAGCTATTGTAGGTTCAACCAAGCGGGAAAGGCTCTTAGCACAAACTGTTATTGACTTTGTATTGTGAAAGGACTAGCATAGTTTCATTCAGATGGACTTATTATGAGGTTGGACATGGGGTGATGAATTCTTGGACCACTGTGAATCTCAAATACCATTTATTAAGTTATCGAATGTTTTTGATTGGTCAAAGGAGTACACACATTAAAGTAACTACAGCTCCTTGAAGTATGAGGTTGGTACACCTTCAAACACTCTCCTCAGTGGGTTTCCAAACCAAAGGTTGAAGTAAGAAAAAGGAAGTGAACTTGGATTTCAGGCCTCTTGTTTTGTTCAGCAGAAGCCAGCAAATAATGGAATAATTTTTGAAGAAGTAGTGAAACCCTTGTAGTCTTCATTGTTCACTCCAGGTTACTCTTTTAGTATTTCCTTCCAAATCTGTGATTTCATTAGTGTAGTTACCACCTACACCAACAGAGATTTTTAACATAACTAAGCTAAATTTAGTAGACTGTATTCAAATTAGAGAGACCAAAAGAAATCCTTAATTGGTGACTGGCCTTCTAGGCTGACCGGTCATCAGAGAACAGACGTCTAGTCACTTGCCACATGGCCCAACTGGAAGCTTTTCCAGCTTAATGGAACCTGCCAGAAATTGTGCTCTGGTGGCATAGCATACTTTGAAAATTCAGGGTCACCTCCAGGGGTCAATGAGGCATAGGGTGAGGAAGGACTTGAGTGGCAGATTAAAGATTATATATAGCTAAAAAATCACGAAGAACATTACAAGGGAATAAAACATCTTACTGCACTAATACTTTTCTCATTCTACTTGCCAGTCCCATACATTCAGGAAACTCATTTAGGAGACAATGAACCTCACACTCTTTTTGACTTATGGCAGGAGCAAGAGTTGGCATGGGTTTGTTTATTTTCCTCTTTTAAGAAGGGGGGAGGGGAAATCTATCCACCAAATAAACAAACAATGAGGGCTTATTGTTGTGGTTGTTATACTCCAGAACAGTTAACTGGGGCGGGGGTGGGGAGAGGGAGGAGAGGATGGGAATGGACCTGGAGGAAATAAACTCTCTCCAGCATTTCATGATTCATAAACGCTAGAGATTGCTCAACAGAAGTGTGTGTGTGTGTGTGTGTGTGTGTGTGTGTGTGTGTGTGTGCTCGCGTGTGTAGATGTGTGAAATGCGCCCGGGGCCAAGAGCCCGAAAACGTGACCATAAGACTGGAGAGCAGGCGGCATTCTTTACCCGGTTTAAAGGAAGCAGCCTCCGATGCTTCTGATAGGGTCCAACCACACTACATTCATCACTCCCAGAATTTGCTTAAATAGAAAAGAGTTTTATTTCCACGAGCATTCTGCCTCACCAAAGGAGAGTGGGGCAGCTTTGACCCACCAACCCTCAGACCGGCCCCATAGTAGATCCCCCTCCTCCTGTCTCTCTTCTCCTTTGCTCCATCCCCCAAAACGCGAACATCCCCCCCCATCCCCAACAGAGAATGGACAAGAAGAAGAAAGGGGTGGGGGGAAGAGGAGAGGGAAGAGGGACCAGGGGTGCGTACAGCCAACTTCAGGAAGGGCAGGCAGGCTAGCAGATAGGCTTGCGCTCTACGCTCCTGTTTACTTTGCACCCGATCCCCCCTGAACCGTCAAAGCACAAACCAGCACCCACCGAAGAGAGATGCAGTTTCTCCGCCTCCGAGCGAGTCTTCACGGTTACATCGCGAGGGGTGGGCAAGAAGAGAGGGAACTGTGCATATTAAGCATATTTTAGCTAATGGCCCTGATGGGCTTTTCCGTGGCAAAGGAAACACTGTTATAATTATCCCCTTCTCCTCCCTGAACCCCCTCTTGTAGCCCTCCCCGGCTCCACTCCCCCCCCCCCCCCCCCCCCCCCCCCCCCCCCCCCCCCCCCCCCCCCCCCCCCCCCCCCCCCCCCCCCCCCCCCCCCCCCCCCCCCCCCCCCCCCCCC